>CM021698.1:123123693-123167149 GCA_011074415.1 Stictonetta naevosa | reverse complement strand
GTTGTTACTGTATTCCTCTTCTGTTCAGATCTCACAAAAAATATATGGGATTATAAAGCAGATAGTAAGAAAGCAAAGTGATAGTCCGAATTTCTGTCATGGTACTCTGTGTCTGAAGAGACTAATCTATAATTTTGTGAAGAGACTAACCTGTTGTTTTTTAGGAAAGCTCTGTGGAAAATACAAGGATTCACACGTTTAAGTACTAGAATACTGTATTGTGTAAGCTTCTGAACTGACTTTGAAAGAATGGTTTGAAAATAACAAGAATATTTAAATTATTTTATCACCAAGAGTATTTCTTCACTGATAAATATGCATGAAATAGTTTGACCACAAACAGGATTGTTTACATTTTTTTTATGAGGTCACACAACTTCCAGTAGATGAGTAACAGAGAGAGCAAGCTAAAAGATCAATATGGCAAAGATAAGTGTTCCACCAGGAAGCTAAAGGAACAAAAATGTTCCATGAGGCTGTTGTCCAAGTCAGGATTACTATTTTAGCATCTGATTTTATAGTTCATTCTAGTTTGTTCGTAGCTGTAAATCCAGAGCAACCTGTGTAAAATCTTTGAATTTTTTCTGTAAAGTCAGGAGTAAATTTAGTGCTTTCACTTTAAGGGACAGATTTAAAGGAATACCATCCTTTGTTCTAACAAAATAGTCCCAGCTTGTCAATCCAGAAGATTTGTGCATTGCTGAACATAATGGCATTTTATTACCTAGTTTATTTCTGTCTAGCATTCTAAGACTCCTGCTGATGCTTTGACTCGGAGTAGTTTTTGGTTTGGAAACATGAACTCCAGTGTCACAGATGACTTCTTTCTTTTGGTAATTCATATTTTTTTTTTAAGTTAATAAATGTTCAAGAAAGAAAGTGTTTGGCCAGACAGAAGTTGTGTTTCAAACTGTGAACATCTAAGCAGCAGTGTGTGAAAATAGTAGCCTTTATTTTGTCTCCCTTCAGTCTCCTGTTAATCCACAGTTAGCTCGTTTCTAACAGTAATGTAGTATATTGCCGTTGAGCTTAACTATCATGTAGTACTGTAGCCAGTCTTCCTTCACAACCTTCCTTGGTTGTGAGTCAGAAAAAAAAAAAAAAGTCCTTGTTCATGCAAAAGGATGGATGCTCAAATTCAGAAGTGCCTGCTTAGACCAGGAGAGTAAAACAGAATAATTTATGCAGGTTAACTCTGGGCATTATCTGAAATTGCATATTGATCTAGTGTTTCAAACTAGCTTGTTGCAACACAAATCCTGCAATATTTTTGCAGTTTCTATCACTTACACATAATGAATTATAACAAAGTAAAGCTAGATTTGAGAGACGCATTTATATAAGTACAAAATAAATGGGAAATTTCCTACTTTGGGAGCAGTGTTATGATAGAAGCAGCCCTAACTAATATGTATGGTAGTTTTATACAGTACAATTTAGTTTTCTTTTATAAAATAATATATACGGTTGAGAATTTTGGCTATGCCATTCCACATTCAGTTGTGACATTGTAAACATTCATTTTATATCTTTCTTTATGCAAAGCTATAAATGTACTTTAAAATATTTCCATCTCTACAGTAATTTAAAATATTAAAAACAAGGGCCAAATTTCAACATAGTTGTAAAATGTCTTCAGATCTTCACATACATTTCTATACGCATACACCAGTTAGTAGTATGCCTGCATACATACTCTTGCCATACAGCTCATTCCTGACTGAAGTAATCTCTTTAAAGGATATACAGTTGCGTCTCCTGAGAATATCAAACATAAAAACATACACGTATGAGTAAGTCCACAGCATGTGCTTGTGGAAAAAAAAGTCATCTAAGATTTATTTCATTGTTTCGATGCCTGGGATGCACTTTGCGTTTTATACGCAGTGGTTTTGTGCCCTGTCTCCACAGAACAATGGAGTGCTGTGTTAGGGATTCCTGAGCGGGTTATACGTGATTTATCTCCAATACTAGCGGTGTGCAGTTACCCAGGAGAAAAGCGAGCAGTGCCGTCCGTATGCTTTTCCCAGTAAATGGGCAGGCTCATTTAGAGTTATTGCCAGGACCTTGTTGTGGCACTGCTTGGTGCTGTGTGGACATACCTCTGAACAGAACTGCATGTAAATCCCTCATAACAGGCTGAGGCTGGATTCTTGAATTTTACTCAGAAACCTGCACAACCCTTAATGCAGACATCAATATGTTGGCCATCATTTTTTAACCAAATTGTAACGCTGTTCTATTAAAAACAAAACAATCAAACAAAAAAACCTCTGCTTATATGTTATCCAAATAAAACATTATGAACTTTTAATGAGTGAAATTTCATTGCTGTTTAATCCTTAAAATGCACTGCGCTAATTTATGTAAGTCCCTGAAATACAAAAAATTGAAGCTTGAAAATTAGGATTTAGATGGCAATTATTCTTGTAACTCTTTTATTTTTACCTACGTAATATAGGGAAAGGGAAAATGAGCGGTCACGGTTAGGCCCGAGCCCTTTGTCCTGGGCTGTACGCCCCACGCTGCCAGCGCCGGGTGAGCTTGGAGGAGCCCATCCACCGCTGTCCTCACCTGCCTGGCAGAGGGGCTGTGAGGGAGAGCTGGAGCTGAGCACTCACCACTCTTAAACTGCAGGCACTTAGTAACTTAAATAAGAGAAGTACTACTGTGGTTGTTAATCTTAGTAACGGCCGTGTAAGCACGCTTGAAGCACTTGGCCAGCCTTCAGTTGCTGCTCCTTGATCGTGGATACTGAAGGAAGTATTTGCTATGCCATCGTGTTTCCCTGCCTCAGATGATAATGATATTCTTAAAGCAGTTTTATAGACATTCAGGTTCCTCCCATACTTAGTTGTAATAGCACAGATATGGAAGCTGAAACATTTACAACGTAGTGCTGGCTGAAAACCTAGAAGCATCTGCTACCATTCAGACTATTTGATAACTATTCCACTACTGCCATCTATTTCAGAATGCCTATTCTGGTCAAAAAAATAAATACCCACACACGCTGACTTGAAAAAACAACAACAACAACAACAAAAAAACACTTCAAACTTTAGATCGTAGATCAAATTTGAAGAAAAAAGAGAAATGAAACAGAGGGTTTAAAAACGTAGTGGCTGGACTGATAAATAACAAGACAGGAAACTTCCCCAAACTGGGAAATTATTCATAAACATGCCAAAATGTAGAGGAAATCTGAGTGTTTTGTTGACTGTATACATCTGTATACTAGAGAGATTTCATGAAAAGACAAAATTTTATTTTGTCCCCCATTCAAAGTCCAGTCTTTTGTATGTATATCACTGTTTTATATAATTAACATAGGAAGTGTTTATTTTGTTTAAACTGAAGAGGTAATTAGGGGATTATTGTCTAAGAAATTATGAAGTAATGGCCTTGATCCATTAAGATGAGGCCAAAAATACATCAAGAAATTATTTCAGGAAAGTTAAGCCTAGAAAGATACCAAAATTTTGGATTTATTGCAATTTCAGCATGGGACTCAAAAGAGGTTGTGGATCGAATCTGCTTTTGCAGATGATAATGTCATGTGGTAGTTGCAGTATTTCCTCTGAATATCTCTTGTTCTTTCAGCTTGTTAACTGTGCTTTGTTCCAGTGAACATTAGTGAACTGTAACTTTATTCATATCATTCTTATTAAAAGTAAGCCTCCCACATGCTGTGCAGTTCGGAAAGTTCCATTTTCCCATTTCTCCATATGCACTCTACAGCATGCACTTTTCTAGGTCACCAGATTTTGCCCCTTTTGCTAACATCACATTTGCAGGACAGAACCATCCTTGTGAGTTTTTCTGCCCCATTTCTCTACATTGCATTCCCACAACACATACCCGGCAGAATATCTAGCTTGCAACTAGATACTGCACTTGTGGAGTCTTGATAAGTTCTTGTCATAACAGTAGTCCTTGACATTTAAAGAACTTCAGTTTATATTTGCAAGCCAAATTTCATACCTTCATACCTCTTTCGATTAATCAAAGTTAAACCATTGTATATGTGAAGGGGCCTCTTGTGGTTTCTAAGTAAGTAGTATGGCTTTTCTGGCAGAGAGCCACAGGCAATTTAGTAGGCACATATTGTGGGGGTTGAGAGGAGGAGGGACAGGGATAATCCAGAAAGCTTTAACAAGTACTGAGTGAAATCAATATTTCTATATGCACTACATGCATTTTGCATTCTGTATCTTACTTTTGGCCACAGCTAAACTGTTTTTATGTGTTGTCAGTAAATTAATTCTGCAATATAGCAATGACTTGGTTTTCCTCTCACTCAACCAGCCTTGCAGTGGTTTTGCTTCACCTGAAGTATCCCCAGTTTGCACCTGTGGCAGAGAAGATTTAGGCACTGTCCATATAGTACACACTGTATACAATTGTCATACATGTTGCTAAATCAGTTCCACAGGAACAACTCTACTATGGTTCCTAGTTGTCTTCAGAAATAATAATACTTAATTTTATAGCCTGAGTATAAAGATGAGGCTTTATCATATAACCTTTGCCTGAGATCTATACAGCTGTAAATAGATACTAACATAAAAGGTCTGTCTCCAGCAGAGCTGATCTCTCTTTCCATTTCTGACAGGGGTCACATAGCCAATGTAAATTACCACCATAAACCAAATTCCACCTCTCCTGTAGAACAAAGTGGTTGATCTGCCTGTCTAGAAGCCAGGAGCTACGTAGCAGATTGTAATATTTCAACAATTCAGTATGAGTGGCAACCTGTTCTTAATAACGAAACACTGGCAACATTTAATTTAATTTTTGTCTCAACATAGTAAAATACATATTTTCGCTAGGGGATTTAAGAACTATCTGAAGGGGTCCTGAAGACAAGGAAAATAATTCAAGTAGAAGCAATATCTTCCTCTGTATTTCATGCAAGAGTCAGGTTTAACATGCACATCTTGACATAAGTAAAGAATGAGTTACTCTTTGAAAAAAATAGCCTAGATAATTCAGGAAGAAAGTGAATTCTTCACCACACTATCTGTCATTTTGATTTAATTACAAAATCAAATTAAAATATACAATCTTGTTTAGCCATGTCAAGAAAGCTAGTGAATTTTAGTAGAAGTGGCATTTCAACTAAAAACTTAAAACTGTTGTTGCCAGGTTTTTGGAGGTATAATGACTTATATGGATGTTTTATATCTAAGCTACAAAATACTGCTAAAACTTTTTGACATCTAGGTTAGAAACTATAACTTGAAACTAGGTTCTTGTAATTGTGTAGATATAACATCTTGCATTCAGTCTAAAGGGTCCTAGGAACTGGAGAACATAGCACAAAAATTATGCAACAGACAACTCACAGAAAATTTGGCCCCAGTATAGTATGTGGCTATCTAGAATATTTTACACACTCCTTGTTTTATATTAAAGATGAATTCAATGTAAATGTTTGGAATTCTTCTTACAAACTTGTTGAAAAGGGACAGTATTTTAGCATGACTCCCTTGTACAAACCTGGTGTTTAGCAGATTACGTATGTTATTCTGTTATAGGTACACTACAGTGATAGACAAAATGGCAAAGAGTGTATGACCTGTTTGACACTGTCTCCTGTGCAGATGACTTTCCAAGGTATCGGAAGCTCCATTGAAGCCAGCCATGACCAGGTATAATACCTTCACCCACACTGCTGTGATTTTATTAATATCTAGTAAGGCCAGAATGTCAGCATTACTAAATTTTAAATTTAGACACATCTTTTGTTTTTCATATGGCATGTTCTTGTCAATGGGATTTGCCTATCTCTCCATAGTGAAATCCTGACTCTCTAAAGAGTGACCCAAAAAGGAGACAAAACTATGTTGCCTTTTACAGATTTTTGACATTCAGGAAAACCTGAAGATCTTGCTTTGGTTTTAAAATCAGATGTAAGGTTTCTGCAAAAGCTTTGTTTAATTTCATATATGTATCGGGTCTTGTCTATCCTATTTTTGCTGGAAGATTATGGGTAGCTGGAAGAACAGAGAGGTGAAGCCACCATCTCTAGCCATTGCCTGTCACAAGAAACGGGCATTTCAGAGAGAAAAAGGATTTTCAGTCAGGCTGTCTAAAACTCACATTTTGTTTGGCTATTCTTAAAATGCTTAAATCAAGCTTCTGGTAAATAGCAGGGAGGAAAAAAAAAATCACTCATCACCCTGCTGCTTCAGATGGGAACTGAACAGATGGGGGACTTCCATTCTAGACTTTTGTCCTCCGACACTCTTATGTATAACAACAAGACAAAACACTGGTACTCCACAAGTTTTCAAAGCAAAAAGGAAACAAGTAGTCAAGTAGTAGAAAACTTTAAACCAAGCCTTGCACCTCTCAGATCTTCAGTAGGTTGGAAAAAATAGCATTTTTATTTACTTCTACAGGCTATCTTTACATTGCACTATGCTCACATTTACTACACGTTTAATGAGACTGTCTTTATTCTGATTAAATCTTACTCTATGTAAGATTCTCTAAGGAAAAAGGAAAAGTCACCTTAAGAATGATCAGAATTAGTTATCTTTGGGGAAAAAGTTCAGACACCCACCCATATTTTAGGTTGATTTTTTTTGTTTGTTTGTTTTCTCGTTTTTTCTTTCTTTTTTTTTCATATATTAGAAGATTCTAAGTTAGCTGTTAACATAAACTAAGCCCATTAGTTATTTACATGGTAACATGAGGATACTTCCTGTCCTTAATGTTTGGTGTTTTACATTAATGGAGAGCTGGGGTAAATCAGACAATTTCGACAGACGTATTCCATTCAGTCCTCATTTCATCCAGCAACTTGTTTATGCTGTCCTAAAGCTGCTCAGTTTTTCTTTCACTAAAGATCACCTTTTAAAATTTACTTATATCTCAAATACAATATTTAGACATTTCCATGAATATAAGGTGGTCCCTGTCAATTTGGTAACAACTACATTCTGGGCTACCAGCCAGCTTGGCCTTTGTCTTAGCATTTATTTAGGCTAGAGCATGATATGTAAACAGAAAAAGATTTTGTAAGCAAAAAGCACATTTAAGCCATCTAAATAATTATATATTTAAGAAGTCTAAAAGAAAAAGTGTTACTGAGCCTGCAAAGTCAAGCACCTAGAAATTAGGAAATTCCAGATTATTTGTAGCATTAGTTTGATCCCAGGTGTACCCATTCAGTGCTCCAAACAGGACATTCACCTGGGAGGAAATAAATTGCATAAAAACATGTAGCTAAAGATTGTAGCACAGCTTGTACACAAATGAGTAGAATTAAGTCTGTTTGGGGCATTCTGAAGCTATAATTTCCTAATCTTTCTTCAGCTTGCTGTTTAAATGTTCCTTCATCCTTTCTTTTAGTTGTGATTTTCCACACAGTTCTTAAAAAGGAGAGAAAAATGTTTTATCATTGCATAATGGGTTGGTTGTTGCATTAATGAACCCACATTACTTGTGCAAAGATTCAATCTGAACTGGGAACAGAAGAAAATAATCATCTAAAAGTCAACTGGCAACCCTTTGGTCACAAAACAGATCCACATAGAGGTCAGCAGACACAAAGTTCTGCTTGTCCCCTTTCTAAATATGAAAGGCATTCCACTTCTAGGGGAAGAAGGATGCTACTGACTGTTTATGTTTGATAAGAGGAATGGCAAGACTATGTTGAAGCAAGACTATGTTGAAGCATTATTTGTCATCACCTAAATATATACAGAAAAATGAAATCATTAGCAAACAAAGTACGAGTGTTTTTCAGGCACTGGAATTAATTAATGAGGAAATTAGATCTCTTAAAGGACTGATGAAAAAAAAAAAAAAATCCCTTTCCTTTATTCTTTCTGTGTGATTTAGTGTGATTTTGCTTTTTTTTTTTTTTTTTTTTTCTACAACTTCCCTTGAGGCAGGTTTGTATGATACCCTTATTCTTACAAAAATAGAAAGCAGAACTGCTGTACCTTTGTTAAGCTGAATTGTCCTCATTTTAAAGTTTCAAATGGAATAAATGCAGGGTAGCCATATAGTGCTGTAAAACTGGAAACTCTTCTTGAGTCACCTGCTAATTCCACATCATCTCTTTTGTACTGTATAGTAAATATGACAGGCTAGTCACCTGAACACCTCTAATTTCAGTGGAGGTGTGCTGATTTGTGTCAGCTATGAGGCCTGACATAGTTTGATTTCAGGATTTGTCTACCTCTGTGCTTATGAAGATAATTTTTCTTGTGTTCATATAAATTCTATAAATTCTGGTAGTGATTTTTGGGGGGTTGTTTGTTTTTAAGGGATAGACTGGCTGGCTAAGACTCTGGAATAGTGTCTTCGTGGGAAAGTGGTAGAATCCATTGTGTGAGTGCATCTAATAAAACAGCTCTGCACCAGAACTGTCACCGTGTTGTGGCAGAAGGACTATGACTGACCAAATACCTTGATTAAAAACTAAAATAAAATCAGGCTTCTGATGGCACTATAGTCTACCTTTTAGATTGGACTTATCTTTTGTAGCATAGAAATCTCTGTCACTATTCACATCTAGTGGGAGATTTGTTACCCAATAGATACCAGTGTGGTTGCAATCCTATATTAGTATATTATCTTGCATTTTCAAATTTATTAAGCCTCGACACAGAATTTTTCCAAGTCAATTTGTCTTTTCCTGTATACTGTGGGACATGCATCTTTTGATTCTTTAGATTGGCTTAGATTCTGATTTTAATAGGTGTAATTTTTTTTTTTTCAAATGCCTCATCCATCTGAGCAATTGCAGATTAAAATAAACATTTTGTATTGGTACACTAATTAGTTTCTATTCCAAATGTCTGAATGATAAGGTATGACTCATTTGGTTATGAAGCCGTATTTTCTCAGCTATTCCTTTGACTTTCATCTTTCCTTTGGCAAACAGTAAAAAGAGAGAAACATGTCTATAGTATTTATTACTGCAGTCTAGCCTGCCACATGTTTTGTTGGGTTTTGCATTCAGGTTTGCCAACTTCCTCAGTAGAAATTTAATGATTTTTAGATTTTATTTTCTTCATGAATTATTTCTTTTTCTATTTGATTTCTTAGCATCTGACAGCATCCTTCTGAACTTCTCTTTCCTTAATGACCACTGTTCTTTACTTTTTCATTAGAACTCAAGCTAATTTTAGTTTTTAGTTAAAAAGCTGGTTTTAGTTAAAATAGTCACCACTTGTAGTCAATACCATCAAGTTGCTAGAGATGTTCTTCACTCAGTATGAATTACAGGATTCATTATAATAGTATCTAGATTAAATTTGATGTTCTGTGAAATACAAGAAGTTAAATTTAACATGGTTTAAATCAAAAATGTTTCTACTTCATCTTGAAAAAAATAGTGTCAAACACAGCTTCCATGTCTGCATATATATTTTGGAAACTTGCAATGTTACCATCTTTTGTGGCTGTATAATGGTTGGTGTTTTTTTATGAATGTTCCAGCTCTAAGTGACTGTCAAACTTCAGGAGTGTAAATACCCCTGTGGTTCTTAGAGCAGTGAAGAAAATTTTGTGTGCATTCTTAAGGCTTGTAGAGAAGGAGACAAATTGAAAATATGAAAACTCATTTAAAAATAAAATTATTTTAAGGTCAGTCCTGGTGATAGGGAAAAACAGATTAAGCCCATCCTGAGATTTTGAATGCTTGACATAGAATACTCTGCCTTTACAACTCAAATTTTAACCCTCAATAACTTGATGTTCATTGAGGGGTTACCAGTTCACTATGTAGATTTCAAAAGAAAGCTCAAAGACCGGGTATTTTATTAAAGTCTTATTGTTTTAATACTGTTTGGTAATTTTGGAAGATTTAAAGTCTGCATCAAAAGCAGCATGGCCAGCAGGTTGAGGGAGGTGGTTCTCCCCTTCTACTCTGCTCTCATGAGACCCCACCTGGAGTGCTGCGTTCAGCTCTGGGACCCCCAGCACAAGAAGGACGTATTCGATGGAAGTATTAGGAGGGCTGCGAAGATGACCAAGGTACTGGAGCACTTCTCCTATGAAGACAGGCTGAGGGAGTTGGGTTTGTTCATCCTGGAGAAGAGAAGGCTCTGGGGACACCTTACAGCGGCCTTCCAGTACCTAAAGGGAGCCTACAGGAAAGCTGGGGAGGAACTCTGTGTCAGGGGGTGTAGTGATAGGACAAAGGGAAATGGCTTAAAGAGGAGAGATTTAGATTAGGAAAAGGTTAACTAGCACAGGCTGTGCAGAGAAGCTGTTGATGCCCCATCCCTGGTAATGTTCAAGGCCAGGTTGGATGGGGCACTGAGCAACCTGGTCCACTGGGAGGTGTCCCTGCCCCCGGCAGGGGGGTTAGAACTAGGGGATCTTTCAGATCCCTTCCAAACCATTCTATGATTCTATGTTTATTGGAGTTGGCAATAATGCCTATTTGTCACCGACTTCACCCAGGACTCACTTCACCCAGCAGTCTCCATAGCATGTGTTGTTAAAGGAATCAAAATGAATCTTTTATGCTCATACTGGAGTCTATGCTTTTTTATCCTATCCATTATATGTGTGATATGTTAAATCATGTTTCCAGAACTGTCCTACACATTGCAATGTATAAAATAGAACAGTTTTATTTTCTAGGACAGTTAACAATTTTGTAACATTATATATAGTCTACCACTATTATCACTTTTATTTTCAAGTATAAAAATAGCTGGAAAAAGAATAAGCGGGGGCAGAAATTGTAGGAGTGGAAGACCTACTGAAGAGATTGACTTGGTGAGAGAGCTCAGCAGGGAGGGGCTATACTGAAAGGAAGATGCTGCACTGAACAACTGCTGAAAACGCTAATGAGAAGTTTGAAAGACAGCAGTTGCAAACAAACCGAAACGCGCTATGTAGCAAATCATCACTGTTGGCCTGCAAACAGGTGTTCCTGGGCAAGGTTAAAGGCTTAGGGAAATGTCCAGAGGTGAGCAGCTCCTGATGAGGAGGAAGTAGTTCTCTAGCGACAAAAGACTTCGGAGATGGGTGGCAGGTTTGGGGCGTCAAAACTTACCACAAGGTGTAAGAACTTTAGCTTGTAAGAGCAAATACTTAATACACATAAAGGTCCACATCTCTGTATTTGTTATGTTCTGAGCATGTAGAGCAGGCTTAGGAAGACAACATCCAAGGGGGTTTATGTCAGCTGGAGTCACTGATTGTGAAAAAAACAAAAGTGGTGCAGTCAGTGAGTAAACAGTGGATGAGAATTTGTCCAATGCTGTAACAAGATGAATAAACTGAGATTTTTGTTAAAATGCCTTCCCATATAAGGCATAAATAAAAAATAAAAGATTATTTCCTGAATACTACATTAAATCCTGCTTAAAATTGATTTCATTCTAGGGTGAAATTAGTATTTTATAGATGTTCAGATTTACTTCATAGTAAACATTTTAGTACGGGACATGTATATATATATATAAAAGAGAAAATGTTAGGATTTTCTTTAAAAAATACATGCGTTTTTTCTTTTGACTGGTATTATGTGTTTCCCTTGTCATCTCATTTCTGCTTTATTTATTGTTAGTTCAGTTCTCATCTCTTTGAGGTGGTTTCTCCAATAAAATGAGAAAAGTTTAATTTGACTGAATAAAAACCTTCTAGCCATTTTTCCAAAGCTCAGTGGTTCTTTCACAGCCCCTTCAGTACCAGGACTCCTACCTGATCTTGTAAAAACATCTCATGCAACTAAGGCTCCTTCTCCTGACGGTGTGATCTGGCTGGCTGCTGCTTTTTCCTTGACAACTCCGTAACCTTCAGGGTGGGTCAGGCATGGCCATAGCTAAGTGCCTGGAGCTCTGAAAGAGACAGTTCACTTGTGACAGAAATATAAACTGCTTTTGATATATAGCACTGAGCTTCACTCTCCTCCTTTTGCATCGGGAAGCTTGCACCTCTCAATGTTGACTTTGCAGTCAGGAGTCATTCCAGCAGGTTTTGGTTAGGCTCACTAGGTTGTTTGCTATTTCATACTTTTTACCTTGTCTGCTGCGCTCCCCACGTCTGTATGGAAGAGTTAGTACGCTCTCTCCATCGTCTTCATTTTCTGTTTCACATTAACTCAGTCTGGACGTACGTGACAGAACATTTGCTTTTCCCTGGCAGCTGCTTAAGTTTTCCTTGATGAGCCCAAGATCAAACACTTGTATTTGTTCAGAATGTGTAATCTTTCATTTTCAAAAAGTGAGCTACTAATTAACTGCCAAATGGGAACAAAATGTAAACCAAGGCACTGCTGTCTCCCAGCCAGACCCTTTCAGTGCTCTCATTCGGGGCTCCTCAAGCAGCTTCCTAATGTGACTGCCTCTTACTGAAGATGCAGAATAGGATTTTTCACTGCTCTCTGTATGTATGTTTGTTTACACTGTAATGTCAGCAGGATATAAAATGCTACTGTTGCGGTCTGTGGGTATCTTAGATGCTTGTCATGTAAACGATGACAACTGCTTGTGTTTGAGGGATTGTTTCCTCCTCTGCTAAAAAAAATATCATGAAATATCTCTGTGACAACTCGAGGTGAGGTTTCACAAGAATAGTAAGGTTCACAGGATCATAGAATGGCTGAAGTCGGCAGGGACCTCTGGAGGTCAACAGGCCTGGTCCCCCTGCTCAGGCAGGGACATGCACAGCAGGTTGTCCAGAACACTGTCCAGAAGGCTTTTGAAGATCACCAAGGAGGGAGACTCCACATCCTCCCATTGACTTTGTCTCCAGCCCCAGTTGTTGGCTCTTTTGCTTCCTAAACCATGGAGCAGGGAGAAAGTAGCTCAAGTTTTTAGCCTACTGAGTGAGTTCAACTGTCCCACTGGGAGTGAGATGAGTACCAGTGCCAAACTCAGGGAGACAGCAGGACATGCTGGAGAAGACAAGTGGGCATCCCCCATTCACAGCAGCAAGCTGTTAGATCAGTTTACTCCTGTAAAATGTCACTTGATGAGGATAAGACAAAAAACAACTCTACAAAAACGTGATTTTATTGTTGAAATGTTTGGCTTATTCAGCACCCTTAAACCTGTTCTCTGTTCCAGGGTGATCTGACATAAAGAAGAGAACAGAAATGTACACAGAAAGAGGAAGAGCAGGATAGTAGCAGCCCTGACCTAGAGAAGTTTAGCTGTTTTAGAACTGAACCCTTAATAGTTGCTTCTATTAAAATACCTTACCAGACTTTCAGTGCAGTGTAACATGTGGAAATGAAAAGAAAGGCATTAGCAACACTCAATGAGCCAACCTTCCATGGACCACAGGCCAGCTGTTTGCTATCTTTTGTAATGTGTTTCTGGTTTGTTTTGTTTTACTGTTACTTTAGGCTTATCTGACCAATGGTGAAATGTAAAAATCTTGAATTTTCTTGCTGCTGCTATTGCTGTTAGGGAAAGCAAGAAGATTAAAATGAGAAGGTATTAGAGAAGTTTGGAAAAGCTAAAAGTGTCAGTTAGTTTTCTGCCTCATCACACTGCAGCAGGAGATTCAGCCCACTTGCAGCATCAAGAAATCTAACAGCTTTTTGCCTGGCAGGAACAACCAGAGGGAAGACAACAGAGGTAGGTTCTTCTCCTACTCAGCAGTTAAAAATGGATAGACAGACACCCACTACACAAAAGTTGGTGACAGAGATGGAACCCAAAATGAAGGGAAAGCAGGCTTCTCTAGTAGCTTGTCTTGCATTTGGAATTGACAAGGATCTGGATCTTTCGTCTTGACCTCTGATGTACAGCGTTTTCAGACTAATAGCTATGTTCTTTGCAGTTTCTCAGTCTGGTAAAGTCTTTCAAACCTTTTGAATTAAAGCTAACACTCAGTCAAAACCTGGTTGCCTGTTTTATAGGCACCTCCATTTTAGACAAAAAATGGTATTAGGAAAATATACACTTTATTGCCCACCCTCTATTTGCCAGTTATATTCTGCACACTAATCAAAGTAATACCATGTCTGTTTGTTGATATGCATTTAATCACTTGTAATTCAATGAAGTTGCTTAATACACTAATTATATAATTGGCAATTCAACATACATTTCCTTAACAGGTCTACAAGACAAAATAATGATTTGCACATGTTACATCTGAAGAATTGTCCTTTTGCCAAAATTGTGTTTGCCACCTAGTTTTCTCGCTCCTCTAGAAATAATGACTGGCATTATGCATTCAAGTAGTACAAATGAAGTTTCATAGTTTTTTGTTTGCACAGTCATCATACAACCACTGGATCTACACAGTGCAGGTTGAAAGTAAATTTGACATCCTACACCCCTTCATTTCAGAGAGGCCAGGATCTCATAATAAATCTTCAGACAACAGACTTGAAGGGAAATGAAGGAGTTTGGGCTTTATAAATAATTACAAGGGAATAGCCAAGCAGTGGAACAACAAAACAGATAAATCCCTTCAGTCCCATAGCAAACCACATTCCCATAGCAAAATCCCATCATCTGTTGTGTCTACAAAGCTTAAGCACTCATCTGCGTGTAGTTTGGCCCTTGTTTGTAGTCCTGAAGCACTTCTCTCAATCTTTTAGACAAACTTGTGTATATTGCAGGCAGAGGTACAATTTCCAGAAGAACAAAGGAATAGCCAAGTATTGGGAAGAGCATGGAAGTAGTCATGCATGACTTGGTGCAGATTGTGGCAAGCTCCTGTCCCACTTAAAGTTCAGTTCTAAAGATAGTCTCTTGGCTATGCCTCTTGTGACACAAATCGGTACATGAAAGAAAGGTCTGGATCTCTGCTGAGCATGAGGAAGTTGTGGAGTTCTGTTTAGGAGCACCAAGATTAAACTCAGTTCTTAGACATCCATTGTGCAACAACTTCCTGCTTGCTTCCTTGAATGTTTTTTGTGTTCTTAAGCAGAAATACCTCATCAAGAAAGAGCTGGAGATTTTCCCTAGCTTGATCACAAGTGGCTTACCTGGGAAAATGATTTCACTTACCTTTTTTTCTACTGTTGCCATTGCTGCCCTGATTAGAGAAAGTGTCAGGCATACCCAGGGAAAAAGGAGGTGTTTATATTCTTTCATGGAACTCCTCTAACATAGTGTCTGAGTCCCTCTCTTGTCCCCCCGAACTACTTCATGTACAGATGTTTTGTAACGATGACTTTCTCAAATCACTGAGTGAGGACATTCACCTGTTTGAGACGAAAAGGAAGGAGCCACCAACCAGTCCTCTCTTCCAAGCATCAAATGTGTGATATACTCATTTAATACAGGAGTTACTGCATCCCCACAAGCTCCGTGCATGCTCGTGTTCTCCATTCCGAAGCTTTACAGACTGTGCAGACGGCCCCTGTTCCAATGCTTCATTCCAGCAAGATCCTTCGCATATGCTAGACGTAAGAGTGCTTCCAAGTAATTTAGTCTCTCAAGAATCCAGTAGTTGAGATAATAAACACTAAAATGGAGGTATCAAACAAAACCAAAACAGTGAACTCCTAAGTTAAACTTTAAATTTCATACGTATTTCTTTATATTCATTCTTTCTCTTTCCCATCATTACAGACAGTGTGAGACCTAGTTTTCCACAGATCCATACGGCTGTACAAATAATTGATTTTACAGTCCAAAATCTCCTGTCTCATCCTTCATCTCCCTCAAAAAAACAGTTCAAATTGGTCCAAAATAAAGAAAAAAATGGTCCTAGCCAAAAAAAATATTTCATTTTGTACTTGGGCTTTTGTCGTGAAACTAGGAAAATGGCTGAGATTCATAAAACTGGTGGGAAGGTGATGAATTATTTTGCCCAGCAGCTCAGTGGTTCAGGTACTGACACAGACTGCAGAATATGTAAATTTTATTTTGTCCCTGTCACTGCCTCATGCTACAGAGCAGTACAGCTGGGTAGAAACAAGAACATGAAGCGATAATCACGGAGTGGTCATTTTCTTTCATTCACCTATTAAACAGAGTGCTCAGCACATCCACATGAGCAGATGCGTTTGGGCATCCTCATCTTGTAATGCCCCACAAGAGAGTGGCTAGGGCACTCTTCTGAAAATTTAGAATGATTGGGATCTTCCTGCAAATCAAAGAACCTTAAGCCATGATTTTCTACAGTCCAGTTCCTACCTATTGGCCGTCTGGTACATCTTGACTTTTTTTAGCTGCAAATGGTCAAAGCTAAGAAAGCATAACAGATAACTTCAAAGTTTCCAAAGTTGTTGTGCTATTTACAGTTGAAATTACAAAATACTTGTCCCAGCTTTGGGAGCAGATTTAGTCAACTCAAAGCTGCTTGTTCCAGTGTATTTATATTTTAGGGAAGAATATGCTTACCTTGCTATGCAACCTGCCACATCCCTGCCACCGGTACATATCCAGCTGGTGGCGGCATTGTCCAAACCTCCCAGCTATGTTCTGGTAATGGTTGGAAGTTGCCACATGGATCGATCACTTGGCTGCCAGATCCAGCTACAAAGGCAATTCCAGGTAGTAAGACACGTTCAGCTATAGTCACTGTGCTCCCCAGCAGCACCCACAGTGTCTTCCTCCCTTCTGTAATTCCTCTAATCATAACCTACAGGAAAGATGAAAGCTTCCCTTCCTCATCGCTGTAAAAAACCTTCACATTTCCTTCAGGATTTTTAAAAACTAGTTGCATGGTGTGGATTTATAGAGGACGTCTTGGCATACATTTATTGCTGAATCCGTGATATTGGCAGTGTGGTGAAGTAAGACGAGTGCTGAAGACAGGGTTGTTGGTGTGTTGGTAGCAGTCCCTGTACTGTCATGCCTCAGCTATTCACATAAAAAGCACACCTATTGCTGATACAAGGACCTTCCCAGTAACTTAAAGATTTCAGCTGGTTTGTGAGATCATAAAAGTTTTGTTCACCTATTACTTCAAAATGTTAGGCTGTTCAACAAATCAGCCCTATTTCATACTTCAACATCATTTTAACTAATAGGGGAAATTTTATTTATTTATTTTTTCTAGCACAGCATGTTGTATGAAATTATGAAATGAGGAGATTTCTATGTTGTTATATATGATTCAATACCCCATTGTGATTGATGTAAAGTGGTACAATAATACACTTGTCTTTCATTTAGTGGGACAGCCGGACCTACATGAAGCTTTGTTTGTGTGAGTGGGGCTTCACAGGGTGCCTCAGTTCATCACTGCAGGATCTGGGGCTTGATTTTGGTGTGTGCCAGAAAATGGGATCATTCTTTCAAAATAAATAAAAAATAAACAGGGATCAGTATGTGAGAGAACTTCTTCAGTTATCATGTATACATCCATCCTTATGAGGAAAACAAAAGAAAAGGAAAAAAAAATGGAGAAGAATATTTGGTATAACTTTCTAAGCTGCAAAATAGTTAAGCAAGGAGATATGGGTTTGATAGGGAGCTGAGGTAGTGAAAAGGAGGAATCCAATATTGGCTTGACCTCAAAATGCTTAGAGCCTGATTTGCCCTTACGGAACAAAAATACCAGCACAGAAGTCTGACATGCTGGGAAATGTTACACAACACAGACATGTCAAACTACCTTGAGAAAATTTGCAAAAAGTTGAAAGTTTTTTGGCCCTCATTTAAATGAATTGGTTCTTGTGGAGTTCTGTGGAACTCTCCTGATAAGTAACACTTAAAACATTTTTGATCCAATAGCTTTTCTCATGCAATTACATGTTCTTAATTTAGAGGCCAGTTCAAATGATTGCTTGTTACCTTAATTTAGCAAAGGTTCAACTGCTGCAGTTTTTTGATCCTTTTAAAAAAGGCAAACAGGGAGAGTTTACACAATAAAAGTTCTGTTTTTATTCTCAAATTAATTATTTTGAAATATCTTACGGATTACATCAGTTTCTTACTTGCATTCATGTTGCAAGATGGCGACTATTGTGTAGTGCTAGTGATGCATTAAATTAGTTGTTTACATTATAAAATCTAAACATATTAGAATCTTTTGTGTTTGTCTTCAAAGATTCCTATTCTAATAAAGCTTTCTGAAACAAGTAAGGTTGTCTTTTTTGTTTAGTTAATGCATCAGTGGAGAACCTAAAGATTTGTAGCCTGTAGCCATCCCCGTCTGTGTTTAGTAGAGTGTGAGGAAATTGTTTGGGACAGTATGTATTTTTGTTTAAAATGGAAAGTTATAGTTTTAACTTAAGGATTTTCCATTTAGGAAAAGTAGCACCTGAGCTAGTGTAGGTGGAAAGAGTCTAAATTCATCCTCTTTTCTCAGAAGCTCTTTTTTGCTATGAGTTTTAATTGCAGTAAAAGTGGTATGTACAGTGTACTGAAAAATAAAACTTTGGCTGCATCCTTCTTATTTCTGGTGGCCGTGTGTCTCTCCTCAGGTCAAATTGATTCTGAGGGTCAAGCGATACAAGACCAATATTCAGTAAAGGACATTATTGAGAATTTTAAAGAAATCCGATAATTTGGACTCCCAGTTTTGTTTTTTAACAAATGTTCCAACAGAAACGTAATTCAACATGGAAAAGAAAAGCAAAGGCTGACAGCTTTAATATCACAGGATCGGTTCTGTGAAAGTAGCTTTTACTTTTGAGAGCAGTGCATGAAGACATATTTAGCAGCAAAGGAGTTTCTTGAAGAAGCAGCTGAGCAGGATGGCAATAAGGGTTCATACCTTGCCCTCAACAGATTCATTTTAAGTACAATACATCTTAGTTCTTCAGCTGGAGAAGCGATCACTTTAATACACTTTCTAGGTCACACTGCATCTGCCTTATGAATCTGGTTTTTAATATATTTAGACATACATCCTCCTGTCTTACAGTGATGGCAAGTTCTGAAAAAAGCAGCAATATTTTAGTTACCTGTCAAAAAACAAAATGACTTGCATTAAGCCAATGAACAAATAAATTTGTCACAGTTATATGTTACATCAACAAATGCCACTGACAGGAAGAGGAGCAGTTAACTTCAGAAGCAGATTATTTTCTGTGTACATGTTATGCCTTTTAGGATAATGAGCCAAGAGTTCTTCATGTCTAAATAGCCTGTAGGACATACAGCAATACAACAAGCTCTGAGTTACAGTAAGAATTGGGAAATGTGACAAAATAAGCAGTAGAATGAAGAGAACAGTACTGAAAACAGTTGGAAAAACAGGAAGTATAGAATTTGATGAAATTCTGAGATATCATAAGGAACATCTTGTATCTGATTATGACTAAACAGTAAGAAAAGAGATAAGGAGTAAATTGGCTATTTTCAATAAACCCACAGCTTTGGACAAAAAAGCTAAGTGACTAAGGTGAGCTGAAGACTGTTTTGATTAAATAAAAATTGGTAGCATTTTAAAGTAAAGTGTAGGATTTAAAAGAATAAATATATATATATATTTTCCCATTTTCTTGAAATACTTTTTTTTTTTTTTTAATTTATTTTTTAGTGAAAGGAAGCAAGAGAAGGTATTAAACTGTTTGGTGTAACAGCCTGCCAGAAGCTGTTTCAAGGGCCATCGCTTGTTGAGGTATTTAGGCAAGATGTGTTCCGTCAGCAGCCTAATGGACAGTGCCATGCGTAACAGGACAGAAGCACTCATAATATCTGGACAGTTTTAGCAAAGTTAAAAGTTAGTCATAAAGCTTCAAAAGTAATATGGACTCTGTGACAAGGTCTAGAGTACAAATAAAAGCTTTGAGAGAAAAGTTAGAGGCTGCATTTCAAATATACCCTCTGATTCTGGACTTGTGATTTAAGATTCCTTAATCTATGGTATTCAGAAGCAAAGAGCACCCACAGTTTTTAAAAGACTGTGTACTTTGCCTTTTGCAGGAGCTTTACCTATTCAGTTTATAATGATACAAGATGAGTAGCCACACTGCTAGCTCATTCAGAAAATCTGGATTTTCCAATTCAGTTGTCTGAATGTCCTGATCCTGTAAATATTTTCATACTTAACAGGTCTGCATATAGGTAGTCCCATTACATTACCTGATGATTGGTCTGTGCAAGTATACATACAGGCAGAAATGCAAGCTCAACCAATGTGAATGGAGGTTGATCTGAGGTAAAATGCCAAAAGTAGCTACATTGCCTGGGTTTAGCATCTGGTCTTTGTTTTGGTTGGGATCTTTTCTAAGTGCATGGTAGTAAAACACAGCATCTCAAGAAGTATGTAAAATGTTCCTACAGTGAGTTTTTAATCTCCAAACTGCATGAAAGTTGAAGTTTACAACCATATCCAATATTTCTACAGTATAATTAATGATTTGTAATTTGAACTCTTTTTTGTTCTATTTTCTTTTACAAGTCATTGTGACTGGTAGTTGTATACTGAGGCAACTGAGGTTGTTCAGTCTGGAGAAGAGGAGGCTCAGGGGAAACCTCATTGCTCTCTACAGCTACCTGAAAGGAAGGTGTGGAGAGCTGGGGGTTGGCCTCTTCTCACAGGTAACTAGTGATAGGACTAGAGGGAATGGCCTCACGTTGGGCCAGGGGAAGTTTAGGTTGGAAATTAAGAGACATTTCTTCTCAGGAAGAGCAGTCGGGCATTGGGATGGGTTGCCCAGGGAGGTGGTGGCGTCACTGTCCCTGGGGATGTTCAAGGAAAGGTTGGATGTGGTCCTTAGGGACATGGTTTAGTGGGTGACATTGGTGGTAGGGGGGTGGTTGGACCAGATGATCTTGGAGGTCTTTTCCAACCTCAATGAGCCAAAGATTCTATATCAATTATGTCTATACTATCACTTTCCTCTTTCTTGTTATTATCTGACTTTGTGTCTAAGGGTCTTGTTTGCTATTGTAGTCATTATGCTATTTTTGCTTGTGTAGTTTTTACCACTTTTTGTCTTTTTTTTTTTTTTGAATAAATCAGCTACATCTGAATGAGATGGAGTTTGAATCACTGCAGATTACCTATTAAAAGTTTTTACAGTGCTTATATCTCAACATTAGGGATTTGCTCCAAAATAGCTGTTTTTCTATTAATTCTTGTTCTGTGCTTGGGAGAAAGGAGAGAATGCAGCAAGAATGTATTATCTGTGTTGAAAGCAGAAGGTCTTTACATATAGCAAACAAGATTCAATTTACCCTAAATTTCATTATTTCCTGAGTTGCATTCCTTCAGTACTGGCAGTAAAGTTCAAAATGTTAATACGCTGGTATGATTAGGATGCTTTTGATGAATGTGTTCTGTGTGAGGCTGGGCTCCCATTCAGAATCAATCAATCAGTGCCCACGGAGTTTCATAAGTAAATGTCGTTAAAGCGTGCATTTGCTGAGGATGTATTTGTGTTCTCTAAATAATTGTCTGGCATATTCTCTGCATAATAACCTTACATAGTGTCAAAAATTACAGAGAAAATAACCTTTAAAAATGCAAGTCTACAAACCCACAGAAAGTGGAAGACATCTAAGCAGTCCTGTTGAAAACAATTATTAATCCACTCTTATATCAAAATACTTCTACAATGTTGAATAAAATAAAATTAAGTGTATGAGTAGGACAAAGTTCTTATAAATTACTTCAGAACAAAAAAAATGTATTCACAAGCTGTCAGTGAAACATAGGAAGTAATGTATATATTTTATGTTAATTATAATGGAAGTTAAAAAAACTTATGTGTCTAATTGCAAAGCACTTATGCATGTAGCTAAAATTAACTCAGAGAGTTTACTTGTACATAAAGTCATTCAGTTACATAGCGTTTTCAAGATCTGGCCTGGATTATACACATCCATCAACATACTTAAAACAACTTGTCACTGTGCTGTATCCCATTTAAATTAATAATCAGCGTATACATCAGATATGCAATCAAATTATATTTCACATTTGAAATATATTTAAAATATTTTCTTTTGATATAAATGTCTTCAGTGCAATGTTTTTCTGCTGAAATCTGAGATGATCTCTTTAATTGTGTAGTGTTGTGTTTCAGTAATTCAAGTCACAGTGCAGGTGGTACATGCAGTTTACTGATGTTAGAGATAGTATTTAAACAACTCCATGCTCAGAGGTAGTATATCAAAAGTTTTTAAATTGAGGGTGACAGGAACTGGTGCTGCACTTTCATGTTATCCAACAATGTGGAAGAATTTTGACATACAGCTGGAATGATCAAACCACACCAGTTTTACTTTCCAACTTCGGTTGACATGATTTTCAAAAGTATTTGGAAATTATTAAATTGTGTGCTATGTTTGGAGAGGTTAACTTCCTCGGGGAACTTGTTTATAAAGTTTGATACAAGGGTGCTTATGATCTCAAAACATTGCATAAAGCTGATATATTTTTTTGGTAAATCTCTTTTTATGTTTAATTTGTGAGTCATGCAAAAGCTGTAGTTTCCACAGGAGCTGTTACTATAAAAGTGAAACATGCTGCTACTAACCTGCCCACATTATTTTACAAATGTATTTCTTTCACTGATACAGAAAGAGACTGGCCTGAAAATACAAAAGATTACATCAGATCATCAGTATTTTGTGTATATATAGGTAAAATTTGAAAACGGGTAACAAGAGGAAGCCCAGAATAGTTCAGTAATACAAATTCATTTCTAATTCACATTGTAAGTGATCTGTTTCATGCAAGTCTAAGTATTGAAGAATATTGACTGTCTTGTTGCTTTTTGTCAGAAAAAAAATCTCTTAATCTTTTTGTTGCGTTGCTTAATGCTGATGTGGCTCAAAGAGCATAGCTGTAAGCATACAGATAAGCACTGTAATAGGGTAAAAAACATATGTAAATTAAAGTTTTCTGTGAATTCTTGTATTTTGTCAGGAATCTGATAGCTATTACCCATAGCACTTAATTTACTTTTGTAGTTACATATATGTATGAGTCTTATAAAATAAATGAGGTTTTCAAAACTTAATGAAATAATTGAATTTGCAAAAAATGTAAAAACTCATGACAAAGTCAGGAAAAAAATCTTTTTTAAAATGGCTTCCTGGATTTTTATTTAAGCATTTTTTTTAAATATCCTAGTTAACATGAAACATTTCCCTACATTTTTATTTACAGTAAGGTCTTTTATGTCACTGATACGTTTTGCTGTCCTAGCACCTAGCGGTTGCTGTATAGTTATTCGTAACAAGCACCTCAATATATCAGCATTTCAGAATTATCTGACAGAACAGAGAATGATCGTTCAGTGTTTGCTGTGCTTATCTGCAGCTATAACAAAAGGATTAAATGTGTCCTCACTCCTGTGCTATAGTTCTCACACTTTCCCTGCTAGCCCGGTAGGCAAGAGAGAAGTGTTTCTACCAAGTCTAACATTCAGTCAAGACGGTAGGAAGGAATTAGTTATTAACAAATTGATATACATCTCATTAAGTAAAAACAGTGTCATGTGTGATAGTGATTTCTGTTAAATAGAAGCCTATGGAGGAAAGGATTATGGCGTGTGATTGAGACACCTGTTGAGAAAATAGGCAACTATTGACAAGGCTGATTCATGACTGAGTGACTGCTCTGCTAGTCTTCACATGATCCCCACAGAGAGCGAGCTTCGACCGCCTGCTAAACAAGGGCT
This sequence comes from Stictonetta naevosa, assembly GCA_011074415.1. Lineage (NCBI taxonomy): Eukaryota > Metazoa > Chordata > Aves > Anseriformes > Anatidae > Stictonetta > Stictonetta naevosa. The sequence continues at coordinate 123,143,670 of CM021698.1, read as the reverse complement.
GTTTGAAGTTTCTTTTTAACATTTCCAAGACGTTAATTCAGCGGGACATCTCCACCGGGGTTCTCCATGTCACCAAATCAGCAGCTGTTGAAATCCATTCACTTCAGCATGAGATGTTTGTATAAGTTCTTTTTTTTTTTTTTTTTTCATTTATTTGTGACAACAGCAAAATAAATAAAACCCTAAAAATTCAGCACTACTTAGTTCATGTATGTGTGAGAACGGCTTCTGATAGCAGTTGTAGTTGCTAAGGCAGAATGTTTATTTGCAGAGCACATGACAATCTGAGTAGTTTATTATGATACACAAAAAGGTACTGATTTTAATAGACATTTCTGTGACATTTTTCCAGAGTAAACATTCAGTTAACTTCTGTGCCAACCGTTGAAATTGTCTACAAAGTGTTTTGAAATGGAATTGTCTTTGTTTTTCAATCCCCCCAAATCTTAAAAGTCTAAAAGCAAATGTTTCCTATTTTTTCCAGTTAGTAAATGAAACGCTGTTTCTCGGGTAGGAAAACATTTCTATCTGACTCACATTTCCCTGAGAAAACAGCTTGTATCATAGAATTAGTTTAGTTTGAGGGGGAAGCAGAACAAGGCAAGACATGTAAACATATTACAAAGCTTACTTTGATATTTAAATGCTTTTTTTCTTTTCCTGGCCATCTGAAAAAAGGTGTGGTGAATGTAGTCAATTGTAAATAGAAACTCTGTATTTTCAGTTAGCCTCATTGTAAACCAGAGAACTGCTGACCACATATGAAGACTCCCGGTTTGAGCTGTTTCTCTTTTGTTTATTAAATCTGTTAAGACTTAAGTGTATTTTTACAAGTTCATTAATGTATTCCATTCTCTCTGATGTGTTTTTTCCCACTATTATCAGATTTCATTATATGGGACGAATTATCAGATCAACCCATTATACAGCCAAGCAGCGTTAAGTCTGATTGGAATTTGGTCTTCCTTCGGTTTACAGGGGGAATATTGTGTAAATCAGACTCTCGGGTTTCAGTGGGAGGCACAGGGCTGCACAGCATCCATTTGTCAAGTTGATTGCACCTCGGCGAGGTTGCATTAGCTTGTCTTTGAACAGAAGTGAAATCCTATGCGAAGCTCCCCTTTCTGTCATTTACACTAACATCCATCCTCTTAAACCAAGGCCTCAGAGAAAAACAAAGTGATGGCACAATATCATCAGTCACTCAAGTTGTCTGTCATCTGTTTTCTTAAGGAAATGACTTTTAAGTTAGTGGAGCAGAAAATCGAAGAAAATTAGCAGAAGGTTGTTGTGGAAGTAGGAGGAATTTCTAAAAATTGCAGATGTATGTGGAGAAGTCTGATGGCAAATGGCAAGTAGTAATGCAGTTGATTCTGGTTTTTAGTTTAGTGTTAATAGAGTGCGAGTGTACCTGATATGTAATAATTCAACTCTTAATGAAACTTTATTCATAAACTTGAATTGGGCTGTAAACGCACAATAAAAAGCTGGTATGCACATTTTCAGCTTTTATACCAGTGACTGTGTTTTATGATGCTAAATACTCAAGCAATTTGCACTCTTTTCCATGTGTCAGGAAAGCTGTGTGTGTATCTCAGAAATGTTAAAATGGAAAGGCCATTGTAAACAGCTCTGAGAGGGTGCTTGTGAATTTTTTGAGAGTCAGAGAACTTGATATTTTTACCCCAGTGCAAACAGCAACAGTAAGTAACGTTACTTGTTTAAACTGATGGACAATTAAACTTGTACAGTATAGATGCAGCAGTTGCTACAGGGTTAATGGTGTAAATGAGGAGCAGATGAAGATGCGTACATTATGCACGAGGTATGAAGCACCACATTTGAATTAACTTATTTTACTCCCATCTCTCAGAATCCTACTTTTATTCACACTGGAAGTAAATTTTTAATTTGAGATACTGCAGTTTAACTTCAATCAGTAAGAGAATCAATTTGGTATCAATCAGTCTTAAGGGAATATTTTTCACTGTATTTTTTAAAGGAGTGTTGTGCATGGCTATTTTAAGTTAGAGCAAAGTAGCACGTTTCTAGTTTAAAATAAAAACTGTGAGACCTTGAAACAAACTGTTGTGAATTTTGAATTTATTTAGTTATTTTGGAATAGTTACGCCTTTTAAGGGCTTTCCAGACATGCAATAAGTGATGTGACTAGCATCTGTCAAATGTGCATTTTCTTTCTCTTTCTTTTCTCTCTTCTTCATTCTACCCAAGGGAAACTGCATGAGGTTTTTATTTAATTATATGATGTGGATCTAGTAGTCTGAATCTTACAGCTTAGTAACAAATATTTCTGATCTTGTTACAGTTGCTTTGTGAAACCAGTTTTCTTATATATGTTTGTTTGTTTGTTTCCTGCTAGTAATAGAGACACAGTAACTCACAAAAGAGGGCAGCTTATTTAAATTGCTGCATTTTAACGTACATTGGAAGATTTGGATGGAAAATAGTATGACAATACAAAATTCTGATACTCTTTTAGACCAATATAGTAGCACATCATCACTTGGAAAAAGAAAAAAATGTAGAAAAAAGGTTAGTGTTTTAAACACTATGCAAAGTATATTTTTATAATATTCATGCACAACTGTAGCTTTCAGCTAATTTAATTTTTCAGTCAGTAAGTGTTAGATTTTTCATGTGTTTCTTGAGAAAAGCTTAAAATAATTTCAGTCTTGAAAATACCTGTATTTGAATAACTTTATTCAATAAAGACTTTATATACACTAAAGGCAGTCAGACATATAAGTGTCTTCAGGATCAGATCATAAATAAATCAATGATTCTCCAAAATATGTCTTAAAAGATTTCAGAAGGAAATTATTTTGAAATGCAGCTTGTAAAATTATATTAAAAGTTACAGAAAATTATACATAAATAATTTTAAAAGTTATAGAAATATCAAGTACACTGCTCTTTCTGTTTACATTGCATTAAGATATATATATTACTTGAGGTGGTGATACAAAGATGGTAATGGCTACATTTTACACTTCTTTCCCCTTTATAACCTAATGTTAACATTTAGGAATTTGGGAACTTGAGAGCCCTAGTAGATCAATCTTGATTAGTTTATTTTTCTTTGTAAAGATTTTGATAGCCTGGTAATGCTTTTGTTTGAAAGAGTATTCTTTACTTCCTCTTGTGGGGGATGAAATATTGTTACACCCAGCTCTTCCTCTAAAATAAAGAAAAATTTAGGTAACTGAATCTTTGATGAGGAGACCTTAGATTGAAAAGCCTAGCACTTAATTGCCCTTTTACTCATAACTCTTCTACATTTAACCTCAAAGGTGATTTAAAAAGTTACATCTTAATTGCATGGCCTTACTCAATCATTAGTACTTTGCCTTGCAGCAATTTATTACAACTTTATTTCCCTGAACCATCAATGAAGATGATGCTGAATTTTATATTAGCCAAATGTCCTTTTGAGATTAATGTGGTAATACAGATTTTATGCACGCTTTTTCAGCTTTAATATTTGTGTTACAGATTGGGGTTATAGGTACAGCACAACTGCTTAAGTAGTTCAGAGAATCTTGTGAGTATTGCCTCAAGAACTGATGCTATGGATCTATTTGACAACATGTATCTGCAAGAGAAAAGAATAGCAGTGCATTCTCTGACACACTTCTTTCTAGCTATTTTTACAGCTTACTCACACAGGATTTTCCCCTTTGAAGATAATAGCTAAGCTCCCATTGCAAGGGAAGCGCTGTGATCAGGCAGCCTAGGAGATAGGGCTATGGGCACAAGGGTGCTTTGCTGCAAATATCACTGCTAACATTGAGCAAGTCACTTTTCCTTTAAAGTGTGCTTCTCTTTCATAATGCTCTTTTGGCGATAACTACATTCTTAAAATTTTTAAGGGTTCCAGATTCTAAGGCTATGAAATACCAGAAAACCCTTGCATCAGTGCAGGGTAGGGTTCGTTATGAGCTTGTTTCCCATTATGTTCTCCATTTCACTGGGATAGGTAGTTAAATATGTCAGGTAGAAAGTGTTGAGCCTACAGTATGTAGCTGTCATCATTTAAAAATTTACAGCTTTTCCATATTGTTCATATCAACATTCTCTCCAGTTAGAACCAACAGCTACTGGTGTCTACTTTACAAGTGTTTTTACTTGCACAAAACTCCCAGAGATTTCAGTGGATAAGGCTAGTCTGATAAATACTTTAATCCAGGTGTGCTGACACCAATGCCAAAAGCACCATCCTGCCTTCCCCCACCCTTGGCTGCTCATTCCTGACCCTCTACTCTACCACTCTTTCCTTTGAGCTCTTGCAGCTGTTTTTCCTGCCAGCAGTGACGGAGATGGGGATGGGGGAGGACAGGACTGCCTCCTTCACTGACACCACTGTCACAACCAGAAGAAATGTTGGTTTGGCTGCAGACCCCAAAACCAGCTAAGTGAGGGACATCAAAGACAAACCAGACGGGTTTTCTAGAGCATTCCAGAAGTGGATGCTTTTAGGGTATATATTTGGGTGAAATATTATGGAATTTGGTGGGTGTTGCATCTGTCTTTTAAAGAACAGGTAAAGTCATGTTAGTACCAGTTCAAACAATAGCAGCCTCCTAATCCCAGGTCCATTTCATCTCCCAGAACAAAAGCACGTGTGGGGACATTCTGGCATTCAGAATAGGTGGAAGAAGGGTATGACTGGGTGTTAAACTAAGCTCTATGGAAATTGGGTATGTCTGGAAGAGAAAGACAAAAGGATGAGAAAGAAAAACACATAAAGCGGAAGAATACACATAACAAAAGACTTAAAGGAGGAACAGAATGTGAAAAAAAGAATTAGATAAGTATTATCACAGTCCCACAAAGGTCTACATGCTGGCTGAAAAGACTTTAAGAAGGGATGGCAGGGAATTTCTCTTGTTTGTCTTCTACATTCAAGGAAACAGGAGTGAAGCTAGGGGTGGGTGACTTTGGAGGTGGTTTTATTTTATTTTTTTTTTATTTTTTATTTTTTAACTAGACCTGCCTAAAAGATCCCTGACTTCATAATTTTCTCCTCCTAATAGAAACAGCCCTCAGGGCCTCAAACTTGGGCTAATCATTTAGGTCAAAAGGGTAATAATAATGTAGAAGACCATGAATTAGAAGTGTACCTTGGGGAAAGCTTGACCCAATGCAGAAGTAGAAAATAACCATACAAAACTCTGTAATGGGATCCTCTGAAGCTGAATGGGAAAATGAGGGCTCATACAAATACGCTCACCTTCTAATATGAAACATAACTCCAGAAGTATGTATTTATATTCCCTGTTACAAGAATGAAACCACAGTGGAGTTGCTGTAACACTGAGGCTGAACTAATCCCATCACAGGATCAGATCTTAGTAATAAATAGTTCCAGGTGCGATCCAAAGACTAAGAATGTTTTGATTTGTTTAAGCTGAAAGGTGTGGAGTTTTTTCAATCTTTTCACTGTCAAGGGAGGGTTGTATGAGGTGTTTAACTCCAATCTCTCAAAAGAGAGAACTGTTTATTGCATAGCACTTTTCACCAGTATATCTAAAACACTTTGCCAAGAAAGCTGGTAGCATTCTGCATATGTTACAGAGAGGAAATGAGGCATGAAGATACTCAGCATCTTACTAAAAGTCAGCCACCATGTCAGTGGCAAACCTGGAAGTATAAACCCTGGTACAGCACTCTACTTAGCAGACTCTGCTGCTTTCTACTATATACAGAGCATCCTTTCAATTTGCCACATCCTTTATCACAGAACTTTGAGTTTGTGATGGGAAAAGTTTGGAAAAGAGCTGATCTTTCCAGTATATCTGTCTTGTGAATATCATTGTGAAGGAATGGAATGACCATGTATTTAAAGATTGCATCATAGACATGCACATACCTAAAGAACCACACTAGGGTTGCATAGGCAATCTCAGGACCAATGCCTCAACGTTTTTCAGTCTTCAGTTTTACAGTTTTATGGACTACATCTAATCAAGCACCTTAAGCTCTATGAAGTAGGCTATAACTATATGTTAGGTTGCTAGTCTAGGTTCTCAGTTCCCTTCCACAGACCATGGCTATCCTGGCAGTAGATAGGTGGCATAGTAGCAGATAGAGTTAGTTGCCTCAGAAAAGTAATTCAGATATATTTGTATGCTGGAAAGGGAGTTGCCCAGAGATGGCTCCTGGGGAACACTAGGCATTTTTTATCTGTTTCTGCACCATAGTCCCTGGTCAGAATTTATATAGCTGCTTCAGAGCTGAAGATACATGGTGCTGAGTTCTACTCAAAAGCCAGAATTTTCCATGTGTGCATCCCACTTATGTGCAGTGACAATGTAGTTTGTGGCCTGGAGTGTTTGCCTTCTCTGCCTAATCCATGTGCCCAGAGATATCAGCATGGCAATAGAGAAGGAATGCAGTGAAGAGTGCTTCTCCGCACCTACTCTGACGCTTATGGGAAGAAACCAAGTGGGTGCTGGTTATCTACACAAAGAAAATAATCACCAGTAGGCACCAACTGTGGGGCCTCAGAATATGCTTCTCTTTACACTGTACTGCTGTGCAGAGGCTTTGAGCCAGGGACAAAGTGTTCTGGGACAAGTCCCGTGCAACACTTCCAGATTTCTTGAAGCTTTCAGAACCCTTCTCCCCCAACACACAAAAACCCAGTTGTACTGTAGAAGAATTTGTGAAACTCTATAAGGAAGGTGGCTTAGCTCCTCAGCCTTTATGTAAGTATTTTAAAGCAGTTTTTATTATTCCCCATTTTCAGCAGATGACGAAGCTGACCACTTAGTTTTTGCAGAGCTCACACACTGTAATGATTTACTTTTTATCTCTTTATTACGATTTTACTGCCTTGTTTACATTGTAATAGCAGTAGTGATATTTTGCATATAGTCATATTGTCTTTGATTGGGAACAACGCCAAGAAAACTGAGTGCTTCATGATTTAATTATTTGTGTTCTTTGCAAGAATAATTAAAGGATCATGCCAAAATCTTATCAGAGCATGAAAATTTAGCATGCCAAGACTGAAGCTGTTTAAGTGGCATACCAGTGATTTATGTGCTGACAAGATTCGCTTTTAGAAACTCTCTTTTCACTGTTTCACTGCTGGTAGTCAGAAGTGTAAAGAATGCAGTTCCCAAAAGTGTTAGTAGGAAGAAAGAATAGGTCTTCAAGTGACTAGCGATTGTAGATGTTTCAGTTTCAAAAAATGATATCAGAGATATTGATTTTTCATAACTGAGCAAATATTTTCTGAAAAATCAAGCCATGGGTATGTATTTGAAAGTCAACCGGCACTGAGACAATTATTCCTACTAATCCTTTTCTAAATCTTCACCATAAAGTTTTTGGACTCTAGTTACTCATCTGAAGCACTGCTTTCATCTTTAAGCATTAGAAGAATTATTGAAATATTAGAAGTATTGGAACTGAATGGGAAAAACTGGTGATTAAGTTGTTCTCCATAATTGAAAAATCTAAGATATCCTTTATTTAACATTAGATTTTATCTAAGCCGCAAACCTCTACCTGATTTTTTCCCTAAATATTTTCTCTATCAGATTAATTAATACATATTCAAAAAACAGATTTAATTGTCTCCAGTAAAACACAGTTTTGCATGGTACACATACCATGACCTACAAAGTTAATCCACAGCTTTCCCTGAAGAATTTTTGAATACTTAAAAATCCTGGTCTGATGCAGGAGGGACTTAAAAAGATTTCTCTATAGATGCTCAAAGAACAATTACTTAATAGAGTAATATTCAGATCTTCAGATCACGTTTAACATTTTAAATATATCAGTAGCACTACGTCAGTTTGGGTTTCTCCACTTAGCAACAAACTGGTCCCAGAAAAAATATTGGCAGTATCCTGCAAAGTGCTGATCTTCAGCACTTTTAGTGCTTTGCAGAATTGATTTCTCAGTCCCAAGGCAATTGTCCATATCATGCAAGTGCTGCATACTATTATAGTCAGAAGCCTCTGTTTGAGAGTAATCCAAGAAAGAACACCAGTATTTTGATTCCCAGTTCTTTTTGTGAAATGTTTGGCTCCATTACATAGAAAATTTTCATAAGGCTCTTTGAAAGTCTCTCTTTAGAAAAAAAAAAAATATATATATATAAAAATGTATTTTTTATATGTGCATAGTTCATTTTTAAAACAAAACTAACTAAAAGTTGCCACATAAGCTATTTTTTTCATCAGAGAGAATATTTTTATCTCCCCAAAGAATGAATACAGTTATGTTTTTAAATGTTTATTTTTTTTTTAAGTTTTATTTGAATAGTCATACAAAATAAGCAACATAAAGGTGCCATCTTGTATTCATTAAAACTTCTCTCACATGTAATCCCAAGTATTTAGATCGTTATAAGTTTATTGGCAAAGGGAGCAAGTACCTGGTTTAACATACCAGCTTGCTATGAGCACCTAAAAGTTAATGCACTTTCAGGCTCATGTTCTGTTTTGTTTTTCTACCTTACAAGTGATTTTAGTATAGGTTAAGAAGTCCCAGCTGCTGGTGTCATCTCCAGATATACTTAGCAAGCAGATTTTGCCTGTCCCATTATCTGCCTCCAAAGAGGAGAGCTCGAAGTCTCCTTTGGTGGCTGGTCTCCTTGGCCATTCGGTGCCTGTTTGTCTTGCTCCTCTTTGTTCACTAGAGCAGAACTGCAGGCGGAGTCAGGCAGCAGCTCTGCGAGGTGCTGGAGCTGCCAGGTCCAACAGGGCTGTGAGTCCCATGGCACTTGTTGTCCAGAGGAACAGAGGGCTCAAAGAAAAATGAAGATAAAGGATGGGTTGCCGGTACACTCTTGTTCTGTGACATAAATAATTACTAGGAAACAAAACAGAATTTTCACCTCAAAACCAGAAAATAGTACCATGTTTGTTTGGCTGGGTGACAACTTGCATTGTTAAAAGAGAGCCCTACTTGCCTACTAGGGATTAGTTGGGAAAGATATTGCACTTGTAGGTCACCTGCATGAATCTGGCTGGGGCTGCGGGTGTTTGGCAGCTGTTCAAAGGCAAAGCCTGTAGGAGGCCCCTGTGAAGGACGAGGCACATTTCAGCCCGAGTAGGCAAGGCTCACTGTCACAGACCCACACCTCCATAGTCAGCCATCTCCGCCGGCCGGCCTTGCTGTGGCAGTGGAAGCCCAGCCTCAGCGTGGTGGGCCAGGCCAGCAGCGGGACATGGTGGCCTGCTGCTGCTGCTGCTGCACCTGCACTGGGAAGAGGCCTGAAATCTGTATCCAGTGCAAGCTCTTGCATGGGGTAAAATTGTGCAGGGAAAGCTGGCAAATGCCTGTCACAAACATACTCTTCCCTTTTAAGTGTGAGCATTGCTGTGCTGTGCAGCCATGGGGAAAGTGAATGCCAAAGTACAGGGTTTAATGCCCATAGCTTTTTCTGTCCTAGCCTTCTCCCCACAAACTTGTCGTTCCCCAGGCCTTTCTCTTACCATGTTTGTTTGCTGCTACCCTTTCCCATGCATTTTTTTCCTTTGTAAATGATGTGAAGCATCTCATGTTATCTGTAGTGCTGACGCAAGAAAATTAGAAGAGGTATATTACAGTTGTGTTCTGTATGCTTTCCAGAGAAAACTGCTGGTTAGGTCAATTTACTTGGCACTGTGCACTGCTTTAATCTTAACTCAAGGCCTGCTGTAGATGTACAGCAGCTGGGTCTGATGTCTTCATGCATGGTTGCAAGTCATCCAGTTAATTTCTGTTTGTTGAGAGGTAGGAATCAAGCGAATTTTTCTCTGCTGAATGAAAACATTGTGGGGCTGGTAACAGGTGAATAAGCAATACTGGATAAGAAAACAACGTGGAATTACCACCTAAACTTGGAAGGGCTGGATTCCACAGCAGAGAAGTCACAGTCTCATTCCATTTATAATGGCAGTAGTGTAGCCCCAAATCTTTGATTAGAAGAATTAAAAAGAAAAACTGGCTTGACAAAACCTGTTTGAGAGAAAACCTGTCACCTGTGAAGAAACACTTAGCTTCAAGTCCAGTGCAGTGCTGTAGGCTGCTAATGGGGCTGGTCGGTGTATTGGTAAACTTAAGTGGGGGTTAGAAAAACTAAACAAGTTGCTCCTCCAGTCATGTTGAGGTCTGTTCAGGCTCTTAATGACCTCTCAGGTTATACCCATCAAACTTGTTGCTGTATGTCTGCGGAGGTAACATTGGCTATGCAGAATGTGACCTACAGGCAGATGGAGTTCCTGCCAGGTTCTGTGAAGTCCTCAAAGATTAGCACTAAATTCACCAGGTCTTTTGACTTTAAACAGGCCCTTAGAGTTATAGGTAGACAAAGAATAAATGTTTTAAAATAGGTGCTACTTAGATGGTTTCATTCTGATTAAATGTCACATGAAAGAGTTTTTGATCTATGCCTCACCCTCTACACAGTTAGTCTCGTATTATAAATGGTAGCTTATTTCCAAATACACCTTAGTGTTATACCTTAAAAATACTTAAGACTGTATATTTAGAATTTGAAACTTTGGATAAAATACACAACAAATCCTAACAGTGGAAAATGAAATACAGATCTTTCTTCTCCTACCTCCAGAGACAGGCACTTGATAACTCTCCTTGGAATCTTGAGCTGTTCCACAGCTGAGGCTGTGAGGTGGGCAAGGCAAGAGAGACAGAAGTAATCTGAGGGGACGAAATCCTTTTTTTTTTTTTTTTTTTTTTTTTTTTCTGAAGTCTACTCTAATTCCTTGTGTTTGTTTGTTTGTTTTTGGTGTTTTTTTCCTGTGTCCTTGTTTGTAGAAGAAGACCATATTTCCAAGCACCGCATTATCTTATTACAAGACTTTCTTCACCTATAGAGCCTAACCTCTCTCATTTAGTGCTGAGGCATTTATAAGAAGTGGGAAATTCAGGCTAAAAGAGATGCTGAATCATCCCTTCTTACTCTATACCTAGTATTACTGCCAAAGCCTCTGTTGTCAAACCACCATCTGAGAGCAGTTAAATTTCAGGAACCTTCTTTAATCAATGAAAGGATATCAGATATAAAAACCTGCAAAGGATAAAAACTAAACAAAATTAATCCTGTATATATAATTGCCATAGAATATATCTCCACACTTAGTTATAAAGATGGCTAAAATATAACCTGCAGTCTGATCTTTCCTCTTAAGCTTGACTGCTTAGAGCGCTTCTGAGCATAATTCTGTATTTACCTAAACCTCCAGGTGAAAAGCTACCTTCTCCCCTACACCCAGTGAAGCTAATGAACCATACCAGTTATTCTCTCAAAACTCTGAGCTCAGCAGAAATTAATCCACTTTATTTGCGCAGCTCTAACACATGCCACCAGGTTAAGCCAGAAGAATGAACCTTGCTAGGACCCTTTTGTGCTCACTGAAGGAATGACTGGCATACAGGTAGTGCTTCTTTGTGTTTCAGTAGTCCATTATGCTGGCAATTATGGGGAGGTTTGACTCAAAAGCTCAACCAATTTAATTGCTAGCTGCTACCAGAAGAGGTGGTCTCATCCTTTTCCTGCCACCTTACTCCGAACCTCATGGTTTCACTGGCTCAGGTTCCCCTCGGGGGTCAATCAGGTGCCCATGGTGGTGGAGGACTGGGGGCAGGAACATGTTCCTGGGGTGGGAGGGGATAGGCTGGGCAGCTAATTTTAGCACTGATACGGTGTCAGATGATCTTTACCATCATCTTTTCAAACTAGCCTTGGGTGCTGTAGAGATGCATAGTGCATAATTGCACTATTCCACAATAAACCTGTGGTTCCTGTTGTGAGTCAGCCTGTGTAACTGAATTAACTTTCCCAATGAATCATGCTTCTAACGTAGTTCATAGGACATGGTTGCACAGACAACAATGGTGACACTTGCGTGTATGTATGCCTTACACTGCTACCCCTTGTCATGTTTCAACTGTTCAGGCCTGTAGGATGAATGAGATTGGAAAACTGACCAATGTGAAATATAACTTCTACTTTCCTGGCAAATTATTTTGTAGGAAGTCACTGATATGTCCCGATAGATGGTTGTAGCAACATAATTAAAGGAGCAACAAAGTGGCTGGAATAGGGAGTGGAGAGAAAAGGAGCAGAACTACTTAAATAGATATTAGAATCAGAAGAAATACCCATTGCTGTAGTAAGGGTTTAGCAAAGGTTTTCCCTTATGTAAAGCACAAAGGACATTTGTGTTTGGAGCAGAAGGTCTGAATTTAACCATACTCCCAACATGCCACAGAGTGAATCTTTGTGACAATCTCAAAGGTTAGAGTAGTAATGCAATTTGCTTCATGTTGTCAGTCAAAGTGGGTGCGACTGAGTCCTGAGAGTAGGGTAAGATAAAGCAGCTGTCTGACCAAAACTGGCAGTAAGTCAGTCCTAGAAGGAGCTTCTGGGATTAGATAGCATAGCCAGGGCTGACTGATCACACAGTATGAATGAGGGAGGAAGGCGCTGAGGAAGAGAGGGGAGTTTTGCAGGTGTCCCAACACATGCTCAGGAGCATGCTCATGTTACTGGAAACACTAAGCTGAAGCAGACAGACTCTGTAGATGACAGGACAAATCTGGACCTGCAAAATATTATATATAAGTGTATACAAGTATACCTTTGATAGTGTCTGAAGGAGTTATGTTTACATCAGCACCTTTGAACTACAACTCCCTATTCTCTCTGCTGGTATTTCTTAATATTTGCCATCGTGTGAGGAGCTGCAGGGCCGATGTGTTCTCTAACAGATTCTCAGTAGGAGTTTACTGAAATGGAAGAAGGACAGCAGGATCAGTCCCAAAGCATGATAGTGATATTTTACAAACAGCTTTGAAGCATTTGGATGTGTAATGTTTTGCAGTTGTCTGTAAAGTTCTCTGATGTCAGTTGGAGCACTTAGAAACCTTGCCATATGCTCCAACCTTCTTTTTGTGTGGCTGTGGGTTATGTGCAAATCTTCAGGGTGACTGGTAGAACTGTTGTGAGCATATTGGATGCTTGCATGAGTCAGGGCGTAACTTGAAATGTGCTCAGCATCCCCCACTGATTGCATCCCCTTGAACTGGAGTGCTCTCACCACCTCGCCACATCAGGCTCTTAATGGGTGGATGGCATTATGTTATGCAGTCCACCTCTCTCTTCCCCCCTCTTCCTCAGAAATCAAATACTGCTCTTGTAAAATCATTCGTGCCTTTCTTTCTGCCCAAATTTGTAGGCGTAGCCAAAGTTTCTCTGGAGTAATTCCTTGCTGATACTTTGCTCTCCAGCATATGAAAAAGGAAGCTTGTCATGCAGAGAAGCCTGTGAGTCAGACCTGTAGGGCATGTCACTGTCACGTCAGGTTCTTACACTGAAGCTAAAAACAGTTTGTGTCAATGCTCCCTATTAGCTGCCCTAATTTTTAGATGGAAACTTGACTGTCACTTCTACTTAACTGCATAATTTCCTAACGTGTAACGATGTGCAGGTTTTGTGTTGCTAGCCTGTACTTTGTATAAAGGATTTATATCAAGACCGAAGATGTTGGTTGATTTATAAATCAGAGATGTTATTTCATGTTCATTCTCTTTCTTGTTACACATCAAAACAAAGACAGAGCTACCTATACTCAGTTTTGTTCTACCTTGTCAAGAAACCATTAGTTTTATGCTAATTGTGGGTAACCTCTCGGTCAGAACAGGATTGTTGGAAGAACTCTTAAAGTATGGCTACAGAGCATAGCAGAATAGTAATTAACATGTTAAAAACTTTGAATATTTCACATGTGCAAATGTGCTTTATTTCTAAAAGTTCACTTTACGTACTGAGCCCTGGTCTTTATTTCAGGACTTTGTTTTACTTCTAGCTGTCTCTGTGACTAAGTTTGAGGTATATAGCTCCAGTTTGCAGCTCACTTGCCTTCTATCTAAAAAATATGTTTCTCTCGGTTCCCCTGAAAAATTCTGAATTTCTAATTATGAAAGGGAGCTGTTTATTGTTGTTTGAGTTGTCTGTTTGACAAGCAGTCATGCAGAAATAGTGCAATGTGTAGGCTCCTGGTATAAATAGAAGCAATCATGATCCAAACAGTGGATAAGTAATTAGAATTATAACTAGAAATAAAGAAGCTTTGTCAGTTTGCATTCCCTTTTCTGAAGCAACTAAGGGCAAGCGTAGAAACTGATCCTTATCTTTAGTTTTTCCCCCAAAATAAGGATAAAATTGGATTTAAGAATAAGAGCTTACCATATGAATTTAGGTTTATGAAGGATGTACTGTAGACTGTCAAAAATAGTATGCCTAAGGCAGATTTGCTTCTGAAGAGAAGAATGCAATAAAGCTTAGGATTATTCTGAAATTAAACTGCAATATATTATGAAATAGTTTGGTTCAGTAATTCCTGGATTGTTACATTCAGATTTTTCAGCCACTATGCTTGTTGATTAAAAAAATCCTCTGATAAATGCCAAGGACTAGTGAAGTTAAGGGTCTATTTTTTTTTTTTTTCTTTCTGTCAAAACCATTCAAGGCAAGGAGGAGATAATAATTTACACTTTAAAAAATACTGATTAGTGATCCAAAGCTATTAAATGTATTTCAAAGGGATAATTGAGAATAGTGGCAATGAAAATATACCCGGTGGAAAATGTCCATCTATGTAATAGACTTTATATGTCTAAGAAAGCCACGAAGATTTGGTCTCCTTTGAGATGTGTTTCACCCTCTGACCTAGGACCTAGTGGATGAGGTCAAAGAAGGCTGCACATCATGTATGTAATCTGTACAGTCTCTAGCATGAGCTAATCAGCTTCAATGCTGCTCTAAATTGTACCAGAACAAACTAGACTTCTGATTCTTCATTATATAATCTACTGAACATGGCAATCTTTTTGCATTATTTTTTTGCCACAGGTTTGTAAATGTTCTGAAACTAAAAAATAAGCAGATGAAACCCATTTTTCTGGTACTGACAGTTCTTGTTTGTAGACTAGTTTTATAAATAACTCCAGGACATCTGACATCTTTTTCATATAAAATGTGTTGGCAAAAATTGGCGTGAATTGGTTCCATTTCATCAACTTTCTTTTTGATTCTTTTTTTTTTTCTTCTTTTCTGTGGGAGTATTTCTATTTTTTTAATCATTTTGGAATTTGGAAGTTTATTCATATCTCCTTAAGCGTATAATAGTTGAAGGAACACATAATCCCTTTTAGGCAACAACTTTTACAACATGTGGTGGGTGCCTCTGAATCAGCATCAAATGCTGGCATCTCCACTTCCTCCTTCATCAGAAGCAGTGAAGTTTCATCAGAACTAGTAAGAGAAAAATATTTCAATAGAATGTGAGGAAGTGGTGCTTCTTTACTCAGGGAAAAGAAATAAAACCAAGATTTTTTATTAAAAGGATAAATAAATAAACATTTGTCAAAAGCATCTTGTGTACTGCCTTCAAACTTAACAATAAATCAAACTTTTCTAATTGAGGAGAGATGTTGATAAATAGTGATGAGAATTGAATATGACTCATCATAAGACAGAGCTCCGTTGCCTGAATATTTGTAATGTGATTTGATGGTTTTCCATGCGTGGAAACTTGGGATGCAGTTTATCCTGTTTCTGGCAGGTCCAGAAAAGAGCAAAATTCATAATAGTATAATTTTCAATCTGTATGGCTAGACTAATAAGCTCCCCTACCACCTACTTTATACAACTTTCTGGTCCATTTGATATAACTACTGGGAAAAGCATCTGACTTCACTGTTTGGAAAACTAAACTACATCTGAGAAGTGCCTTTGAGCTCCTGAGACTCATATACTGGCAATCTCTCAGCCTTATAGGACGAGAAGTAAGTCCCTAGCAGCCTCCCTCCCCCAGGTTCATGGGCCTGGGGGAGAATTGCAACAAGGCCTCCAAAGCAGGCACCTTCTCCTGAGGCATTCATCATACGCAGCCCAGGAGCTGCTCAGATGCAGACCTTGGGAGCAGTCACTCAGGTGAGTGCAGTGGGCAAGGCACGGTCCTGAGGAGCACTGGAAGTATGTGGATCGTGGCCATTCTCCTGTCTGCTGCTCACTTCTCAGCTAGCTCCACTGTATTCAAATCTTCTCCCTCCAAACTTCAAATCCCATTGTTCAATGCATTGACCTCTGCAAGAAATAATTCAAGGAAATGCTTCAGGCAATGGAATGTAAACCTCAGGAAAGGTCCAAAGGTTTCTGCTCATAATGGGATCTCAGCATCACTTAAATGCATGGATTACCCAATCCTTTTTTTCCTTCTTAAATTGGATATTCATAATCCACAGTGTTTCAGCTTTCAGGAGTTTAGTGGGAAGAACCTATTATGGTATAGGCAGGTATAATCCTGATCTCTCTCATCAGCCTCCCTGGCTGGAATAACAGCTAGAACAGGTCACTTGATGTAAAATAATAACTCTGGGGGATTCATGGCTTTACTCTTCCCAGATTATGAGCCCAGACACAAAAGTCTGACCAAAGCAATGGAGCCTTTAGAAAACCTTTCCAGATGAAGGGCTGGATGTTTAAGTTGTTTTCCTATCCCAACTCAGAGAATGATTTTTCTGTGATCATATATCAACAAATAAACTTCAAGCTAAGCTATGGGAACAAAACCAAGTGGTTTTGGCCAGTAAAAACATCACAGCTGAGGGAGGATGATACAGAAACCTGAATTTTCAGAACTTAGTTTTTGTCTCATATTTCTAATAGTCTTTTTGAAATTAATAGATGACATTCTATCTTATTTTTATTTTAAGTGTATTTCACAATTATTTTTTTTCATGAGAGCCACAACATTTCTCAATGTTGAAATCAATATTCTCTGATAACTTAATTCCATTTCTGGATGCAACAGACCTAGATTCCTTTCTACACTAAATGAAAACAGTGCAGGGTATTTAATATCCTGTCATTGAGACAGTGCAGGCTGCTACTATCCAGTGAGTAGTACATAAGCATGTGAATTTTGAGGATTAAAATGGACTGGTAGGCTAATAAAGGAGTAAGATGTGAGGATAGTCATTGTTTTTACATCTAGGTAAGGTCACCCTAAATGATTTCATGCAGCCTGAATTTTTTGAACAATCTTTTTAGAGCTGTTCTGCTGAGTCTTCATACATTAATTCTTCAAAATAATTGATTTTCAAATACTGAAGCTAGTAGAGTATGAATTTTAAGACTGCAAGGCAATAGAGAAAGAATCGGTTTCATATAAAAATTTAGTTTTAAAAAAGCAGCTCAAATTCAGTGAAGTAGTGAAGTATTGTACTGAGTCCGTGGGGTGAAGGTAAGTTCCTTCATGTGTCCCAGGTGGTGCTGTGTTTTACATTTGTGACCAAAACTGTGTTGACAACACCCTGACATGTTAGCTGTTGCTGCGCAGTGCTTGCACAGTGTCAAGGTCTTCGTTTCTCACTGCCCTCTAAGGGAGCAGGCTGGGGGTAGGCAAATGACTGGGAGAGGACGTAGCTGGAACAGCTGACCCAAACTGATCAATGAGATATTCCATGCCATATAACCATACACTCAGCAAAACAACTAGATGGGAGTTTTCCCAAGTGGACTTTTTCCATGGAAGCCATTGCTCAGAGACTGGCTGAACGTTGGTCTGCAGTGGGAGGTGGTGAGCGATCTCCTCAGTATCATTTGTTCTTCTCCTCTTTTTTCTTCACTTTCTAAACTGTCTTTATCAACCCATGAATTTTCTCACTTTTGCCCTTCCAGTTCTTTCCCCCATCATGCTGGGGAGGAATGAGCAAGTGGCTGGGAGGGGGCTTAGCCGCCAGCTGGGGTCAACCCACCACAATTGAGCAAGATCTCTTTGGACACTTCCAAACTTTTCAGCTCAACATAATAAGGCATTCTGAGTTAATGAGGTGCTGTAATACTGAAAGTTCCCAGCTTCGAGTTTAATATTTTACATTGCTGGCAAAATGCAACTTTATTCTCACTTTATAACAAGGTTGTGGACTGGGTATAGTGTTTATTTGTTTGTTTGCTTGTTTGTTTTCTCCTGTGTTAGCTCTGTTGAGAATGCTGGAGAGTAATGCACACTGTTCAAGACTTGAAAATACAGGCAAGATCTCATATGTATTCCTTAAGCATAATCTTCCCAAGAAGTGTGAGAAGACCACAAATTTTGAGTATGCCATATTATAGGTTAACAAAAGAGGATTTACATACCTAACCTGCACAGAAATCAAATAGCTTGACCTGCAGTGTCTTCTTTGCACACATACGTCTCCATTTCAATCCTATCATTAGTTTACACAAAACTGGAGACAGGGGTAAACAATGTGACCTGACCTTTTATTTTTTATTTTTATACAGCCTTTCCTCAGTCATCCTGAGAAATCTTTTCCAGTACATAAGACATTGCTCTTTCTCAATGCTACACAGAAGTAAACACTTCAAAATTCAGTTTTAATTTTCAGTGTAGGGTTATATGCAGGATGTACAGTGGCGGTCTGGAAGTAAGCATGAAATCGTCTCTCAATTATATTTGCTGATAGCACAAGAACAGGAGAGTGTTAAATGATGGTAAGTCATAAAATACAATGCAGTCAGCCTAGTGGATTCAAACAAGGTCCATCGTGACATAGTTAACCACACAATTATTCATCGAGGAACAAGGGATCAAAGTCGTGCTGACAGAATGGAGAATCTTAGCCTAAAAGTAAGTAACTGAACTGGAGTCAAATAAGGTGGGTAAATGAATAAGGGTTCCCATTACAGTACTTGACCACAAATGCTTTGGATAACAGTAAGTGTGTTGCAAGGTACATATCCATGTAATTGGCATTGGTCAAGTTGATGCTGGAAGAATTCATCCAGTCCTGATGTCAGCAATTTTTAAAGGGATATGGAAACACTGAGGTAAGTTCAGAAAACAGTCACTAAAAAAGTATTTGCTAGAGGAAGTGGGGAGAAGTGCCTTTTGGTGAGAAACCTGAAAGATCATTTGATTAAAATTCTAAAGGAAAAAAGGGAGCTGACTTGACTCTGTCAAAGTACTTGCAAAGAAAAAGTTGTTGACTCCTAAGAGACTCTTTGATCTTGCTGAGAAGGACATAATAAGAACCACTAGCACAAATCTGTAGGTTCTTAAATTGAAATGACACGAAAAATTCTGGGCAGTAAAATGCTCATCACAAGCTGCTAAACATCTCTGCAGTTCTATGGGTTTCTCTAGTCAACATACAAGGACAGCACTAACGGTGTGATTCCCTTCTGGCTTTAGGAATCAATGAACGTATGTGCTTTGTAACTTATGGATCAGAAGTCTCACTAACCTGTAGCTTCCTTCACTGGCCCATGTAGGACAATACAGTAAAATCAATACACATTTTCAGATAGGGAGTGGAGCTAAATTGAAGGAAGTGTGTTGGAGTGGGGTGGCAACTTGCTTTCATAGTGAGGTCTCTGATGAAACCTGAGGAATTAACTCTGCTACCTGAGGGTGCTTCTTTTTGAAACTGATGATTTGGACAGGTCTCTTTTCCCCTTCCCTTTGGTGTTTTGAGTAGTGAATTCAATTTATTTGCATTGTGTTTTAGACCTGTCTCTCTCCATCTCCTATAGAAGCAGTTTCTAGATATGGAAAGTTTCTCAAAGTAGGAGAGGAAGCCTGGTATCTGGTCTCTGGCTAATACAAGCATAACTCAGAAGTACAGCTTTGCAAATGGTTTAAATCAGCACAACCAGGCTCATTCTTTGTTTTGCTTGCTGCTGTTTTCTGAGGAGAAGAGAAGAAGGGTTGCTTTTTAAATTTTTATGTTTAACTTACGTGTCTCTCTTCTTAACTCTCTCATTCAATAATTTGACTGGAGAATAAGTGCTGAACCTCTGAGTGCCAAGAGGTGTGGGTGACTCTGGAGTTCTTTATCAAGGGATAAACAACTCTCTTTAGATAAATAACTCCGGAGTGCTACTACTTTTCACCACTGGGTAGTTTTTCCTTTTTTTTTTTT
>CM021698.1:123041014-123122693 GCA_011074415.1 Stictonetta naevosa | reverse complement strand
CCTTTTTTTTTTTTTTTTTTTTTTTTAAATTGAGGGCATTTTCAGAAGTTTCCCACTACATTTCCAGCTCTTGGCAAGACCCAGACACATCTGTGACATTTAGCTGATAGCCTCCTTAGTGAAGGGAAGGTTGCCAATGAATCCTTGTGCAACTGTTTATGCTACAAACCAAAGCATACAACTGCCAGTTTCACTCTTACAACACAGAGAGCATTTTTCCTCCTTAATTGAAAGTGTGGAACACAGCAGAGCCTTTAAATACTGAAAAAAACAACCAGCTGAAACAAGTAGTAAGAGAGACATCAAAGATGACAGACAGTAGGCCCTCTGCCCAGAGAGACGCGCAGCCAGGGCATGCTGTATTTTAAAAAGCGACCTACACTCTTCAGAAAGAATATAAGACTTGTGTGTGAAAGGGGGTAGATTGTTCCAGGATTTCAAAACACTTCAGAGAAATATCCCATCTATCAGAAAAATGCCCCATCCTTAGAAGCGTTCAAGACCAGGTTAGATGGTCAAGGTCCCTTCCAACTCAAACCATTCTGTGATATTTGAGATGTTTGTGACTGAGCAGATGTTTGAGTTGCAGGCCTGATATCAGTGGAAATCTGCCCTGAGAGGATCTTCAGGTAAATATTTTTGCACAGAACAACCCAGCAGCAGGAAAGGTACAAGCAACAGACAGGAGCATCTCTTCATTCCTGCTTGTCTAGGAGAACCTCCACCTCTCCGAGGGCTGGAGGAATGGACTAAGTGGCTGAAGAAAACCTCTGCCTTTTGGGGTAAGGTAGGAGCCCATAAACTCACTACAGTTTTGCTTTTCTCACAGTTCCAAGGGTTAAATCTAGGAGAAAATACTTGTAATTTTGAAAGTATCAAAATGATAGAAATTAGAAGGGAAATTCAAACAGGAAGATGAACTTCTGGCCACATTCTACAGCATGAATATTTTGAGCTTCAGCGTTTTATGGAAATTGAACAGGTGCCAAAATGGTTAAAGGAACTGAGAGACACCTCACTACTACTCTTGGAGGGTGAGGATGGCACTTGTATGGAAACAGACCTCGCCAGCCCTCACTTTTCTGAATCCCCTCAACATAATCCCTCTGTGATTTGTGGGACTTTTCTCTCTCCTAAACTAGTCCGTGATACGTGACTAAATTTGTTTCCATACATTTTTTAAAGTTTTTAAATAATTCTGACAGCTCACAAAGAGCACTTGAAGCAAACAGATACAGGAAGGCAGATCCACAGATATGGGACTTGGATGCTCTAAATTTTCTCTTCCCTTTTCGGTATTTAACCTGTTCTAGGCAATATTCCTGCTTTCTCTTACAGGTTTCACACTTTTCAACCTGAATTGTTATATTTTATTAATAATATGCTTTGAATTCTACATAAAGAAAACTCGTGGTGTAAACAACCAGGCCTTGCTGCCTGGCAAATCTTTTACATATGACAGACACAAAACTAACCAAGAGATAGCGTGGCTCTGAGCTCAATTTCCTTGCCACGCAGACAGCTTTTGATGTAAGAACCCTGTTTGTATTTACACAGTGCATCTGACACTTGATATGAGGCTTTTATTAGCACAAGGTACATCAGACTGTCAGTCACAGAGAAATGAGCCATTGTCCTCACAGGTAATTAGAGTGCCTCTCCCCTTGTACAGGCACATTTTCAAAGCTGCTTCTGACCTCCAGCATGAATGGCGTCACACATACTTTAGTGGTAACGCATGCAAAATAATATTAGATGCATGACCAAGAAGCTTGCATGCCCTCTCCTACTTACCATCAAAGATAGGGCTGATGCTTCACAGGCCTAAGTGGTGTCTCCTAGTCCTCACTGACAACCAACAGGCTGCTCTCAGTAGTGTGTAGGTGCCTGACACGCTTGAATCAATGCTGACCCAGTCTAGTATTTCAGCAACTGTGACCAGGTCCTCTGCAGTGGATTGAAGGGTCCAGAAAGATTAAAAGACATGCAGTAGCCCAGAGTGAGGACAGGGAAAGATCTTCAGTCTCTGCAGATGGCCGTTACACTGCAGTCATGACAGTATTGTGGCTCCTTCACACAGCCAGGCCAGATCCTCCTGGAAGCAATGTCAAGGCACATGCAAGACCAGGAGGTGATCCGAGACATCCAGCGTGACTTCACCAAGGGCAAATTGTGCCTGACCAATCTGGTGGCCTTCTATGATGGAGTGACTGCATCAGTTGACAAGGGAAGACCAACCGATGTAATCTACCGGGACTTCAGTAAGGCCTTTGATATGGTCCCACATGACATCCTGATCTCCAAAGAGGAGAGAGATGGATTTGAAGGGTGGACCATTCAGTGGATAAGGAATTGGCTTGAAGGGTGCACCCAGAGAGTAGCGGTCAATGGTTCTATGGCCTGGTGGAGGTCTGTGATCAGTAGTGTCCCTCAGGGGTCTGCCCTGGGACCTGTACTGTTTAATATCTTTATCAATGACACAGACAGTGAGATTGAGTGCACCCTCAGCAAATTTGCAGATGACACCATTTTTCATTAACTTTTGTACTGAATTGCCAACAAAAATCCCAAAAGATTCAGTCTCAGAAGGGTATTTAAATATGGAATACTGTCTGGATGTAATTTAGCTGCCATTGCCCAGCAGCTCCATAGATCTCTTTCTTTGACTTTTGACATTAAATATATGGAGCAAGCATATGAATGGATTAATATACACAGTCCTATAATTAGCTGTGTTATTAAATTTTATAAGTAGTTAGGGGGAAAGGGGCTTGTTTGCCATCTGTTTAAAAAGTATCTCTCTTTCCACTGAAATCTGGATATAAAAAACCCCAGACATGTGGGCATGACTGCCTTACATACATTACTGGGATTATTTCCCTTGAGTTAACCAAAGACAAGCATGATTCATGTATCAATAGAATGCTGTGCAAAAATGTCCATAGCATTTTTTCACATAACGTTCCTTTCCCTTCACATTGTAAATTATGAACCATGCAAACATCATGAATAACAGATTTTTGTTGGTTTGGGGTTTTTATTTTTTCATAATGATCCTATAAGCTTTATAATGGAAGAGTAATTATGCCAGGCAGTATGATAAATTCTTCCATGATAATGACTTTTTAATCCTGTTCTTGTTGCTATGGAATAATGCAACCACCCAACCATTTGCTTTAGTTTCCCTAGAAAATTTGTAATAACCAAACTATGATTTTAAAATCCAGCCACACACACATGCACACTAACTTTGAATAGAAAGCATGTTTGTATGGGAAGAAGGAAAAATTTGCCCTGGTTGGAAAAGAGATTCATATTGAGTATTTAATCATTGGCCTTAGTTACATGGAAATCATTTTAAAAATGTGAAAATAGATTGTATTATATGAAACTTATGGTCTAGGAATAACAAGCTAATTCACAAATTTTTCAGTAGAGCACTGTCAATTACTGAGGAGTTGAATGGAAGTTTGTGCTGTGGGAGCAGAGTGAAACGAAGGCAGGTAAGAAAAAAACACCCAAACCTGAAGGCTTCCAGAGTATGGAAAACCCTCCAGTACAGTAACTGAGCAGTACCTTAAATTGATATTTCTATATAAAGCCTTACCTTCAATGTCACATACCTTTAGAGTGGTGATCACGAATTTGTGATTTCCAATCCACCATTTAGCAACGGTCCCTGCAACATGCACTTCAAGAGTTTAAGAAGCTTTTTTCAAAATGTATGTATGATAGCAGTACCTGACAAAAGCGTGGTTGAAAACAAGGAAACATGGATCTGAGTGTTTTTTCATTTGCCTAAGGAAGCCTGAGAGGATTTTCAGTTAAGTCAGAGACAGAGAGACCCACTCCAATATTACAAATCTGAGTTTGGAGTTCATTCTCACATCCACAAGGATTAAATTTAAAAGTTACAATAAAGCCATGGTGAAGACATAGCACAAACCAAATGGAGAACATAAAGGGAAGAGAGCTATTAGGTACATCGATATGTACAACCTAACTTCAGGCTTCCCATGCAGTCATCAGAGAGGGTTAAGCTTTCAGCATCAGTGCTCTGAGCCACTGCCTGGAGGAGCTCAAAGGGTGGTTGTTTATACAGCACATCCAGTGCACAGGAGTATATAGGAGGTCTAAAGTTCAGGAGCTGAACATGAATACTCTACAAGGAGTAGGGTTTGCATTTCTTTCTGTTTGCCACTATCCCCTTGGCCCCCATGAGCCACATTATAGAAACCCAAGACACTTTCTAATTTACACCACCTAGAAGCAGCTGCTATTAGTGACCCAGACTTAAGTTTCTCTGGCAGTAGTAAAGAACAAGTCATATGTTGGCTGTTTTGTGCCTGCACAGAACAAAGTGACCAAGATAAACTATCTGGGTATTCTTTGCATGCAAAACAGAAAAGAAAATGAAAACCAAAAAAGAAACTCCCTAATAAGGACCCTCATCCATCTGTTTTTCTTTAGGGATGCTTTAACATTAGCGAAATATCACTTATTTACACCTGAAGAAGTTAAATGATCTTGTTCCCATGAACTCTCTTACAAATGCTGTCCTGGCCTGTGATTTATATAAAAGTAGCTGTTCCCTTAATTTTATTCACAATGGCTTCATTCTTACCGTATGAACCTGCTTTGTCAGTATTCGCTTTGATTTATGGAAGATTTCAAACTACCAAAATAACTATCCCTTTTCTTTTCATTAAAGCTAATCCCCACAAAGACACTTTCATCTGCTGATTAGTCATGCTTCAGTGATCCTTGCTAACCAGAGGCTAAGTTATTGATGTGTTAAAGATGTAATCGCAGAGATTCAAGACCACTAAAGAAAATTCAACGTGTTGCTTGACAGTGTCAGAATTTAACAGTGTCTCACCTTATTTAACCAGCCTGGATAGCACATGCTCAGCAGCATGGTCAAATTTCCTCAGCTAATCTATGTACAGAAAGTGTCCAAATCCACAGATGCACACTGTATTGTGGATCTTGAAGAGAAGGAGTAGGGATTTCCAAAATTCTTCAGGGAATTGGGAATACCACCCCATACAGCAAGAAGCAAACCAAACTCTAAATTCCCCCTCAGTTTTCTGAGCAGAAGAGCAAAACATTTTCCACTGTACCTTGTACATGTAATTCTGAAATATCACTATCGTGGCTTGTATTTCCCAGGTCTTGTCTCATTTGGATGTTTATTGAGAAACCATCTAAGTAAAAGCTTTTTACACCCTTTCATGCATAGAACACTGTGAAGTAAAACTTTCTTCCTAATTGTCCCTGCCTCCAAGTTTTACAATGACAATCTATGGCAACAAGCTCATTTACTAGCAGAAATTCTCTGTTCACAAAGAGGACCATCCCAAATATTTAACTTAATAGATGTGCTAAAGACAATAAAGGCTCATGGAGCTCTACACCCTGACTTAGCAATAGTGGAAGACTAATCCACCACCCAGTGAGGTAGCTTGTATTACATCTCAGAAAGGGAACGTGACAAGTCTGAACCTCCACTTCCTGATGTCAGCACCTCTGTGACACAGTTGTGATTAGCAGCTATATGAGCCACGTTTAAATTTGTCAGAATACATCCTTATTGCATGCATACCACAACTTTCCTCTGTTATATATGCATTCATGGTTGATATTTCACTATGTTGACCCTGATAGCTTTGTGCTGCTTAGGAAATTGAGACATGCTCTAAATCCCAGCTGGCTTTTTAACTGGCACGTTGGTTGTGGTCTTCAAATAATAATCAGATTAAGTCCCATATAATCGCTTTTTTGGGCATAAACATATATTCAGATGCCATTAGCTATAGTTACCCAGCTGTAATAAAATCCACTTCACTGAGGTCTTCTCCATCACTGGTGGACAACTGCAGATTAATGATGTTGGCAGGCCAATGTGGTTGCCACAATCAGCCTGGGCATGGAAATGGGGTAATCATTTTTGTGTAGCCAGAACCAACATATCCTGCTGAGCCACAGATGGTTGCCTTGAGGGCTAGGCAAAGTGTCACTGCATTGTGTCCCCATACTGAAGGGTACAACAGCATGGAGACTCCCATGGAAGCTTAAAGGGTCTCCAGTGTGGGCTGACACCCATGGATGGGAGCCAAGCTGGCTCTGTGCACTCACCCAAATGTCTCTGCAGGAGTCTTTCTGAACCATCTTATACTGCTCCTTCTCCCAGAGGCCTGTTACACAAATAGTCAGGCACTAACTACATTGACTCAGATATTCACTTTGTTCCATTTTCGAAACCACTGTGTGGACTCATCCCCACTCCCCCATCATTCTCTGTTAGATGTGCTACCAGCTGCTCCAGGTTTGGACCGTCTGTTCAATCTTAACATAGTTGGTATAATTACTTTTTTTACCTGGATCAATGTAGCTATGTGTCTTTCCTGTCTTCTTCTGTCATTCAACCTCTGACAAGTGCTATTCATCACTAGACCTATCTTTTTTTTTTTTTTTTTTTGGGGGGGGGGCGTGGACTTTGTCCCTTCAGTTTGGTCTCCATTTATGTCTTGCACTAGAGGACAGTGATGATGCCCTTTCTCCCCATCCTGCCTTGTACTCATACAACTCCTTTGTATTACTGATGTTTTATTATTGATGTTTTTCCACATGGTTGACGTTTCACCCGTATTTTGTCAGCCTCCTTTATTTTGCAGCATAAACTCATCATCTGTCCTAGCTGTTTAGTAAAACCATGAGCCAGATCAGAATCTCCCTTTCCTCATGGATATTATACACAGAGCAGTATGTACAGGGTTCATGGCAGCCAGCTTTCTGCCTCCTTTCTGGCAGCTGCTTCTTCATCTGGTGTATTTCTGTACAGACAGAGTCCAGTTCCAGGGCAAATACTGCTCCTCTAGGAATGTTCTTGGAATCCTCTGACTGATCTTGGTCTGCAAGCTCAAATCCACTAAGCACATATAAATTGGTCCATTGCTAATTTATGCTGAATATTGGAATATGCCAGGAACACACATATTTGAGATCTTCTTTTCAAGTGAAGTGGTTCTTCTCACTCTCTCTGCCTTTTGGTTTTGTCCTGGCCAGATAAGACTGGTGACTGCTCCACAGAGTGTGTCAGACTTCTTACATCAAGGTATAAATCATGCTTGGGAGGGCAGGGGACTGAACTCTGCACCACAGTCAGACCTGGTCCTGCAGATTGGCTGCTGGATGATGCCTTCTCAGTCCTATGTTGGCCATTTGGTATCGTCATTATAGTAAACTAAACCAATGAGCCTATCAAAATTTTATCCCTCATATATTGCAGGGAATTTTACTACATACAGTTGGGACAGTCTGACCTTAGGCTGCAAGAAAAATGAAAAAAAAAAAAAGAAAAAAGAAAAGAAAAGAAAAGAAAAGAAAAGAAAAGAAAAGAAAAGAAAAGAAAAGAAAAGAAAAGAAAAGAAAAGAAAAGAAAAGAAAAGAAAAGAAAAGAAAAGAAAAGAAAAGAAAGAAGACTGCAAATGCCCTATTAGATCAAGCTCTGATTTGGACCAGGTCCACCATTTGCATTTATACATTTAAAGCAAGTGTTTAGTTCTTATATTTTGTGCAGCCTAAGTTGAAGTCTTTAAGAATTGGACTTCCATTTTGAAATACCTTCATTTCTTCACTTTTGGAAAATGAT
Organism: Stictonetta naevosa; assembly: GCA_011074415.1. NCBI lineage: Eukaryota > Metazoa > Chordata > Aves > Anseriformes > Anatidae > Stictonetta > Stictonetta naevosa. Next base: position 123,115,039 of record CM021698.1, on the reverse strand, counting down.
AAATTACTGTGAGCAATTGATCAGATTAAAATGTACAAAATCACTCATAACCTGTGTAAGTCAAATTCCAAGGCAATTAGGCTGTTACTAGTGAAGAAAGAGATAGCACAGAGGAAAAACATGTTTTTGCTGTGACCTATTAGTTCACTGACTCAGAGACAGCCTATCTGTACCAGATCTGTGAAGCAATCCAGAATATTTCAACCAGCTGGGATGGATAATGCTGACACACACGAGACAGAGCCAATAGTTGTATCTCACAGAGGCATTAACAGGACGTAGTGTAACTAACAGGTGTTGTGTTGTTACAGAGGCTTCGAGTGATCCCATCCTAGTTTTATTGTAATGAAAAACAGTTCAGTTTGCGTCCACATTGCCTGTCTGTAGGCCTTTGGTTGTTGCATGTGGCACACAGGTAGGGGGTCCGTATAGATTTTTGAGTGACTCTCCATCCCTGTTGCAGTTTCTGGACAATCATACAAGGATATATAGCAAGCCATGCTTCTTATTGCTATAGCCCAGGCAGCCTTGTTTACTCTGACACTGAGGCAAGCACCCAGCTCTTCACTGCTTCTTGGCAGATCTTGAAAACGAATTTCTTTCTTTTTCAAAGGACATGCCATTAACCAGTTTGTGAATTCTGATGTATATCCCCTTGCTTATCGACCTTTCCTCTTCTTACTACCCAAGAAAATTTCACAGATGTCCTAATAAAATCCCCTTTCTGAGCAGAAAGCTATCCCTTAGGTGGACTTGTGAGTTCTTTCTTTATCTTTCTGGTACCTCCCCTTTAGGGAGAGTCACCTCAGAGCAGGAGCAGACCTATACTGTGGCACAGGTATTGCTAGCACTAGTCAAGCTTCTTCAAAGGATTGGGCAAATACAGCCTGAACAGCTGAATGCTTCTGCCTCGACGTGACTTGGCACACAGCTAGCAGCTTCTCTGCAGTGGCACTTGAGAAAGCACACCTGGAACCCTCAGGCTTCATCTGCCCATCCCAGGCAAGCTACTGTTTGCCCTCCCAACCCTTTTTTTTTTTTTTTTTTTAATCCCCAGAAGGTTTGGAGTTTGTGTCCGGCAGTTTTCCAGTATTTCTCCAGTAAGTCTTCTAACACATGCTGGTTGAATGACTAATAAAGTGGGAGAGGAATTAGCCAAAATCATTAAAATCATTTCACTTTTTCTATTACCAGTAGCTATATTAGTACTGATAAATCAAACTCTGCGAAGGAACAAGGAATAATGTTCAACCCTGAGACTTGGAGGCATGATCTAGTACATCCATACTCCTGAACTTTTTTTCGAACCAAAGCAAGGGATAGACATATTCTCTCTACCTAATGAGTCTGGCCCCTGGCCTGTGCCATCTCCTGACATACACAGGGAAGATTTTAGGTGAATGAAAGCTGGCATTAGCCAGAATTGTGCCAGGGACTCTTCCAACAATTTGACATAAGCATGTTTCAGTGCCTGGGAACGTTCTTTGGTACTATTTAATTTACTAACATACAAATAGCCAGCATATCTGGAACAGATCTCGTTTTATTCTTTCCATTATATTATTCAGGATACTTGTGCACTTTTTACCCCCTTTCCAATCTAAGAACTCATAGATTCAAGATGTAATTACTCAAGGACAATAATTCCTGGTTGGTAAAACAACAACAACAACAACAACAACAACAACAAAAGACAACACTTCTGTGGCTATTTATGTCAACAGCACTTGGTCTCATGCATATGCACAGAAAGTGACCATATGTGAGAAAGAATTTGCAGATAATTTGAGTGACAGCACACAGATTTTTGTTTGTTTTTCAGGGTGCATCCAGCACTTGGTGATATGGCTGGAAGTCATGGCATTCTGCTCATGTTTGGAAGCCTATGGGACAGGAATTGCTGGTCTTGCATCCTTTCATACTCTTCAGCTATTCATGGCATAGAAATTGTCACTGGGTGTTGGCAGACTTATGGAGAAGGTAGGGTGAATCATACTTGTAGATGAATGTGTCTTTTATTCCATGACATTATTTCACCAGAGAGGTTCATAAAAGCTGTTTGGGTCTAGGGAATCTGAATTTGATATCATGCTGCCTATATAATTTCTACTGTTATCTGTGAGTCCATTGGTGAATTTGTATCTTTCACATGCCTTGAAAAAATAAATAGCTTAAATGTTTTCAGGTGGGCATGTTGAAGCCTTGCTGGTGTAAGCACTGCAGGGTAGTGCAAACTATCTCATTCTTTGACAGTGGCAGAAAATTCTTGATTCTAAAAAGAATCCATGAATACTAGAGGAGGTGTTGCCTGGTGCCTCTTCTTTATTAAAATTAGTAGGATATCTACAAACTACAGTGTTTCTACCTCTCCCACTCCAATTATTGCCCAGAATCAAGTATCTGAATAATTCATTAATCGCTGAAGAACTTCATATCACTTTTCTTAGCAGATCTCAAATCCCATACAAGGACACTGTTCACAGTTCTGCATGCAAAAAGAGGGCATTCCAGCTGGGACTGGGAAAGAAAAGAACATTAACATTAGATTACTTCCAACCAGTTCATATAGTGTATTTCCTCCACTAGCACTCCACCACCCTCCATCCCAGCTGACTTCAAATTTGTCTGATCAACAGCCAATTGAATATACAGCACATGCAACAACCAGAATGCACCTAAACGTGATAAAATTCCCTTCTTATCACCATGTCAAAGGGCCTCAGGTTGCAGAGCACAAATGTAAATGAGTGCAGCTGAATGCTTTTCCACTTTTGCTTTTGTTTTTACCATGGGGTTTGAAGTGTCACATTCTGTAATAAAACTTCCCTTTTCTAGTCACTAGCAAATGACATCTGGCCACTTTCAATAATAAACTTGAAGAGAGGGGACATTTCCTTTTAGCTGGTTGGGCCCCTTCTTAACCTTCAGATTCCTAGTAGGGCTGGGGAAAATGAAAAATTAAATAAAAATAAAAAATTTTAAAAAATCCCCTAATGATTAAACTCACCAAAGAAAAAGCCTTTCCTTTGAGCCTCTGAGTACTGTTTGCTTCGCACAATCTCAAGTGTCCTGATACAGTTAATGTTTGAGGAGCTGTTTGCTGCTCCCTCTCTCGTTCTTACATCATACAGGAAACACTTTCAGGAAATGAATATTCAGTTAGACTTCTTCTCCCTCAACACCTTGGGTATACTGGTCTAAGACAGAAAGCACACAAGGAAGAATTAAGGTGGGGTAAGAGCACCAGAGAGGCAAGCCAGACACCAAAATATCTCACATCTTGATTTTCCTGTTTGGCACAAAGTTCCATTTTCTTTCTGGAGACACTTCTGTGAAATAATCCGGGTTTCACTGAGCAGAAAAGTTTTGCCACCTGTCTCACACTGGTCTTGTCATTCGGAATTGTGTAGGCTGAGTCTGCTTTGTGTCTGTACAGTCTCAGTCACATTTTCAAAAGAATAAAAAGAAATCAAATACCTCTCATCCATTTCATGTGAAAGAATGGGCTCCCAGCCCTTGATGTGTCCCAAGCCTATATCTTCTTGTCATCATAACAGTGAAGTGCAGCCTATTGTAGGAGTGACAAGAGCTACGTTTTGACTAGACTCACGCAACTCTTTTTCACCCAGGAGCAGAGAATGACTGAGGTTATCAAGATGAATAAAAACTGGGCAATGCATTGTGAGCAGTGGTAATGAAAAGCTCATTTCTTCTTTAGTTCTTAGTCACCATGAATACCAGACACTTAATTTTAAAGATCAGATTGTTCAGGGCAAGCCACTGCAAATGATGCAATTCATGGTAAGTCCAGAAGCAGCAATCCAGTGACTCTGTGAGGAACCACATGTTCTCCTCCTGAAGATTTACAGAACTCCTTTCAGAGCACTCTTTCATGGGTGGCGGTTTCCTGGCTTCTGGGCTTCAGTGGCCTGCCCAGCCAGTTGCCTTGACAGGCTCAGGACTTCTGCCTTGCAAAGTGCTCAAAAAAGCACCTTTAGTTTTCAAAACACAAGGAAGTCCCACAGTAAGATGGTTTTGTTTTTCTCAAAGCCGATGAGCAGCTATTACCAAAGTAAAGATTGCAGGGACTGTGGGAGCCACTTAGAGGTCTATCCTTCTGGACTGTCATCATCACAGTCTGAGACAAAATTTTTTAAAGGTTTTATACTTTCCTATGAACCCATGGATCAGTTCTTTGCTGCTTGTTTTGTAGAAGGCTCTCAAAATTTCTGTGGAAAAAAAAAAGCTGGTTTGTGACTTTCCTACTAAAGAGCATTGCTAGGCCATGCTGCCAGCCTGGGTGAATTCACCCCTGTGCATTTGCTTATTCCTCAGGCTGTAACAGGCACATCAGCTTTGCCGTGATGTTGTGGGGTGCAGCATCTTCCAGCTCTCTTTAAACATAGCATTTTCCTTTAAATGTAGCCTCCCCTAAATAGCATTCCCCCTAGACTCTTGGGAACATATTTCCACTCAGGAAAATGCAGCTGAACCTCTTGCAGCACATGAAGGAATTCTTAGAATTACAGAATCTCCGACTTGTAAAGGTTGGAAGAGACCTCCAAGGTCCTCTGTTCCAACCATCCCCCTACCATCAATGTCACCCACTAAACCATGTCCCTAAGCACCACGTCCAACCTTTCCTTAAACACCCCCAGGGATGGTGAATGTGTCTGTATTGATACTGCCTTGTCCAACACAGATGGTGATCTTTTAGCTGTTGCCAACATGTGGCTCCTGGGGCCATACTTGGCTCAAAAGCCATTACAGGTTCTCCTGTGACTAGTCGTGTGGCTATGTGGGTTTGGGAATTACTTAAATAATCTGAAACACCCACAGTAGAAGGCAATGAGCTGTCTGGGCTGCTGATGCTAACATCACCAGGTCATATTTCAGCATACCCATCCCTATCTTGTAACGGTCCATTACGAAGGGAAACTCAAAAAAAAAAAAAAAAAGGCAACAAAACCAAAGAGTAACAGGAACAGAACTACATGCTGCAGCAGGTGGGGCGTTTAAGGAACACACAAACTATAGCATGAATCACAATGGTATCATGTGGTATAGTGACACTGGGGACAAGTTTACACACAGCTCAGCACAACTCTCTAAATTGTTGTGAAGGTTGTGAATTGTCAGTGTCACTATACAGTCAGCAATGTTTTAGAGCATTACTTGATAAGGTGAAAGGAAATATCTAATGTGGAGGTTGTCACTCCTTGGCTCCCCTTGCTTGCAAGGTTTGTCCAGAAGCTTCTCAGCATGTAACCAACCATCTGTCATCCTGCCAAAGAGCAGTCAGAGCATCTCAGCATCAGCCCCGCAAATGCCATCATCATCCTCTGATGGCATGCACCTGGTATCTGGAAATGAAGTAAATAAATTGTTTGCAAATATTCATGCACACCTATAGAAAGACACACAAAGGAAACAAGCAACAAGGCCAGTGTGCCTACTACTACTACAGGGCTCACAAAAACACACTTAAAAAAACAACATCAACAAAAACAACCAAAAAAAAAAAAAAAACAAAGCAAGCAAGCAAACAAACAAACAAAAGAAAAACCACGAGATTTAAACTATTATTGTAATGGGCTGATCTCTGTGTCGTTCTGAGGTTCTGATCTTTCAAGGCCTGTGCTTCTCACAGCTTCTCTCTGCTGCAGGTCTTTCTAGGAAAAATTGTATCAGATCCCCAATATGACTCACAGCACTTAGCCACACTAAATTCTGTTGTGAGATGAAGGAAAACACAGCTACACTGGTTAGAGATAGTTAATTCTAGCCCCTGCCTCTGAGTGGGGACGAGATCTTGGGCCATGTCACTGGAAGTGCGTCACTGACTTCAGAGCCTGTGGTTGCATACTGTTCCCATCTCTAGTTCAGAGGGGATGCTCTGCGAGTCAGCTTAACTTTTTAGCCCATGAGAAGTTCACTCATAGTTTATATTTTCCAATATTTTAATGGTGACTAACAGTGTTATTGAACTCCAATGAGAGCAACCTCTCTCACCCTGGGTGACTGCTTGTTTTACAGGTCCTGGCCTCATCTCTGGCTGTCCCCACTTGCAGCCTGAACCCAGGCTCACCGTGTTCCTTGTCTTTGAAACCCTGTGGTCTGAAGCTTTACAGGCTGTCCTACATCTCCCTGACCTGCTGCTAAATCATTATCCTTCTCCAGTTTGCTCCTGATGAGAGTAGCTGCTCAAAGCAGATATGTGGCTTGCTGCTCTTCCTAGTACCAGAGAACCTCACAGCACATCTGACGTGAGCACTTGCCTTCAAGGCAGCTGAACTAACTGGAATCGTGTCTAGTGCCTCCAAAACAGGGCTTAGCTGGGGCTAGCAAGTTAGCTGGGGTGCCTACAAATGGGACAGACCAAGTCTGTGGGGAGAGTGAATGACCACAGAACTGACACCAGCACTTCTGCAGCCTTTGAGAGGAGCCCCAAGCACAGACAGCACGTAGGCATGCACACTGGGGTCCCTCTGATATTCTTACCATACAAAGGTGGCAGAAATATTGCTTGGCTTGGAAAGTCACAGTCATGGTACCGTGCCTGACCTGGCAAGTTTAGAAAAGTTTCTGTGTTTATGGTAAAATGACCAGAAGCAAAACCAAGAGAATTCTTTTATAATCAAGATCATTTTATATCCCACAAGCAGGAAAGCAGAGGGGTATTGCAAGAGTGGGAGATTTTGCTAAGCAGATTAACACAATAACTAAAAATAAAGATTTGACATATTTGGAATTCTAGGATAATCTCATTTCTCTCAGCCACTCAAGCCCTTCTCCCATGCTTGCCATAGAGCTCAAATTCATACTACCCGGTTAATTAATGAATCCACCTAGACTGAACATGAGAAAGATAGGTCTATATCTAGAGCACATGCTGACATTTGGGTCCAGATGATCTGGTAATTGGCAAAGTTGTGATACATCAAATACATGCTGTGGAGTTAACAATATGAGTTATTTTTTTTAATTCAGAATTGGTCTTTTTATTTTGGTTTAGTTACTTCAAGTTTGTTTCCCATACAGCATCTGCCTTTCATTTTGTCCATCCAATCTTATGAGTCTGATCAGGTAGGAGATTTTCAAAAACTTTCTACAGTCTCAGCTTAGCCCAAAGTGTCAAACCTCAGTGTCCTAATGCTGCACATGAGCCAGTCCAGAGCTCAAAGCAGTCTAAGCCGTGGAGATATCCCTTGGGGATAATGGTGTCCACTCTGAGCTGTGTGCTGTGGCTTGCGTGGCCTTTACCGCACAATGTGCAGGCACATGCAGGCTTTTGCCTTTCCTCATGACCATGGCTCCTGCTTGGCTTTTTCTGCTGCAGATACAGGTTTGGCTAAGCAAGCTGATACACTGACGTCCAGCAGCTCTGGATTCCTTAGCTTGCCCCCCTGCCTTGCATCAAAGAAGAGTGGTCTCACACCTGCTGGAGGCTCACCTGGGGGACCTTGGTCTGGGAGATTGTCAATGATGTCCTTTGAGGAGGGGAGGAGGGTGCCCAGAAAACCAACTGCTCCACAGGGGTACTGGGATTTGTTGCCTCTGCTGCCTGTTATCTCCAAGTTGTGCTAATGAAGCTAACTGATCTGTTTTCTCATCAGCCCTGAGAGGAGCCTCTTGGTACATACATTCAGCATTGACTTGGTGAACAACTTTACTGCAACTCAAAGCTGGGGGGGTTCAGATAATTCTATCCACTGGAAAGGACAGGAAACCCCATGGGAAATTATTTTTGTTACCCACCAGTGGCACAGCCATGGGTACAGTATGTCTGTTAGCCAGCAAGTGGCTTTTTATGTTTGTATTTGGGCAGATCGATCTCATGACTCTTATCTACACAACTTTCTTGTAATTTAAAATGATTTACTCTTTCTGAGCTGTAAAGACAGATGAAATCTCTCAAGAATTAGTGAAAAAATAAATGCCACAGCATTCTTCAGTAGGAAATTTCCAGAGGGTTTATATGCATACGCGTATGTGTATTTATGTACATATACACACATACACAGACTGCACATTTTCAGCAGGGGACTTTCTATTTTACATTCTACTTGGACTAACACTTGGACTTTAATACCAGATATCACTGTGAGACATAATGAGGGTCATTAAAAGTATTTATTAGCTTATTAAACTGAACTGCCTTCACTGTTGCAGCTGGACTGTGTTTTATAGAAAACCCAGCAAATCCCCAAAGTCACACAACAGGAGCCCAATGCACTTTAGCTGATGACAGTGTAAATATCAAATTTACTAGGGCTAGCAAGTGGCAAACACAGCTCTGGTATGTTATTTAAAAACCTGCCATGAGGCATAGTACATAATTCTCAACTCGTAAGAGTAGAGTTGTTCTGTAAGGAAATATGAGAAGAATTTGATAGGATTTAGAGATAATTTCAGGGATACAGTTGAATTACAGGCAGTCAGAAAGCTCTTAGATACTAGCTGCAGGTCTATCCAATGACCACTAAAATAAGAGGAAAGACTCTGTTATATGGGTCAGTCTAACATAGGTTTTAATCATAATATATGAGATACACTGGAATTGCCCACATCTTTATAAAAAAACTATGTGTAAAATAAGTTTATATTTTTAGCTAAGTTCATGCAGGAAAAGAGAGAGACCGTCAGGTTCTGGCTGTGCAAATAGTGTGTGTCTGTGTGCGTAGGTGGGTGTTCAGTAGGCAACATCCCCTTCTGCTGACTGCAGCTCAGCTTCCCCCCGATATTTGAGAGGTGACAGTGCCAGTTGCCTTTGGATGTGAATGTTTCTTCTTTCACACCCAGGGTCCTCATTTCGAACATCTGGGGGACTTCTGGGTTTCCACCATTCTCTGTGCCCTAGACATGAGTGGGGGCAAGAGCGATGCAAACGCAGCACTTTGTTCAACTGTTCACAGCCCCCTGGCTGGGGGAAATGCCTTTAAGGAGCCCAGCTGCTGCCAAACCCCCAACTGTGGGGATGGGTGGGCTGAGTGAGCACAGGGCTCTGCCCTCAGCAAAACACTGGGCTCGCGTCTCCCAGCCCTGCAGATGTTGCGAGGGTCGGGATCCTGGAATCACGCCAGGGTCACGCAGCCCTTTAACCCTCACTTTCCGGTAGTCCCACACGTGCAAGGATGATGGGAAAGGCTACAACCCTCTCAGACATTACTTGAGCTGTTCCTCCAGGGCAAAGATGAATGGGCAAGTCCCTGGAGCGACTGGTAGATGTAGTATCAGTCGCACTTTCGGCAGTAGATAGCTTTGCATCACCCAAAAGAAATCAGAAAGGGATCAGTCACAAGGAAGGGCACTTTGTTCTTAAAACATCCTCTTGTCCAAACTCCTCTTTTGAACCTGCTCAGGAGAAGAATCTGCCATGGCACTGGATGAGCAATGTGGCCAGATGGAGGTAGAAAAGCTGCTCAGTCACTTTGAGATAACCGTGACTAAGACTGATGACCTCACAAATCCGTGGTCTGTATTAATTGAAAAAAAAATTAAATCCCATGCCCCTTTACACAGCCATTACAAGGAACTGATGAATAGTTTTGCATCATTTTCCATAAAGTAAAAGGAAAACCCCTGCTGAGGTATTTTTACTCTCACTCTATCTCACTGTCCTGCTCCAACACCCACAGTTCTCCTGAAGATACAGTCACTGCTTATTCAAAGTTCAAGTGTAGGGGGACCTTGAGCTGTTCTGCCAAAAGCTTTCCCCTTCCCCCACCACCCCCGCCTGAATCACTGGCAGCAAACATAATGGCAAAGGGTGTCACATTCTTTTTACTGTAATCCTGTAAAGCAGACTGGGATATTTTCCGAGATTTCTTGTAAAGCTGGACTCAGGCAACTGTGCATGTACATGTGCGCACACCCAGTTACCAGTAAATCATCTTAAACTCACACGTTTGGAAAATTAATGGCTGATTTGGCTCCTTTCTTATAATTAAGAGTGTGTATTCAAATTATAATTGAAGATTTATTTCTTCAGGCTTCATTCTTCCAAATGCTTTGTTAAATTTCCTACACTAACAGCACAGAAGTGTATCCCAGATAGCTGAAAGGCAAGAGTTATAAGTACCCACACCCCTATACACACATTTTAAAAAAGGCTTAGACTGACACAAGCCAGGAAATTCAGAGTTCAGTCTCACATGGCCTTAATTCATACCTTTGAACACACAAACTCTTCTCTCTATAGGGCTATATTTTAAAAATAGCCAGTGGGACTTAACCCCAAAATTCATGTAGCCCTGATTATATTGGCTCTTCCTTTCTCAGCTTTATCTTTTACAGCCTTTCTTGCTCATTTTTCAAAAGATAACACTTAGAAAAAGCTACTGATTAGTTTTCTATAAGACTAGTGCTATTTTGGAAGCACTGGGGCATTTTTTTTCATTTTAATATATCTTAAGCATGTATATGTTTTATATGTTCATATGAACACATTGAAAAATATTGTAATTAACTGATCCAAGGACTCAACATTTAAGAAATAGCAAAATAAATTGATTGAACAATATTGTTCCCTTCTCTTATGTTTATGTACAGGGAGATGGCTCCTACTGGGTTGATCTCAGTTCACTCTGGTCCTTGCCCTTATCAGCTCCCTCTGCCCTCCCTGTCCTCCTGTGTCCCTGTCACCCTGGCCAGCCAAGCTCAGTCCCCAAAGCCCTTGTCATGGCCTCTCACACCTCTAACCCTGCTTAAGCCTGGACATATACAAGACACCCTACACGTGCACAGACATGCAGAGAGTGGGGCTGATGTCCTGTAGCCATTTGTCAGGGAGCTGTGGACATCTGTTTGCCTGAGCTGCTCCATGTTCAGAAATTGGAAGATCTCTCATTGCATGAAGTAAAAGGTATACAGGTCTAGTGAGCCTTCAGTTAGAAAAAAAAAAAAAAAAAAGGAAAAGAAAAGAAAAACAACAACCAAGAAATCAGAGCTGCAAGCCACTCTCCCAAGACACTTTGTCCCACAGACATTAAAATGCACTTGGCCCCTCCCAGCTCGCTTTAAATGTTCATTTGGCCCCTAGGCTAAATGCTCTGCAAAAGTCCAAGCCTCTGCAGCAATGTATTAGTCTCTTCCTGCAGCCTTTGGTACCCATGGGTCAGAGGAACGGGTGTTGTGATGGCCTTGTTAGGTGGTGGAAGAGGCATCTGCAGAGAAAACTGGGTCCTGGGCAAAGGCTGGGTCTTACTTTTAGGAAACAAGTCCAAAACATTTCACAGAATCACAGTATCACAGAGTGGCTGAGGTGGGAAGGGACCTCAGGAGGCCATCTGGTCCAACCCCCTGCTCAAGCCAGGCCTCCCAGAGCAGGTTGCCCAGGACCATGTCCAGGAGGCATTTGAAGATCTCCATGGAGGGAAACTCCACAACCTTTCCAGGCAACCTGTGCCATTTCAAATGAAGCAGGAAGCAGTGGTGAAAGCTATGCCTGCCCAGCACAAGAAGGGGCCTTTCCCAACATGCAGCTTCCCAGAGCCTTCCTGGGCTGAAGCTCAGCCAGAAGAGAGCAAGGTTCTTGGGCCAGCAAGGCAACATGAACAGGACCATGGCTCTGCAGCCAAATGTTGTGGAACTTGTCTGGAAAACAGCTGAATTCTCCTCTCTTTTCCTTTGAAATCAGTGATTAGCCAGTTTAAAAAATGCATGACCAAGGCTGCAGTGTCATGCCCCTTCCTGTGCTGTCTGTGCAGTTCCTGCATTGCTGAACTTGTTCAGAAATGTGATCCTGAGAAAAGCCTGCGGAGAGGCAGCATCCTGAGCAGAGCGCTGGCTGACAGCGCTGTGAAACAGGGAGCAACAGGACTGTCACCTGCAGCCTGAGACCTCCGGGGAAAGCATAGTTTCTGACTTTTTTTGTAAGGAAACAGGATTGCCTCACAAAGACAGCTGACTCCATCTTTGGTTTCCCGTGCAACACCTGCAGCTCCACAAGCTTGGCTAAAGTTTGGGACAAAAAAGGGTAACATTAATATAATCAAAAGTAGTATAATGAATTTAACTGAGTCAATGGTTTCTAAACAGCCCAAGGTCTTCTGGGCTGTGGACTGCTGGGATCCTGAACCTGAACGCTTGTCAGTCTTTTCCAGAAATACCAGTGGGTGTCAGAAAGGATGTTGAGTATATCCTCACTGACAGCTCAACTGACCCTTTGTTCCCAGGTGCCTACAACAACTTCCATCCATGTGGAGACCTTTTGAGTGCCCTCAAAAGAAGTGCGTTAGGGCTTCAGCACTGGTTGCCTCCCTCTCTCCTATTTCCCACTGAGAAATATGGGACCAGTGCTGAAGGCCATAGTCTGAGCATTGACCACTGTACAGCTGAACATGAAGAGCATGCAGGATTCACACCCTGAGAGAAACATGTCCTGAACATATCCTGACTATTCCCCCAACTCTGTATCATCTTTCCTACTTTGTCCAGCTCCTTAGGATGGACTTACGTTCCCAGCTTTGCTCACAGACTCCTCCAGAGCTCTGCCAATTCCTTCCCACCAGTCTGCTCCTTAGTTTACATTTCTCAATAAAGATATTCTCCTTGGCTGAAAGGATGTCCCCTCCTCCCTCAACCCCAAACCTTCTCATAAATCTTAAAAAAAATGATGATAAAGTACAGCTTGTTGGTTATTCTCACTGTGTTGGCAGGTGAATCAGCCTACAGGAACAGGGAGTTTTCTGCCCTCATGCCAATGGAGGCTCAGCCTTGCCTCCACTACAGCCAGCAGTCTCCAAGACTACAGAATAACAACATAAGTTCATCTAAAAAGCCTAGCAAATAAGAAGCTTTGTGCAAATTTGGATATGAGGCTTCTTTACATCATTTGCTTTGTGTGGTCAGAACGTTGAAGGGGTAGAGAGGCTGGGGAAGCTGTTTTCTTGCCTTTTGCCAGAGGCAGCATCAGCTGGCTGGGTTTAATATAGTATCACTTATAGCAAATACATGCAAAACTGATGTGAGCAGTAAAAGAATTGCTTGCCATGTGGACAGATTTGACACAGAGTAAGCTGCATGGTTTGGATGTGGATTCAGGGTACCAAATAAGAAGCTGAAAGCTTTGTGGTGTGCGTGTCCATACCCAGTCCCTCTTTCTACATACCAAATGCTGTTAGCTTCATCATTTCAAAGTAAAGAAACTCAGCAAATATATTGTCAGAAGCAAAGGGTATGTGCAGGAAATAACAGGTTTAAAACCTAAGATCTCTTTTTTGTTTTTTTTATTTCTAGTCCTTTCCAACTTCAGCAGTTGCAAAGGCCTTTCCTGACGAAAAGAAATACGAAAGCTTGAGCAGCAATTTGACTGTACTCTTTGTGTAAGTCTCAAGCCTGAGCTTGAAAAATATTTTCCTGTATCTTTTTTCAAGACACAAGCCTCTCAGTTCACTAACACAGCTCAGATCCTACAGGCTGTCACATGGTTGGCTCCATAACCCTGGCAATTAGCTGAAGGATCCGTCCCACTGAACTATTTTTATTATCCTGCCTTTTTTTGTTGTTGTTTTGTTTATCTCCCAGTGGAGGAGCTTGCCAAATTCATTGATATACTTTTTTGTGAATAAGCCACTGGGACACTGAGAGCACAGGTGCTCTGAAAGGTGTGCAGTGTTAGGTTACAGAATAGCTTTGATGTGATCTTATGACTTTTGGGGCTGATTGTTAAAAAAAAAAAAAAAGGAAAGAAAGAAAAGAAAACAAGAGGAAGAAGCAGGAATTGACTACATTTCATTAGAGCTTTCAGTGCAGCAAACAAGCCAGAAGAATTTCTTAAGCCTATATGCTAAAATTTGGGAATTTATGTGTAATATCCAACAGATTAAATGAATTGCATCACTCCCTGATTCAGCATATGCAGACCCTTGCAGTTGAAGTTTCCCAGTCGATCCATCCTCTTCCCCCCAGTCGTAAATAAAGCCAGGAGTGGAAGATTCCCTTCAAGTAAATTTATCTCTTTGACAGTCAAACAGGTGGCGAAGTTAATGCTAAGTCTCCAGAGAACTTGGTTGGTAAGAATGGCCCTGCAATAACTAACCACAATGATTTACAAGGGACTAAATTGCCAGATTAGGCCTTGATAATTTTTCAACTCTTGACTTCATTATTACCTTGTGGATCTGGATCTTACATCACCTCTAGGAATGCCGGGGATCAAATTAAAGTGGAAACACCTGGTTGAAAGTCAGTTCAAAATACAGACTTAAGAATGAGGGGCTATTTTTGTGTGCTGGATCTGTTTTTTATGTGTGGTAGACAGCTATAAAATTCTGTTTCTCTGTGTTTGAACTTAATTTTCAAATGCCAGTCTGCCTTGTGTGCGCTTGCTGATAATCACTGCTCTTTGTAAACACACTCACTGCTTCTTAGATATCCACAAATATGATCTGTGAGGCTGATTTAGTAGTTAAATGAAGTGTCTGAGTGAGGTAAACTGCAAACTCAAAGACGTAGACCACAATGAAACCCTGTGGTTTGATCTAACATAGCACGACTAAGGAAGAAGGCAGAGGTACTCACGCAACAAGGATTTGTGAAGAAGCAAGATGATGCTCTGGTTAAAATGACATGCAAACCATTTTTTTTTAGTGGCATGTGAGATCTAAATAATGTTTTTACTAGGAGTTTGTAGCCTTGAAGCACTCAGACCCAGTACTGTGATTTAATGACAAGACACAGTAATGCTTCACAGCACTGTTTGTGGACACTCTTTTGCAAGCCCTTATGCCTTCCTTCCCTTTGTATCTCAGATCTTTTGCTGGGACAGGGAGGCTGCAGCTGCAGCCTGGGCTCTAGGCTGGTTTGTGGTGAGGCAGTGATTTAAGTGCTGGCACAGGACACGCAAAGCTGTAAGGCACAACAACAGTAGGACCCTTCTGCAGGACACCAGGTGGAAAGCCAACAATTTGTCTAGTTCAGACTGCTGTCAGGCCATCTAGGAAGGTGGCTGTTTATAGAGTAAATAAATAAAAAAGAGGCACACATATGGTGGCTGTTTCAATAGAGAAAGCCTCCACCCTCCCAAGGAGTTCCAGAGATTTTAATGGGAGCCTGCCGGGATGGCTTGGAGTGACAGAGCTTGCCTAACAACCTCGATCCTTGAAAAGCAATCGGTTCGGCCTTGGTGGCAATCTGGAGCAGCTGAACTTGGTCTGGAGCCATTCCTCGAGGGCAAGCATGGCTGAGAGCAGAGATGGGCACAGTGTGCCATGCAGAGACCGGGGTACCTGTGAGGCTGGCAAGGGCTCATCTTGGTGTTTCACCAGATGATAAAGGCTTGTCCCCTTTAGAGGCAGGAGGTGAAGTTCCTCCACCCGTGGCTGCTTTCAGCTCGAAAAGGCTGCACGTGAGGTTTGCTCCCACCTGGGAGGATTTGGGGAGCTTTTCGCCACATCCCTCATTAAGGACACGTGGCACTTGCCCCCACCCCACCCCTGCCATCTGACTCATCCATGCGAGTGCAAAATGCCAGCCTGGGTGTTTATTGTGTGCTGGGTGTGTCAGGAATATTTTTCTTGGCTCTTGCAAGGAAAGAAGGAGCCAAAGCAGACAGCCCACACAGCAGCACAGCCAGCCCTACCAAAGGTCTCAGCTCCACTCCAGGTTTGTAATGAAGTGGGAAATGGCTGTCCTTTGTCTTTCAGGGCAGAAGAAGACAACAGATATATCTTCTGCTGGAAAATTAGTTTAAATACTGGAAATCGTGTTGCTTAGTAGCATAATCATGTATGTACACTCCTGTACACATACCTAGATCCCCCACCCTATTTTTTTTTTTTTGTGGGTGCTTGAAGGTTCCCAGTATAGGATGGGAGAGAAGCAAGAGGAAGAAGATGACAGTAACAAATAGCTCCCTTTTCCCCTCTCAGGACTGACATGGTTGCCCACACGGGTCGGCTCCTGGCCTCTCTGGGTCAGACCCCAGTGCCCCAGCAGGCAGAGGGGGCAAACTTTCGGCACCTCAGCAGGTGAGAAACCTCAGAGTCCTGACCACGACACTGGAATTATCTTCAGGGAGTGGGACTTGAGGAAAAACTCCAGACAGTGACAGAACAGGAAGTTACAGCAGCTGTAGGAGCTGCGGTTAATGAATTTCCCTGTGGGGCTTTAGCTTTTGCTCTGCCTCGTTCCCTCTGGCCCAGAGTGCCGTATTAGTTTCTCCGCTTCCCAGCCATCCCAGTCCCACAAGCTGTTCTGTGTAAGAATTTTCAAGGCAGCAGATTGTTATGAGTCCCCAGTGAGAGAATAATTTTAGGTCCAATTCCAAATATTTAGTAACAAAGGCTCGGCTTCCCAAGGTGAATCCCAGGAACACTGACAGCATCTCCACATCTGATCATTCAAGCATCAGGAGGAAGACAAAAATGAAAATATGGGTTTTTGAGAAAACAAGAAACTTGGGTCTCACAAGCTCAAGGGTCATGGAATTTCATGTGCAGTTCTGCCCCTTCAGTAAAAAGGGGCTGCCTTGGCTGACCTGACTGTTCATATTAGATGCTCTAGGTCTTCGGAGAAGAACCTTCACAGGGGACTGCAAATATTTAAAATACCAAAAAGCCAGGGAAAGTTAAAAGCTGCATCTTGGAGGCTCTGGGAACATGTACCTCCAGGTCTATTGTACTTGCTCATTTCAGCTAAAATCTTGCCCCATTTCCAGGAATGGAGAATTTGGGCAGAACTTTTCCTCCAGTCTCTATCCCAGACCCAGCTCCAACACAAGATGGACAGTGCCTTGACCAAAATTACTACTGTTGTCTTTCAGTGAAGGTGAAATGAGTTATTTTCTTGAGAAAACACCATCTCACCAACAGCTGTAGCTTGTAAATTCTCTGCCTATACATAAGGATTACATACTAAAACAGATTTAAAATTATTTAAAAACATACTTGCAAAACTTATAACCTTTTCATACACCTGGCATTACTGTAGAGAGTTTAGTTTGTTCCCCATTTAGTAAAGACACTTGCATATCTTGTAATTGTTCTCTTTGTTTTACTTTGCTACACAAAATAAGGATGTGAAAGAATACTGTACCCAAACAGATAGGCTGAACCATCACTTGATCAATCTGAGTTTTCATAATCATCCAAGTACTCCTCAGAAATTACTAGTTTAGTCCTGGGAGTAACGAACTGCTTTATTTTGCACATGCTAGAGGATGATGTATTATGTGTGCCACACATTATTTTTACATGTCAGAACTGTTAGTTAAACAACCAGAGAAATGGTCACTTCTGTAAGTTCAGAAATAAAATATAGAGAGCAATTGTTTAAATGATTTTTATTTTGAGTCACTGCAAACAGAGAAAAGCTGGCATTTCTTATCAGGTTGTTTGGATTGTGGATACAAGTGAGAGATGAGAAAATCCATGTATCAGTGTTTTTTCTGGACTGTTCTAGTTTGTGATCCCTCCGCTGGAAGCCTCGGTCTCATCTGCCTCGTGCTTATTTCCCACAACCAAGAGCACTTGTTAGACAAGAAGCTGGCAATCCTCAGCATTTTAAGCACTGCCGTTCACAGGCCAGCCCTGGGAAAGCTGAGGCCTTGAGGAAACACCGGTCCCTGGGAGATGTGTCCGTGTTAGGGCTCCCACTGCTGCTACCAGAAGCAAGGTTGAATGAGGAGGAGCAACACAGCAAGAGCTGGTGATGAAACCTCTGTGCAGACACCCACAAAAGGAAGGGCACTGGCACTAGGCTGATCTGAGATACTTCTGAGACCTCAATTCCACCCTCGGCTCCGATCTTGCTGTTGACGTGACACTCCTCACCTTACATGCCAGAGGTTTAACTAGCCAGGCATGCCTTTCCAAAAAAAAAGCTGGAAAGCTCAATATTCCTGGCTGCGGCAGGGACGCACTCTGAAAACCTAGCATCCGAATTACCCTGGCATGCGTCCGCCTGGCGATTAGCTGCTGACGTATGTAAAGATCTAACTTGTGCAGAGAAAGGTTTCTTCTAAACAGTGGCTCTAAATGCTCTTGCCTGGTAGGGGAATAGAACAAGTTCAAGCTAACTCTGCTTATCCACGGCTTAAGTGGCTGTATCCCAATGAAAGTTTGTAATTATCTTCTAAGGGCTTGTTTAGATGTGACAGTTAATGTCGGGGAGAGCATGATAGGCATTCAACATGCGCTGGATGGTCCTGAATAATTCCCAGCACACAGACCTTCTTACCCCAGAGTCTTGTTCTTGTTTAAATTAAGCTGGAACAGTTTACACTGGTTGCAAAATAGAAGGGTACACACACACACACACAAGCACACACTTAGGAGGAGTTTCCAGAATAACTTCTGAGCTGGGATGTGTGTGGATGAGCCCTGGTACATGAGCTCAGGGCTGCGGCTGGCCACAGCTGCCAGCAGCAGAGAGGGCTGGGTGTCAGCACACAGCTGGGATGCTGTACATGCACACACACTGCTAACACAGGGTACAGAGGAGAAATCCCTAGAGCCACCTTAGCACCCCATTCCTCCTCCCCACTAAAAACCTGGCCCTGGACACAGTGCCTGGCTTTGCTAACGGCTCAGGTTGAGCTGTTCCCTGTGCCTCAGTGCCACAGCAGCTGTATCAGTATTGGGATTAGGAAAGACAGGCTCCAGTTATCCAAGTGCCACAGACACTGGGACAGGCGGATGGCTTGCTGAAAAGTTTTCGGTCAGAGCAGGCTAATGTTTTGAAGGCAGTTTGGTCAGGCTGTACGGGCAGGGCTGTGTTTAAAAGTTTTGTTTCTGAAAAAATGTTGCATCTCCTTCATTAAAAGCTACAGACGCCCAGTTTAGGGAGAGGAAAACAAACATCCTGCTGATCTAACATATGCACACACACACAAACACTTGATCATGACTTTTGCACATTCATCATTTAGTTCAAAAGCTTTTTTTTTTTCCTTGTGGACAAAATGAATTGTTTGTGTACAGCCAGCATTAAGCAGCTAGATAAGTATGCAAGCCGGAATGTTATTTCTGAAGTTATTTTAAATATTTGGTTTGTCCACTTAAACTATGTTTAAATAAAGTTAGTATGAATTTCTTCATTTCTTTGATGGCACGATAAAGCCATACTGTCTGCTACTACATACATCAGCATCTAATGGCCAGACTGGAGTATGGCAGGCTAATTAGGGTATCAGGTTTGGGGGTTTTCTGTAACTACATTTCTAACTTTGTCAGGGGCTGTCCCTAGACTTCCCAGATTATTATTATTATTATTATTATTTTTCAAGGAAGAGGAGCAGCTGTGTGACTAAACACCTGGCATTTAGGGTTAGGAGCTTCCTGAGCTTCCTGACAAAGTCATCCTTAAATCAGCTGCCCTCATCAACCATTTCTGCCTGTTTCGGGGGCTGTGAGGAAAGCTTCTCTCTGCGATAGATGATTTTATTTCCTGCTTGTGGGGTATGAACTTGGCAGCAATGGAAAAGTGAGCGGAGCCCCAAGTTTCTGTACTCAGAAAACTTAGGTTTAAAGCACTAATGGACAGGAACAGACTCAGGCTAAGTACTTAATGGATTACCATTTATGTTATGATCATCTGGTTTGGTTGAATAGATGCTTAGAACTTGTTTACTCAGAGACACTGAGAAATATTAGGAATCATATTGAGAGGTTACGTTAATGCTTTTATAGGCATTAAACTCTTGTGCAGATGCATGCTTTCAGAACCATAGTGGTCCACAATGTAATCCTTTTATTTATGTGCATTAGCTATACAGCTGTGTTTCCTCTGAATTTTCCCCAGTTCCTTGTGAAGACATGGCTTTTCAGAGTTTGTCTTCACATGAAGGCTACGACAGACTGTGGCTGTGTTTGAAAGCAAAGAACAATGGCTGCTCCTAAATTATTTATTTATTATGAAGTGAAAGGATATTGTTCCTGATTAGCTTACCTCACTGAGAGATCTTCTGCACAAGTTGTAAGATGTAAGCTAAGGTACACACTTATTGTGTGTTAACAATTCACCACCCGAACAGGCCTAACAGGGTGTGGGGGAAAGAACAATTTATACTACATTAGACATCTAGCTTTGGTGCTCTGAGCTGCAACTAAATTAATATATAAAATAACCAACATGTACCTGGTACTAGAAATTACTAACACTGAAAGCAAAGATATTTAAAGCCCAAACTTGTCTTATCTCACTCCAATTACTTAATGGGTACACCCAGTTTTAGAAGCTTGGTGACCCCATATTTCCCTTAAAGACTAGGGAATAGAAGAGAATGAAGACTCACTCTGAGAACAGCTCAGATTTTACAGACAAGCTTGGTTGCCCAATACCATGTCCAAGTGGTTTTTGAAGATCTCCAAGGAAGGAGACTCCACATCCTCTCTGGGCAACTTGTGCCAGTGCCCCATTACCCCCACAGTGAAGAAGTGCTTCCTGGTGTTCAGAGGGAGCCTCCTGTGTTCCTGTTTGTGCCCACTGCCTCTTGTCCTGGCACTGGGCACCACCGAACAGAGCCTGGATCTAAGGAACTATTTGTGTAGACACTTCCATGGGAACTACCCGGATAAATTCTCAAAGTGTAAGCCCAGGAGTAAGCTACCACAAGATAAGCCTGGTTATGAACACATTTTTGACATACCAGTTACACTGCAGCAACTGCCTGTACACATATATTTACCATGGGGCAAACATGAGGAAGTTTACTCCTTAGAGAGGGAAAAGGATTATCTCATACCTTCTGAGGTCTGGTTTAAACAGAACACGTGTAAACCCTTAAGGTACCATTCCTCTGACCAAGCCCAGATGAGAATATCTGAAGTAGTCATAGAGACGTCTTCTATAGTGAGAAAGAGGAAGCCATCTCCTGCAAAGTGAAAGTGCCTGATCCCCAGGTAGGCACACAACAGGCCAACCCCTCTCCTCCCACCCAAGTTCCTAACTCAGGTGGTGCCTTTTTCTCTCCACTGACTGTTAAGCCTGGAGTGCCACTGTAGTTGTGCTGCTAAGTGAGGGGTGTGATTTGTCCTGCTTACTAGGAAACACAACGCTATAGAGTGATCTTCAAATACCTGGTTTGCAAGGCTATAAGCTTGGCATCATTAAGATAGGTGCTTTTGATGAAAATTTCAACGAGCTGCCTATTCTACCTGGTTGTTACAGCAAGACAAAGAAAGATACTAAGAGACATGCCATATTTGCTCATCTAGGCTTAACAGTAAACTTTTGTGGCATTGTACTATAGAATGAAGGAAAATGTTCCTGTGTCGTTACTTGTTATTTATTTATTGTTACTTGTATTAACTTAAAACTTTTACCTGAGCTACATTAAACTACATTGCCTTTGTGCTGAAGTAATAGTTTTATCAGTTGATTTGTGCGTAAGCAGAACCCCGAAGAGACACAACAATTCTTGTAATTTCTGATCCTAGCTTTAAAGGAAGCTCTCAGCATCACATGGTATTTGCAGCAATTTAGGGCAATCTAAATGGGGGAAATCCCAGTTCCTACTCCATGCTCAGCCACAGGTCTTCACTTCCTGCTCTAAGGCACCCATGCAACTGGAAAGCCACCAAGTCAAAAAACATCTTGGATGGGTGACTGTCGTTCTTATTGCTATTTCTTTTAAGGCGTGGCTAGAGTCGTCAGAAATTCCAGGACTGTTTCTAAATCAGCTTCTCCATTTCAGGAAGAAGTAACATTTTGAATTTGTTTCTTTTGAGGCTTGAGTTGAATTTAAGCTCAGTCTACCACTCTGCAAGACATATCATCCATTTTGTTAAGTTTGTAGTCATGGCTGTCTCCAAGATATAAGATTAGTCTCAGAGAACCTCCTGAAAAGCACTTAGTTCTTACCATATCTACAAGGCATCTCTTACCTCCTCTCTCTATATGTGTCTAATTGACTTTTGAATAGGAAATTCAAAGTTAAGGCTCTGAACCCTTTTAGAAACGTGGTCACAGAGGGCTCCAGTCAAACATTTCAAGAACAGAGATGAACCATATGTTCAGGAATGGTATTGAAATCACAGAAACATAATTTTTAATTAAAATAGAACCTTACAAGCCCTAAAATTTGCTTTTTAAGTCAGTCTATTACCATCATAAAATGTCATGTTGCTTTACAGACACTTGATATTACTGGTCAGCTTTTCATTTCTCCATTTCCATCAGGCTAGTAAGTGTCTTGGGTATCAGTATGTCAACTAGAAAAGCTGCTTCTTAGCCTGAGACAGCAATATAGATTAAGACATCTTAGAGGCAAAAAAAGTGCATTAAAATGATGCTGTGTAATGGAACGAAATTTGCTGTACTTACTCTTAGTGACTTTGCTGTAAGAACATGAAGTTAATGACTTCCCCAGGGTCAAATTAAGAGTCTTTTACAAAAGAGCATGGAATTTGGAATAAGGGCTAATGTAAACAGTTTCTTCTACATTGGACTATTCTCTAAACAGGCTCAGTTAACAACACTATTCTCCATACAGATATTGGATTTTTTTTTTTTTTGCATGTTATATATACACAGTAATAACTGTAGTTGTACTGAAACTACATTTACTTTTTGAGGCTTTAAAACTGCATCCACACCAGACTATTTTTATGTAGATCTAAGTGAAACTCTATAGAAAACCAAAATGGGTACTCTTCAGAAGCTCTTTGACCAGCTACTTCGTTGATGAGTTTAGAAATGACAGAAAACTGTCAGCTCCTAAAGCCTTATTTCACAGTGCTTATTCATCAACTTATGAGATTAGACTGTAAACCATGTAGTTGACAAAGCGGATACAGGAATTGAGCAATAAATATGTGAACTGTGTTGATACTAAAGAGCTGGAGCAGGCAATAGTAGTTTGAAGTAGTCAGTCAAGGAAGCATTCCAATCACTGCTTTAAGGAAAAGGTGGCTCACTTTAATAAACATAGGCATTGGTCACTATTTAACAAGACATTCTAAAAAAGTAATCACAAATTGTCCAATAGTAGTTTACAAGTGGATGGTATACATTAAGATACAGAGGTAGAAGTTCACTTTTACAATGCTTCACTAATACAGATTACCAAATTCAAGGCACAAAATTGTTCGCTTTACAAAAAATACTGTAAAAATGTCATTTGCTGTTCTACAATGTGAGTACAACTCAAAAAAATCTTTACACCCTTCTATACTCCACATGTAAAGTTGCATCAGGCGTATTCTATTCTTCCTTTGCTAATAGTTGGCATATGACCAGCAGTTACATAAACAGTTTGTATCTCAGCTGAGTTGCTTTGTCTTTTAGGCACAAGTCCAGTTACAGAAACTTAATACAACAGCTTCCTCAGGGGGTGGGAAAACTCTGTCAGAAGTATGAATAAGTAGGAAGAAAAGAAACGTAGAGTCTGTAGCAACAGGTTGGATTCTGACATATGCAGAGGGAAACAGAACAGAGCATA
Organism: Stictonetta naevosa; assembly: GCA_011074415.1. Classification (NCBI taxonomy): domain Eukaryota; kingdom Metazoa; phylum Chordata; class Aves; order Anseriformes; family Anatidae; genus Stictonetta; species Stictonetta naevosa. Next base: position 123,091,656 of record CM021698.1, on the reverse strand, counting down.
TTTCAAATCAAGCAACTTGAAAAAAGTCAGTTGAAATCACTGACTGAACTCCTAGAAAACCAGATGCCCAATACAGGTTTGCTCAGAGTATTTCTGAGACATTCACTTGCCTTGGAATCGGCAGAGATTTACAAATTTATTTTTATCTTTGTTTAAATAGAACACACACAATTGCTACAAAAGAGAATTACACCACAATTTGGCCATGTGTCCTTTAGAGAGCTTGGGATAATATAGGAAAAGATGCATTCAGAAACCGAGAAACCATCCTTGAATTTGCTAAAAGGTTGTAAGTAGTAGCTTAAATCTCAAGATTTCCCTCCCTTCCCAAATACCATAGGGAAAAATGAACAGCTTCTGAAACATTGCATCTTCTAGTTGTAGACAGCTCTTATAAACCTTGGCAGGCTGAGGAAGAGATATCACACAGTGCATCCCTACAAGTAGTAGTATGACTAGCTTACTGTACATACAGTGATATTCTAAAGGACAATGGTGGCAGCTACATTGTAAATTCACTTTACCTATCACATTTTCCAAGTACTCTAGTCAGTTTTATTTACAGTATATTAAAAAAAAAAAAGGTTTTTAGAGTTCAATACACAGGTTTAGGACCCAAGAGAATGCCACAGTAAGATGTTGACATTTGCATCTCATAGATGCAAGTGTGCTTCACAATTTATTTATGTAACATTATCATATTCACCTATAAATCTTAGTCCATCCAAACCAGTGTTAAATTCCATTTTTTGCTTCATTGTTGTTTGTAGCCTGTTTCCTTTGAGCAATGAAAGGGTACATACACTTGTCTGCTCCCAAAAACCGATACATGCATACAACTGCTTCAAAGGGCAGAATACTGCAAAAGAGAAGTTACAAAGTTGTTAGAAGACAGTATAAAACAAAACCTCCATGTACTTGGTCTTCTTAAAAGCAACATAATAGCTATTGTGGGGGCTTCCTGAGAGACTTAAAGGATTTTTATTTGCCAGGAATACTTACTGAGAAAACTGAAATTCTAGAGAGTCTGAGCCATACAGGCAGGCAGAAAGGAGGAAGAAGGTATTTATTCACATGCCTCCAGCTTAGACTGGATGTTCTGCTGCTTCTTTACAAGCTTGTTTTAAAGAGGTGGGGGCAACTGCACCGCAGAAAGCCTACTAAAGCCAAAGTTTCTGCTCAAAACAGCATCAACAGAAGTCAGACATTTACGAAACTCTTTACTTTGGGATTAGTATTAGTTAATGCAATTCTTTGGTCACCAGATGTCTAACAAGTTTTACACATGTTCAAAACTCAATCATCCATCCTCAAAAAGAGGTCAGAAAGCAATTTCCTTTTTGCCCCCATCAGATAAAATTCCAAGAGTACATGATGAATACCCAGCTATGGACCCTCCCTCTTTCCTGCATCCACAAAATATTCCTTTTATTTCAAGGGTGGAAACTCAGGAGCTCTAGTGAAGGACTACAATGGGCTTTCCTCAGCCCCTGGAAACAGAGTGACACTCATTCAGTGGAAAGCAATACACAGAATCTAGGCATTAGGAGAAAGAATCACTGAAGCACTGAAGTAGATGTCACTGGTACAGGTGTCTTCGCTGGCAATAGTACTGCTTGTGCAGTAGCCAGTGGAGGGACTTTGATCCAAATGCTGCTGCCTGGGGCATGGATTATGCAGGAACTTTGATCTCCCTGTTGGAAGTTAAAGTGTTGAATGCAAGACAACCCAAAGGGCCTTTGATGTCACTGCTGCTGCAGGAGGCACTGCTTGTAGCACTGAAGCACCCTCTGAGCATCTGGATGAAGCTAGCTCTTAAAGACAGTAATAGTGATCTCAATCCACTAACATACTCTCTTTCAGGAAAGAGGTGAGCAGTCAAGGTCTCTAGTCTTTGGTGATCCTGCCCACCAGGAGGGACTTAAAGCAGAGGAGAACAACTGCTTTGTAAGTAGAATAAAAATCACCAAGACTCTCAGTTTCAACCATCCCTTGCAGAAGGACAGTAAGACAACGTTGTATTTTAAAGGTTCCTCCTACACACTATAGATTAAAACAAAAACAAAAACACAAAAACAAAACAGAAAAATGTGTGCAGCTGTGAAACTGTTCTCTATGAACTAGTAAGTTATGTTGAATCAGTGGAATTGAGCCAACTCCTGTATTACCCTGAATCATTGAAATGGAAGCCTAGTTACAGATTAAGCAGAGTTCCCATCCAAAACCTGTACTGTGTTAGGACAAAGGAGATAATTCCATTAATTATCCTTTCCTACAGCTCTGCAAATTGGTTCTGAATGTGCAGATTTGCAGCTTGTCTACCATATCAGTGCAAGTCCTAGGGGATCTGCAGGCAGGGCCTCCTACATACTGGTCCTGGAGACAGCTACAGGATCCTTTACTGTAAGCTTCCTCATTCCCCATTCCTAAAGAGGAGTCCACAAAATGGAAGAAAGGTCTGTTGAAGAGAAAAGGAAATCTAGGGAGGATGGAAGATACCAGAAGGGCAAAGCCAGGATGCATAATAAATAATACATAGGATATCCGTTTTATGGAGCTTTCCATGAAAGCAACCTACACTTGTGCAAGCCAAGAAAGAGACAGGAATTATGACAAAACAGCACCTATGGCCCCTGTGTGGGTAGGAGGGTGTTTACATCTAGAAAGTGGACATGCTCACATATTCCACTAGCATTCTGTTTCTTGTATTACCAACTAACTGGCATTTCAGATATTACCTTTTCATGAAGGTGACCATATACATGAGGCGAGGTGTGCAAATCATCGGCTGGTCTGTAAGGATAGCTCTCATAGCCTGCTTCACACAGTATTCTGGCTTCAAGGGTGGAAGGAAAGGCTCGATTTCTTTTCTGAAATATTTGATTAAGATTGATTAAGAAGATATGTAAAGGACTGCCAACCTCAGAGAAGTCCATTAACCCACTTTCTTTTGGAAAGCCTCAACAATATCAAAGGCTTCAATTTTTGTGTTCACTATTCAGTTACCACAACTTGCCAAAGGGAAAAACTTGTGCTGTCTAAGAACAACAGGAGAAAAGAAATTCACTGAATTCAGAGTCCTTTTCTGGAGTTGGGATTACAGATCCCATTAACATGTCTTAAAGCAGACATAATATTTATTTTAATATTTTTATGGTAACAAAGTTAAATTACCTTCAAGCTTCAAGTATATTTTGCAACACTACATACACAGGGCAAAAAAATTTTGCACTCACCTGATCCTGCACCCCCTGAACATTCCTGTATCAACAAGATAAGGGCAGACTAAAGTTGTTTTGATTCCGTCTTTTTCGGCAGCCTTCAATTCATGGCTCAAAGACTCGTGAAAACCTACAGCTCCAAATTTGCTGGCACAATAATCCTGTGTTGGCAATGATTGAGGCAAAAAAGGCAACTTAAAAAGGACAGATATGAATCGTGTTTAAAGCCAAAACATATTTGATGTGATTCTTCACAGATTTACAAAGCAACAACAAAAGACACCCACTGAATATAGCATAACATAAACTCATTTATCACTTCACTTTTAAGGCAATTAGCGCAGAACTATGAAAGCAGAAAAGCTGAATGTAGGAGGAGATTACCTGGGATTCAAGTCTTTGAATCAGGGAGGCTCATATGGCAAGTTGCTCTGATTACCAGTTTGCTTAATATTAAATGTTGGAACAAAGGACTAAGAAACTTAATACTACCTAGGGTCAGATTTGAAGAAGCTTGGATATTTGGCAGGGCATAAGTGTAGAAATCTAAAACGTTTTATTTTTTATGTTAGTTTCAACAGGAGGTATAATGGAGATTTGAGTGTATCATATGTTTAATTCTCAGAAAATTATATAGCTTGCTTATCTCATAAAAATAATAAAAACTGAAAAATAACTGCAGAGACAGCAGTAACATTTAATTTTCGGTTGGATGTATCCACCTCTGCTGGTCATCACACCCACAGTCTAGGAAATTCTCTCAAGAATTCTCAAGACAACAAATACTCTAAAAAAGCTTTTACTTACACCAGCTTAATTCATTTCTGTTAAGAAACACTGCAGGTTAAGATCCTGGATTGAGCCTAAGCCATGTGCAAAGAAGCTTACATCTTATGGGGTAGTATGACCGTCATTCCATTAAACTCATTAACTTGTTTTCACCAAGTGAATACTTTTTGTTCTCATTTGCATTTGTGCTAATGACCCCAAATGCAAGCTAATATGCTCTAATCCTTACCTAGTTTTATGTACCAAACAAGTCATAGGAACTGGTGTCCTCAAATGGCTGCTAGCACCTAGATGACCTAACACATAACTTGGAGCCTAGTGAAGCAGGTGAACCATATATTCTGGAAGGAAGGGAGGAAGCCATTTCTTCACAGAAAGAGGAAACAAGAAACATTACTTTTGAAAATCCTTGCCTATGGCATAGGGCTTAGCACTAAACTTCTTGGCAGGAATAGGTATGTGGACACCTTTCAGGTTACTAAAAATCACCAGGTTATTCAAAGATCATTCAGCATACTGAACTCCTTAGCAGTCCTAGGCTTCCATTGAGCCCTGTGGATCCCATGCACAGGGAGCTGTTTGGTGATAGTGAGCACCATAACTCCCAAATATCTTTGGAAAATCTGACCGTATTTGCTGTTGCTAATGCCAAATAAATACATAAATAGATAGTCAAACAAACCTCCACTCCAGCAGTGCTGAACAATCCCAAGGAACTTGCAACTGTCACGATGTGCCCATGATTCATTTCCAGCATCTTGGGAAGGAATGCTTTAGTTGTCTATGAAGTAAAAACAAAACAAAGAAACCCCATGAACATACTACATTAGCAACAGGTGTTCAAAACCTTTATCTCAGTTTATCACGAATTTAGAAGATCACTGTACAGGTTTTGAACTTCTAATTTTTTCAAAAATGCCAAAACAGTATCTACAGCACGTTTGTGAATTCAGACAGCAAGGCAGCAAGGACTGTATCTCCAGAAATCCTAAGGGTAAAGGATCAATTGGGCTCAGACATGTTTATTTTTCTGCAAGAGACTAGTTATCAGAAAAAGATAATTTGCCCCTAAAATGGAAGTCACATTTTTCTAAAGACAGAAAAAGAAATGCAAACTGTTTAATTATGCCATCCAGTACATCTATGTTAAGATCAGTGCCAATTACCAGTTCTAATTATTGACAGCATGTTTTATCAGTTAGATATGGTTGGTTTTATCCACTTACCAACTTTTACAATAAAGAAGTACTTACATTTTATAATAAAGAAGTACCGGAGATGGAGGTTTTGCTGATGTTACCTTTTCCATATAAAATACACTAAAGATCTAGTAGTTTAAACCACTTTCCATCTTTATTAGTATCCATAAGCACTGCTCTAACTAAAACTAGATGTACGCTTCTATTATTAATTCCATATTTTAAAAGGGTTTCAAAGATAAAACAAAATCAAGTGTCAAGATGAAATTATGAATGATTTTAACCACCAATCTTTATGCTTTGATTATCTCAAAGTTTGTTTTTGTTTAAACAACCAAATCAGAGCTAACACCTTTAAAAAATTAAGTTTTAAGTGATAAATTGAAGGCAGTTGCTAGATCACCTTTCTTAGAATACCTAGCTGTCATCTGTTTTCTGAAGCTGACTCAATCCTTTCTTTTTTTTAAATATCAAACAGAGCAACATAGATGCTAGAAATCAATTAAGTAGTAAAATGATTTGTTTAGTTACAATTTACTTTGTCTTGTAGATTATCAGCATACTACACTAGATTACTTTTAAACTGCCAAAGAACTTCAAACAATGCTTGTTAATCACAAATGTGTCTAGTTAATATATAAATCTTCTTGTGGCAGAGCTATTATTCTAACTCACTCAGAACCACAAATGCTTCGTCCTTCCAGAAACCAGGTCTTCCCATCTAATTTGGATCCAAACCCAAAGCATGCAAATGCCCCTGAAGTATTTGCTGCTTGCTTAATTGTTGGTCTGAATCGTGTCAGCTGCATTGTTAAAAAGACGTGCAAGCTACAGCTGAATCCATCTAATTCCATTCTTATGCTGTCTGCATTTTCCAATCACAGACGTCAGGACAGTTTTGCTCTAATGATTTTCACATGTTCTTGTACAACGTTTTTGCCTGCAGGTGTTAAATGACTAATCCAGACCTCCTAACACCACACAAAAGACTGTTTTCACTGGACAGCTGGCAGATGATAGAAGATTAACAGACCTCCTGACTCCTTGCCTTTTCTACTGTTGATTCATATAACTCCTAGATTCTGTCATAACCACATAATGAAGCTAATTATAAAAAATAATCTGAGAGCAAACCGCCTTGCATTTGTTTCTTTCCTCGTGGCAGGGATCATTAAACCTCTTATACAGAGCCTCGGAAAAGAATTTAGTTCACTTGTTAAACTAATCTGTGCCAGGCACACGAAGTTTCAGCCTCTCTTCCCAGGTTGCGTGGCAACACAGCTTAGCCATCCTGGGGCAGCACAGTCTGAAAATGTAAGAGCAAAGCGGCAAAACTTTGCTTTGCTCAACTTTTACAGCACGTCGTTCCTCTGCAGCCTGCGTTACACCCCCCGACACCGACCAACGTACGTTGGCCCAGATCTTCTGCACCATCTTCATTAGAGAGCCGTGCTCCCAGCTCAATCCTGCTAACAATTTACTCCCCTCCAGAGCATTAGTCAGCTCCCTCGGCAGTTTCCACTTACGTCTCAGTTATCTGTCCACATCGCATTGGAATGACTGATTGCCACCCCACACTGCCAGAAAGCTTGATAATGCAGGCTGAAGCTCTGCCTGCAAAGCACAGTAAGTACAGAAAGGAAGGGCCACTTGCCTTGGAGTTTGTCTCTTTAGAAGGTGGGGGGGAAGAAGAAGGAAAAGAAGCAGTAAGAGGTTTTTTTCCCACCACTTCCAAAGCACAAATTGTTGTTTTCTTCCATAAGATAAACAGCAGGAACGTGCATGAAGCTTCTTTGGGCTGTTTTTCTATCATCTTCACTATAACGCTGCCTTTTTTCCTTCTCCCCTCTTTTTTTTTTTTTTTTTTTTTGGAGGGAGGGAAATATGTTGTACTATAACTGTGTCCACAAATGCCTGTACTTACCTATGGCTAAAGATGACCAAAACTTTCACAGGCATGCACATAGACATGGGAAGTAATCAGAACAACTGCAGAGCAGTAAATCTCAAAAAGCATACTCTTAACTGTGCGATGCTCCTTCAAAGCACAATGATTACAAAGCCTGCGTTTTCAGAGGCTGTGACTAAAGTAACCCATTTTTAGTCAAGAGCAAACTGGCACATGACGAATGAACTGTTAAGGACCTTTGGGGTGATGTCTTCAGCACCGAATAACTTCCAGCCGCAGAGCTATGGTCACTTCATGCAAGTCATCTCTTCAGAGGCCCTTTACAGCTGCAAAGGAAAAAACGCAGCCACTCTGCTCTGAGGACAATTGGCAATTCATTGAAATCTTCGCATGAGACCTCTGTGTTCTGAAACAGCTCATTCAGAGCAGGGCCCTGTACTTTGTCATGGGACATTATCCTGCTAATCCAGTTAAAACCTCAAGCTAAGGCGGTCTATAAAGATAGTGCAACTATCTTACGGACAAAACTTAGCAGCCAACTATCAATGTCTCAGCTAAATGGATGACAGAGAAAGTCATCTCGGTTGCTGCCATCCTCCAGGCATCTGCTACAGCTGGGATCCAGTGCTTAAAAACAAGCGCTGTAAGAGGCAGACACACCCTATCAGGGGACACATTTCCAGTCTCAGAGTAAAGGCTTGCCCATTGCTCCTCCCAGCCTCCTCTGGCTGGGAAAAACAATCCCAAAGTGAAGTTATTCTCTTTCGTGGTATAAGCAATCCCCAAATAAATCAGTGTTCTTACTGAGCTTCTGGCACAGCCCACTTCCTTGATCAAAGCGGCTTCCTCCATACTCTGGTCCCCAGTTTTTCTGCCTGTTACATAAACCAGACCAACCTAGTTTCTTGTCACTAGCTTCTTTCAGCTTCAGCTACATCTGCCTACCAGACCTGGAGTCTTCTGCGTGCTTGCTGTGCTGCTCAGAAACTAGTTAAGAGTTCGACTGGTTCAGGGGCAAGATGCCTCCTGGGTGGCCTTCCCATCTGGCGTTTGTCTGAACAGGTAGCACGGCCCACATTAGTCTTCCGAGGTGATGCATGGACGTGCTAATCCTCCACAAAAAAAAAAAAAAAAAAAAAAGTATTATAAGATGCCAAGCAAGAAATGTGGTATTGTCCATGGCATTAGAGGTCATGAACCAGGCCCCAGCATAATTCAAATCGACTCAAGTGATTTAATCAAGCTATCTGCCTTCTGGTTTGATCCCTTAATTTTGGTTTTACCTCTCACAGCTGCAGAGGAAGACATTTAACTAAAACATTTAAGTACTTAAAGTCAGTACTTAGGTCTTTCATTAATGACAAACTTCACACACTTTTTTAACACTGAGGAGAAACCAGTGAATATGGTAAATGAAAGGAATTGTGTTGTGAAGATTCAGGAATGATATGGGTGTTTTAACATCAAGAAATTGAAGTTAAGCATCCTCTTTATTCAAAATTAGCTCTTTATCCCCCCCACCTGCAAAAAAGAAGAAAATAAAAAAAGCATGGTACAAACATGTTATTTCTAGCCTGCATTTCAGGTTAGATAAAGCAGGTAGGTGGGATAGACAGGACATATGAAGCAGCTCTGAACAGAGAGCAGAGCTATTTTTTTGAGGTCTAATCTTTAAGTTTTATGGAGCCTACAGACCAATTCCAAACCTTCTGAGCAATTTCCTCCATGGCTCTGAATATACGAGTAAGAACAAACAGTTCCCAGTAGCTGTAACCAAACATGTATTTCATATGCACACAGCTTTAATGACTTATTTCTCATAAGTGTGAAGCTGAACAAGCATTTACATGTCACTTCATAGCTTTCATAATCTGTTCTCAACATTTTGGTTTACGGCAAATTAACTTCTAACAGTCTAGCACTTCTTCCCTCCCCTTCCCCAAATTCTTCAGTTCCATTCTTAATGAAACAAAACTCAAAAGATTGTGCAACACAAAGAACAGCACAGCTGCAATGTCAAGACAAATTAGTCTAAACACAGCAAATGAGAATATGAAGAAACACTGTGTTTGGGAAAGTGATTTTTTTAATTAAATTTTGGAGTAATTATTCTTCAAGTAGAAAGCAAGAATCCACAGAAAACAAAGTTAGATGTAATGCAGCTCAAGACAATGAATTCTGAATGCAGAACGCACACCAAAGTGGAAAAGTACATGCTGCCTCATGTTTATAGACTTGTCTTTATATCAAAGACACAAACAAAGCAGGTACCAACACGTAAGGTCCTTTAAGTTTCTATTTTTCAATATAGTATTTTTTTTCACACTTTCTGCCTAAGTTTCTATTTTTCAATATAGTATTTTTTTTCACACTTTCTGCCTTTTGTCAATGCCCAACAGCCATCTCAAACTATTTTGATGGCATAAACAAGCTGCTTTACTGTAAAGCAGAAATTCCTTTATGCCAAAGGAATAGCTCATTTTCCATATGGCCCCTTCATGTAGGGTGGACGGAGTACAGTTGTTTTTCAGGGGCTGATCAAAAGAGCTGAGATTTTACATCACTGTTATTCCACAAGAGTGGCATGCTGGTATAACAGATATGACATTTCCCCCCAAGCCAAAGCTATTCCTGACTGCCAGAACAGCCAGATGCATAAACATGTAAAAGGGCGCAACATTTGGGTAACTGCATTGTTTTATCTTCATGTTTAGACTCTTCGGCCAGACCCATGAGGCAAAATTGGTGTGATTAGTCAAGGACTCATCCAGACAGCTCTGGTTAAACATGGAACTAAGGTACCAGAAATCATAACGGCCTGCTGCCATGCGTGTTGGCTAATGCCATGATACTATTTATCATGAAATAGTGGAGCCGGTGACAAGAAAATGTTGTTCCAGTTTTTGTCTAAAATGCACGTTACATCCTCTCTCTACCCCACATACACATTCACTTTCCCTGTCTCCCCATTCCTCATGGATCACAGAAGGACACTGCAGGTTCTCCTGCTTCCACGTTGGACAGTGCACGGTTACTCACTCCACCACGTACCAAAATTCAGAGATTGCACACTCCTTGACTTCCCTTTCCATGCCTCTAACTGGGAAATAAGGCCCAAAAGTCTGACAAAAGAACACTTCTAACTCTTCTGTATACTGGCTGTGCAGCCTAACCCTTAAAGAAGGTTTCTCCTAACTGGGTAGAATAGCACTAATACACTCCTACATGTTCAAAAAAGAAGAGAGGTGCCTGAAAGGCAGAAAAAAAAAAAAAAAAGCATGGCAAGCTTATCAGTAAATATACTAAAGTTATTTTCAGCTACAGTCACACAGCTCATCTTATTTCAGAAGATAACCACTTTAAATACACTTTAAAAACACCGGGTAAAACTTCATTTACAGGATTACAGCAAAAGTCACTGCCAAATACTTTTAGAAGAGGTCTTGAAAGTATACCCTAGAACTGTGCAGCTCTCAAAGGAGAATTTAATCACACTAGAGGTTATAATAACCAAAATGCCTTCTCAGACACCAAAGCATGCCATTACAAGCCTGGATTTAACTGTTTATTTTCCTTTTAGTTTTTTATTTGGTTCCAATGAGAACTGAGCATAATAATTGGACGTTTGCACTATCATCTCAGTTACTTTTTCCATATTATCTGCAGAACCTTCTTAAATTCCATTATAGAAGCATCTCCAAAATCTCTGTTTAAGGTGAGATTAGAAACTGTGCAAAGACTACACTCAAATACTAAGTATTGTGTTAGACACTAGAGAGACTGCACAGCACACTGGACAGGGCTCTGTCAATAACATGATGAATACAGAAGGTAGACGGTAGAAGTTTAAAACTGCTGTTGTCCTTGCAAAGGTAAGGGACCTAAATTGTGCCCTGACATAAAAATGTCTCGACTGGCTGTTTTCAAGAAGGGCTGGGTCCCCTCTGGATAATTAGTCGCTGTCTAGATAAATATTTAAAGAGCTGTGGAAATCAGTACTATTTTTGATCTTCAGTTTCTATTCTCAAGAAGCTATAATGGAAAATAGGCCAGAATTTTGCAGTTTTCATAAAGTAATTAATTAAAAAAAAGAAAGCCATGCATTTCTCTGGACTGTTCCTGGGTCTACCCGGATCCTTCAGTAGTAAAAAAGATCAAGAGGTACATATGACTTCTGCAAGCCAAGCTTCCATAGACAGCTGTATTAAAAGCATGAAAACAAACTACTCAAGGATTGCCCTCAAGTGTGCCTTGAACAGGTCTTGTGTTCAAAACAAAAAGCTAGAGCTTCCAATATTTCATTTTGAAAGGAGTCCCTTAGTTATATAGCTCCTGGCAGGCAATACAACCTTCAATTTCTCACTAAAGCTTTGCTTGTCCTTCACATAAAAACCCACTGTTTTGGGGCCATGGGGATTCCTTCAATATTGAACTGCTACAGCAGTTAATGCTTAACATACATGCACAGTAATAATGTTCCAGTTGCCTTGCAACCAAAAGCTCATGAAAGAACAAGATAGACTTAAACAGAAGTCTATAACGATGACGAGTAACAAGGAAGCAAATCCACACACGTGCACACACCAATACTTCGTATGCCCTGCATTTGTAGATTGACTGAAACTACAGATAAGATCTATCCAGGTTAAGAGGTGAAGGTAACAAAATAAAGTAAATACCCCGAAGAACTAAGTCACAATGAAAGGCAACACCAGTTAATTTAAAACTGTATTTGATTTACAGAGAAATAAGCATCTTTTTTCCTCTCTCCAACTCTGTATGAAATACTGCTTTGAAGTACATGGAGTCTTCACTTAGTAAAAACATAAGCTATTACTTGAATCACTTGTTTGGTTTTTAATTCATTATTAATTCATGTCAGTAATTAACATTCCTGTTCTCTCCTCCCTCATGATTGATCCATACACACAAAATCCCCTGCTTCTCAAGAGACATACTTAGCCAGCTGAGAAGCATTAAAGTTGTACAAAAGTAGGTTAAACTTTATTTATTGAAGTTTATAAGTAAGTTACATCTGTCATGCCATTTCCTAAAGAAAAAGTATGTTACAGACAAAATTTACATTTCTACATTGCTTAGCATTTGTAGTATTTACGGTCCAATTATAAAATTTCTTGAATTTTCAGTAATAATAGCTACCATTGTTTCCTGGGAATGTTTCGGTTATTGTAGTGGTTCCTCTTACACTGAGTAAACTCATGTTGAGTGTATCAGAAGAAAGCTGAAACTGAATTAAGTAGTTTTCTTAATCAGAACTTAGTGCCACAAAGCTGTTTACAATGCGTAGACAGTAAAGATAAGATAAGTAATGCTATTAAAAAAAAAAAAAAAAAAAGGCTCAGGAAACTAATACCACTAGTTATCTCCCAAACATTAATCATTGTTTTCCACTCTTTACTACCAGAACTAATTACGCCATGCCTACGGCAACTGAACTTAGCCTGGCTAAATTGTCTTTTGTGTAGTTTGTTAACAAGTCTTAGTTCAAAAAGGGTTGTGTCTACAGAGAGTGGAATATGAAAAGTGGTTAGGAAAGGAAAGGACATTGCAACAGAAACTTTTGGTACTATTGCCTTACCATGTCACTACATTGTCTCCCCCTCCCCTTTCGTTTAAGGCCTTCATTTCCTGTGATCCTATCCCAAATTGTGCAACTAGGACTAGAGCAGCAAACAGCTTTGTTCTTACCCTCCTCTGAAGTGCAGGCAAGTAGTTAAGCATGCTACCTAAATAATATAATTCCTGCTGCAGAAATTTTCTGCTTGAGAGTCAAGATGGAAAAGGTATAATTACCTAAGGCTTATGGTGATCTAGTGCTAATCAAACTCCCAGCCGCCTCACATAAAGACTTTTTTCATTCACCACCACAGCAACAGTTTAGATTTTGAGTGTACCTCTACCTAGGGCAGGGATGTAGGTACATGTACCACAGCTAAAAGTGGTCCTGATTTCTCCTTAAGAATATTTCACTTCTGTTAAGAGAGGCCACTGCTTTATACGCTTTCTGGGCATGAAGAAGTTCAGGCATTCAAACTGAACTGCCCTTGTTAATTCTATACCAGCAAATGGAAATTAGAGCATTTATGGTACTGGTATGCAGTCCCCACCTTTTTGCTCCTGAGATCTTTCTTGTGTTCTCTCCTTCCGAGAGGAAACAGATTGTAGATTTAGATTTTCAAGCTTTTAAAATTATTTCCACCCGCAGAAGTCAGATCCGTCCTGAAAAGTGTCTGATCCTTCTAATGAGTATATGTTACCAATAATTCTTGCGGAAATGTCTAGCTACCTTTAATGGACATCGTTTTATATATACTACCATACATGCATGTAAACTTACCTACTTTGATCTGCACTTTGCAGATAACAGCTTGTATAACTTCATATATATGCATCAGTATATACCATCTTTTAAATTAGTGATTGTATATTTAGGGCTCTTCCCTCCACTTTTTGTAAATCTTTGATTTCATGTGGCTATGAAAAACGGAGCACCTTCTCCACTTAAGTCAGCTCCCTGTTCAACAGACCATTTCTCTGCCTCTTGCAAATGAAAAAGCTCACAAGCCATCAGAGACTTTACATTCTTCGTCCCTATGATAAGTGCAAGTTTATAAACAAAAAATCTCAGATAGGATGCTTGCAAAGGATGCTGATTCCTCTGTCACTTCTCTCTTGTATCTGCCCAATACAGGTTTTTGACTGTAATAAATTATCCTGCTCTGTCTGAAATAGCGCCTGTTCTACTCTTTCCCTTAGCTCTTAAGACCTTTCAGATGGAAAGAGAGAGTCCAACGAGGCAGTGCAGAGCTCAGACAGTACAGTCAGATTCACAAAAGCTAGCAACGAACAGGAGGAAAGACAGTGTATTTGCTTAAGCAGTGCAGAAGTGCAGAACATAAGTTGCCAATGGCATTTGTTGTGTACTTCAAATGCCAAACTAAAATTTAAAGGCAGGGAAGGATTAGTAGCAGATTAGATACCATGCTAAGTGGGCTGTTGGAGGCTCAGCTATGTGTTTAGTCTGCCTCATATTGCAAAACAAGCATGATACAAGCCTAGACTGAAGTGGGACTTGGGAACAAATGCATACAAGCAGACTTCTCTAGCCAGCACAAATTTAAGGTATAACCAAGCATGAGAACAGAAGCTTTCAGACAAAGTAGTCATGCTCTAAAGCTGAACTCCTCCCTCCTGCCCAAAGATATCTTATTAGGCGAGCTGATGTTTATTTTCTACAAACATTATCTCATTATACCCTCAGACTATCACAGCTACCAAACCACAATTACTATTCAATTTAAAGCAAGTACTACACAGTTGGCAGCAGCCACTGCAAAGTAACATGCAGTTTAAAGAAAGCTAATCCTTCTACTGGGATCATGTCAGCATTTGAGCTTTCCATATACTCAAGACTAATGCAGACCTCCAACACCACTGTGACAGCCCAAGTACACTCCTGGTAGTTAAGGGACTTAAGTTACAACCTCAATAGGCAGCACTTCCAACCGCGTATTCTTCCACAGGCAGATCTGTCAGTAAAGAAGGCCTAATTTGCATTTATTCAAACATCAAATTTGGAATTATTTTAGAGTTTGCTCGTCAAGTGAAATAAAAAATTCACAGTTGTCCAATCCTTCCCGCAGAAGTTGGTTTTAAGTCCTGTTGAAGTGAAGTGACTAGAAATTCTACTTTGTTTATATACTGACAAATGGCCGAGTCAAAGGATTTGTGGTGTTTCAGAGCAATGTTGACATTAGTGTAACAAACACGTTAGTCCCTCACCTTCATTAGCACAAGTTTGTAGCAAATGTCCAACCATTTGGAGAGAAGTTATTTATTGCCAGCTATTTGATAATCTTGACCAAAAAAAATGAAAACATGCCTCTATGAGTCAGTGAAAAATCCACATAAATTCATTTTAGAACAACTATTAGATAAGAGCTCAGAATATTCTGTTCAGTGAACAAGAACACAATCCAACTTCCAAATACACATTTTTTCCCCAGCTTCCCAAAAGCTTAGTCATCTTCTGGAATATTTAGTAAAGCTTAGTATTTTAGTCTGCATGTTTCCAAGGAATTACTAGAGAACAGTACTGTCAGAACTACTTATGGAAAATATGAAGTCATCACTCATGTTTTACAATTTATGTAACAGGCGTTTCAAGAAGTGGCTAAACAGAAAAAAAATTGTCTCAAATTTTACAGACACCTTAAGGCAGTACCTCCACAGTTCTGCTATCTCTAAGCAGAGTCTACATGCAGATGAAAGCTGAGTCACTTCACTCATCCTTCCCAATGCGGTAATTAAGTCATTGTTTCAAATCAATTACTTTATGAAAAGGAAAGTGATTATGCCATAACAATATCTCATAAGAGGAACAAGATTAGAAGGAGAGCTTCCCTTTTCACTTAATAGTCTTACTTATCGGCAACAGAAAAATAAAGAAGCATTAACAATGGAATGAAAATTTAGCTTTAAAGTTTGTTCAGGAACCAGTAAGACCCTACTAGAAGGCTCCAACTTACTGTGAAGTAACTCACTGAATGAGAAGTAACATTTCTAAAACACATGGAGCTAGGAGTTTTTTAAAATACAAAGAGTGGAAATACTTCTCCCTACTATCCCCAAAACAGGATTTGGAAAAAAAAAAAAAAAAAAAAAAAAAGTCTTAGCAGGTAAATTTTCACTTCATAAGCCAACAAATGCTAAAAAGACAAAAAACTGCAGCTAATGCAGTAACCAAAACAGTGGCTAGTAGAGTTTTCAAAGATTCTACTTGCACAGGCATTATAACGAGACACCAGTCAACTACTCACTTTCTATAGGAGTAGGTACTCACTTTCTAAGCAGAGATTTACTTCCTTTCTTTGCCTTTCCCTGGAAACTAAGCTCATTTCCCTCAAGCTGAAACACAGCTACAGCCTGGTTTTCCCACATTGAAACAGTAGAAGCACAACTGATTTCCAGAGAATACAAACAGTGCAGTAGACCTATAGATCATAGCTTTCTATGGTACACAACAGCAATCACAGTAGCAGTGCAAGGCAATAAGCTAGAGCTGTTAGCACAACAGAAAACTAACCTACCTGTACCTAAGGGTTTTAAATAGTAGTTAAAATATTGCTCTCTCTCTAGAAATGAAGTTGTAACATTCAGACTTATGACAGTGACAGATTTACTATAGCTTGGAAACACTTATGCCTAATTAAATATTGTAAGTCTGTAAATCCCATTCTAAAAAATCTCTTTAAGAATGAGGTTTCATTAGACAGCTGTAGAGATCCTGTCCACTGCCACAAAATTTTATTCTGTTCCTCCCCACCCTTTCCCCAACACCTAAACATAAACCAGCTCCTGTAACTCTGAAATTCTTATGAGGTGATTCTAGTCTTTAAATAGAAATACTAATCAATTTGAAAAAGCAAACAAATAGCTTTCCCCTGCACCTTCTAGACAGGTTAGAGAGCTGAACTGGCTCACCCAAGGATCAGATGAATACCAAAACCAGTGCAAGGTAAGATGAAGATTTAAGGGATGGTCCCATGTGTCAGCTTGCCACTACTAAGCTGCCTTGAAGTTTCATCATAAATCAACACAAATTTTGGACAAGTTACAAGCATATGCTCAAGTGCTTTTACAAACTAATGCTGTGAGGGGAGTGCTTGAGAAGCTGTCACACAAGTTCAAACAGATGGCAGAAGTGACCAGGGCACATTTAGGTGCAGAATTCAACAGCCAAACAAACTTGAATTTCAAAAGGCTCACACCACGGCAGTCACCTCTGCTCCACAGCTGTTCCTGCATTCCTTGGCCTATAACGCCCTCCTCTCCCAATCGTGATAACTCACTTGTGTCAAGTGTTAATTTGACCGGCATATAAATCATTATCCTAATACAATTATTTACAAGAACAAAGTGCTCATTCAGAAGTTTAAGCACCGATGTAAATCTCTTCCCCATTTGTGGCATATCTTCTTTGAAACTAAACCCTCAGGAACAGAGATTCTACCAGTCCATGCCCACTCACTGACATTGTAACTATATTTTGAGAGACTTTTTTTCTTTCCTTTAATGAGCAGGCTAAGACCACAGGTATGAGCACACAACATCGTATGTAATTCACCAGCTTCCCTATGCAGAAAGACTTCCACCATTTTTCACAAAAGACAGACAGGTCTCAATAACTCAATTTTACCACTAGTGTGAATAGCCAGAAAACCCTGAAGGCTGGGGAGCATGGTTTATCAAGTAAATGAACACTGTAGAAAGATTTAGTATTACAGATGCATAACAAAGGCTCCCCCCCAAACAAACAAACAAAACCCCACCAAAACAAAACAAAAAATACAGAAGTGAAATCAAAGCATGAGAAGCATTGGGAAACAATAACACTTTCCAGCTGATAAAGGTAAAAGTAGAGAAGATTTTAAAAGTGCAGTGCTAAAAATGGCAGGGATGGCGCTAGAAAACACAACATTCATCTTTCCTCAACCTGTCTAGTCAGGGTAACTGATGACACTCGGAACTACCGAAAAGGATTGCTAACCCACACAATTCATTTAAGACAGGGCTGAGGGAATGATGAAAAGACTGGGTCAGTAAGACACTTAGGCACATCATAATTAAGATTGCTTTTCTCTATATTTGAGCACACAAACACATCTGTCTTCTAGAAGTGTGCTATAGTCACTTGGTTATTACAGAAAGGTAATAACGTACTAAGATCTCATTAACATTAGCTGCTTTTTGTAAAATTAAAGACACTCTTTGTAGATAGAGGACTCTAGAATTTTAAACTCTTTTGTACCTGATCACCCCGTTGCTGTCCTAATCTCTACAGGACAAGGAAGGCATATATATCATATTTTATACTGGGTATTTCTTTGGAACAGTGGAGAGGCACCTCTCCACTTCTAGCTAGGTTAGGCACCATTGTGGCAAACACTACTGCTCCATTCAAGGTTTCCCACCTCCCCAAACTCTTCACATGTAACAGTATAATATCAGATCAAAGTCAGCGCAGAGGTTTTTGCTTATTCAGCTGACTTAACTCATTCCGTAAGAAGCAGGAATTTAATCACCACACTGATCGCTCATCCAGGACTGTTTCTTCAGAGCAGATTAGCAAACCTGAAAGCACTGATATGCTTTGCTGACAAATCTCTAACCCTCAGAAAAAGTCACAGGAGACAAGCTGTGAGATTATCCCAAGTGCCCGACCTCTGACAAGCTATATTGCACTTCCATCTTTATTTTAGAAGACTGTAGAATCACAAGCCACTAATAATTTACTAATACTTGAATACATCTCAAATAGTTTGAGAAGTCTTGGCACGTTCCCTTGAGAACAAGTCTCCCCTTACTTAATGGGACTTTCACATGGCTTTTCTGTGAAATCTATTACTGCTTTCATGTAAACTCTACAACCTTAGGCCAGTTAAGCACCTGGAAGTAACTGGCTGACCACATCGTATTCTACCATCACAGGCACTCACCTACAGGCAACAAACAATCCAAAGGTTGCAATGTGAGAATATTTCCTGTTGTTTGAGTCCAAGTTCCATGCACCTTTCAACTGATGCAGCAAATTCATTTCCAAAGTGTGCCTGAGCGCAGCCACCACAAGAGCTCGGGTTTAATTGAAGCAGCTTAAGGAAGACCTGCTGGATGGTCATTTCAGATTTGTGAACCAACTGGGACAAACACCAGGCACTTTACACCATTACAGAGAAGAGAAATGCATGAATTCAACTGCTGTTTGAACAGAGGTCTGTGTTCTCTGCCATGCAAGTAAGACTGCCTAGCACAGAATGTGTTTGTAGGAAAGCTGATTTTGTAATACATTCAAAGATGTATTGGATGATTAGAACGTATTGGATGCATTGGATGATGGAAGTGTTGGTAATAAAAAAAATTCAAGAGCTCTGTAAGCTGTTTCGCTGAGACTCCTCGACGTGCATCTACTCATTTTCCATCAAGATACTGTAGACAATGTAAAGCCATGGCTGAATAGGCTCAGTAGACTTCAGGGAGTACCCTTCAGTAATTTGTGGAACAGCTACAGTTCAGCTGACAGCAGTCTGGATTTTCAATTGTCTGTGCTTGAGTTCACACGATTCCCACAGACGGCAAACTAAGGGTTGTTTTTCACTGCATGACTTAAGACCCACCTACCTATCCATCCCAACGTGCTTAATTATGCTTGCTGACTCTGCAGATGACTACACTGTCTGAAGACTTATTTTTATCCTTACTTGTGTCTACTCTGGAAGTGATGCAAAATCCTTTCCAAATCTTACATATCTAGGTGCCTTAATCAGATGGGCTTTCTTTGTTGCTGTTATAGTTGTAGACAACTGTGCTTGTCTACTCGGAGTGTGTCCATAAAAGAAATCTATGAGGAAAGCTCCAAGCCAGTCTCATGCCCACTGAAACTTCAGAAATATTTCTGCCTGTTTATTTTCTAAAACTTAAGTACACTGCTGCATAATAATGGAAAATGGAGTTTTCTAGAGCGTGAATCTGGAAAACAATATTTTCCTCAACTGATAAAAAATCTCCTCTATTTCCTTGAGATATAAACCCAAGAACATATGAACTACAGAACCATACTGAAGTTGCAAGTTGTAAGTATGGCCAATACCCGTTACCATAGATAAGACTGACTGCTTTTGGTTCATATTCATTACCCAGCATGCTACCACATCATACGAAACACATGTGCTGTCTAGTGTAATTTACTGGTGGCATGTAATTGGAATCATTTTGCAAGGGAAAAGTTAGTTTTGATGACACTTTTTGGATCACACACACATGGTTTGGCTTGAGCTTGATCCAACTTATTTTGCAAAGGAAAAAAAAGTCAAGAACTCAAACTTTGTAAGTAAACTTACGCTTCTTTGGATATGTTACAATGAAATTAAAACAAATTAAAGCAGCTAATTCAACTGAACCAAAATGCTAAGTACAGCTAGCTGGCATGTTAGTAGAGTACTGTGTGTATCTTTGATCATAAACACTAGAATTCTTGAAATGAAGACAAACCAAACTGCTATGCCCATGGTCTACAAATGATTTGTCCTAGTATAGTTTAAGATAACAACTTGATCTAATTGTCTCTTCTGTAGAAGTGACAGCGTGCACACGCTGTGCAACGTTTCCACATTTAAGCTAAAGAAAAACTACACATATAAGTGAGCTTTATTGAAGACCAGGGAACTTGGAGAGATTACAACACCACTACTTACAGAATAAGACACTTATTTTTTTCACGGTTTTAGCAAGTCTTTCAGTCTAATTAGACTGACAACTACAGTAGTTGCATGAATATGTATTTGATTTAGTTAATCCTTCAAATTCCATTAACTTTTTCTCTCCAAGGTACATTTAAGTTCAGGGGATTACATAGTCCAAAATATCTAAGTTACTCTAGCAATATTTCCCCTTTTTACTCAGTATTTATCTCTTCCTGTTATCAGTGTTAGACTGCCAAAGAGACTTGTTGCATCCCTGCAAAGATAAATGTATAGGCATAACTTCAAAAATAGAGTAGCTTGTAAGTGAATGAACACTCTGAGTAAGGCAGCAGTATACAAGTCTGGGCTGTAGTCTTTCACTAAGTTTTTTTTTTTTTTTTTTTTAATATGACAGAGCTAGAGCTAAATGCTTTTGCTTCCCCCTTTTGGTAAGTTGAAGAGAACTCATTTAGGAAGAGAGCTTCACATTTAGAATTTGAGGCTTCACATGACAGAGAAACACAGAAGTGATACCACTGTTCTCTAAGAGCTGGATACTAAAGACCTGCTGTACAGAAGGACCTTCATATCACAGAACTTCGTGGTGCCTGACTTGCATTGCCTTGCCCCTAATTCCCCAGCATGAGTCCTATTCAACTTTTGACTCTAGAAGAATTTCCCAAGAACTATGCTGATGTATAATATTACTATCTACTTATTCAGCAGTAGCTTTATAACCTTATATTCAGGAAGAATAATAGGTACAAAATCTCAATCTGTTCTGAAATAATTTGTACAATAGTTTTTCTGTTCTGTGATTTAAAACACAGTAAGTTGGTACTTCACTTAAAGCTTTATTGTACAACAGTAAGATTTTTTTTTCTTAAAATTCATTACGCAACAATTTAATCTTTCACTAACTTAACATTCTTAACATTTTTTTAGATCTGGATCCCAACATATAGGGAGAGAACTCCCTGGTCTGCAGAAGTTCAGTTTTAGTAATTGACAAGTGCAGCCAAGTAAGTTATGATTCTCACAACAGACAGGCAGGAAAGATACTGTTACATTACAGCTACAGTTTTATGCATCTGCAAATTATAGTAAACCAGAGCTGGCTTGTTTCAAACCGAGAATGGATTTTGTCCCTGTGTTTTCAATATCAGAAGCATTTGAGTTATCACAGCATGAAATAACAGGTTTTTAATACTGCAATGGATTTTATGCTGTGGAAATTGCTACATGATGCAGTGACGACATGTTTATACAGAACACACATAGGAAGGCTTATACAAATCATGGATGTCAGCAAAATGGAAAGCATCTGTTTAGGCTGTGGCATGCTGCTAAAACTCTCCTTACTGCCAGTTTGTGATACGGTACACAGCCCAGAGTCCCAATAGCAAGCCAGTGAGACTTATCTTGCTGCCTACCACAGAGGTTGGGCAGCCTTTGGATCATAGCTGTTAACACAGAGCAAGTGTGGTTCACCTGCATTCTGCACAGAGAGCAGGCCACCAGCCTAATTTCAGAGAGGACAACACCATAGTCTCATTTGCCATTCTTAATATAGAAGCACATGGAGGCTTGATTAGTGATCAAGGTATGAGGAAAAAAATCCTGTATTATACAGGAGAAAAACAAGACCCAGGAAGCAAAGACACTGAAATACAGAGCAATGTTACGTGGAAGATCCTTGTCTTTATGAAATCCATTTACAGCTTTTTGGATGAAACGCCCTCCAAGAATAGTTAAAAGTCTACATAATACTCCAGAGTATTCACTTTGCTTTTGGACCACCAGTTTAGCTGACACAGAAAAGTCTAGCTGCGTAAGACTTCACACATCTAGACACATTGTTTTATTTAAGTCAGCATTGACTTGCATCAAAAAAAAAATTTGGCTTCAAATCAGCTGATTCAGATGATACTTTATGAATTAATTTTTTTGTTTGTTTTTTAAAATAGAAGTCCACCCACTGTTGGTGAAGCCAACCTTTTCTGGGATCAGGAAGGGGAAGACCAGGAAAAAAGCTCTGCCAGCAGCAAAAATAAATAAATAAATAAATAAAAGGAAGAAGCAAAGCAGGACACAGGATCTGCAGGAAGCATACGTATGAACAGATCCTCAAGTAAATATAAAGGGTGTTAACTGCTCCTTAGAAGCTTATGCCAAGACCTCAATTTTCACAGTTCAGATTTAACTATACCTTTTTGGATTTTAAAAAAATAAAGTTATTTTACACTAACATTTAGAGATGAACTAAACTTATGGAAAAACAATCACAGTGATCCTAGACTAAGTTTAGTTTTATATTACTGTAAAGAGACAGAACACACAGGGTGCTTTATAAAGGTCTCTGAAACAATGTTACAAATAAGTGTATGACTTAGGCCTGAAGGAAGAACAGCTGGAAAATTTAGGATCCTCCCATATTTTAATTCATGGTGATGTCATAATTTAGAGTTCTTGGAATCTTTGTCAATTCTGCTTTTAAACCACATCAATAACAGTTATTAAATCTAGCGTACATCTCTGCTTAAGCATTAGTTTAACTTTTATAAAGGGGAACATGCAGAACTTTTAGCTGTTGTAGGAAGTTCTATGAGCATTTTCATCACTTTCCAAATTGCCTTAAAACATACTTTAAGGTTTAAGAGTTTCTAAACACTATCTCATGTGCATTGAAGTTTAAGCACTCTTTCAGCAAGCTTTACAATACATTGGAAAAAGACTGCTCTGCCACTAAGTGTTTCACAGAACAGATTTGAAGGGGGCTCCTTTAGGGTTATGAAACAGCACGTAGCCTCCACGTTGGAAACCCAGGTTTGATAGGTCCTTCTAAGTTTTGAAGATGAGGAATTTTACAGAGTTTTATTATCAAAAAGGTAAGAACAGACAAAGAAAGCTCGAGTTGAAGTATATTTCAGATTGCTTAATCCTTTGATTGTTATGCAAGTGTATTTCATAACCTTATTTGAAGGACCAAAGAACAGTTCTAATACTAACAACGGGCTCAATCTGACAGCTAGTGCTAACACAAGTGTGTATCGTGCCCTCCTTCGACATACCAATTTATGTAACTCCATACTACAGTGAGCTTAAAAATAAAATACACAGGAAAACACGACTTAAGTAGAAAAGAAGAATGGGGTCAGATAGCTTCTCTTTAATTAGTAACTGCTACTTACAAAGACAGTATCACCTCAGAATCCACTTTAAAGGTTTTTCTTACTTCAACTGCCTGCCCCAGGAGAAAGCTAGGAGGACAAATACGCAGGATTCCTGAAAGAGTGTTCTTGGCTTGATTTCTTGAGAGATCTTTTGCCTTTCCTCCCAGCCTTCAAAAGGAAGGGTTTGCCTCCAAGGCAATTTAAGCAAGATTTCCAACAGATTTTTTAGTAATTTTTTTTTCCAGAAATGTTTAAGTTCACTACAGTGAACTTAACATTTTAAAGCTGCTAACATACAAGTATAAAGCTACAGTAGGAGGGGAGTGAAGTCATTCATTAACAGTAACAACCTTTAAGCAGATTCAGAGGTTACAGTTGCAAAAGACTTCATGCCAAGGACTACATAAGAGGGCATGAGATTTTTAACTCCAGATTCTAAGAGGACATAGTTGATTTAAAGCTATTTATTAATAATTTTAATACCCACCATTCCTGTTAGACAGAAAGTTAAATTAAAGAATAAGAAGCCTGCAAAGTAGCCAGCTTGCAGATTAAAGGGAACAAGTGCAAAACCCAAGAAGACAGGAGTTAGGCAACAGGTAATTTCCTAAAACTAAGTGACAAAAAGGGCAGCATAAACAAGTTTATAGTTACCCAGAAATGTGCATGACAGTTGACCATCATGGTCCTCTCGATAAGCTCATCGGGACACTCCAGGAGATGGTGCCCAGAGACCACGCCGGCATTGTTAACCAGGACAGACACCTCGCCAACCTCTTTGCGGACCCTCTCTGCTGTTGAGTAGACATTTTCTCTCTTGCCCACATCGCAGGTGTACGTGTAAACCTGCAAGTTGCAATGGGGCAGCGCATCTTTTTCTCCATCTACTAAGGAACACAGACAAGAGAACAACATGAGCCTTACTTGGGTTCCAACATGCAAACTGAGAGTTGAGTGGAAAGCGCAAGCCGGTTTCCATCGGACTAAACTTGCGCACAGCGGTGCTACGGGGAAGAACTCGTCACTTTGCTGTCGCTGCCAGGTTTAAAGCCGCCGCAGGACGCTGCCCGGCCGGGGAGAGCTGCCCCATGCCCGGGGGGGACCCTCGGGCACGGCGGCTCCGGGAAGGGGAAGGAAAAGGGCACAGGTGAGCTCCGGGGGGGCATCGCGAGGGAAGCTCCGCTTACCTTTGGGTGCGCTGGCGGCCTCGGCGAGCTCGCGGTAGATGTGGCGCACCATGCCCGCCGTCTCCTCGTTGCTCTGCGTGTTGATGTCCCACAGCACCAGCAGCGCCCGGCGCCGGGCGAACTCGAGGGCGAAGAGGCGGCCCAGGCCGCTGCCCGCCCCGGTGATGAGGCACACCTGCCCGGCCACGCTCTTCTCCTTGGGCCGCACCAGCCACTTGGCGGCGGCCAGCACGAAAGCCCAGAGCACCCGGAAGGTCACCACGAAGAGCTCCAGCAGGATGTTCATGCTGCCGGCCCCGAGCCCCCGCCGCGCGGCTCCGACACCCGGGGCCGCCCCCGCTGACCCCCGGCGGCAGGCGGGCGGCCGGAGCCCGCCGCGATCAGCCCCCGCAGCCGGGACGAGCCGCCCCGCACGGAGCCCAGCCCCGCCGCCCCAGCCCCGCACGCCAGCCCGCGGAACGAGCCCCAGCACGGCTCCAGCCGCCCGCCCCGACCGCCCGCGGCCCCGCTGCTGGCAGTGAGCATCTTGCTCGCTCGGCGCTCTATATAGGGCGGGCCGGGCGGGCGGGCGGGCTCCTCCTCCCCGGCTCCCCGGCCCTCCCCCGGGCCGCTCCGCCTTCCCGGGATCCCCACACCCGCGCCGAGCCGAGCCCCGCCGCTCGGGGGCCGGCGGCTGCGAGGCGGAGCCGCGCCGGTGTCCGCGGCGGACTACATGTCCCGGCGTGCACTGCGCCGCCCGCCGCAGCGCCATCTTGAGGCGGCTCCCACCGCCAGGGGCGAAGGGTCGGGGCTGCGTGCGCGTCGCTCCTCGGCCTCGGCAGAAATTCGGGCTGCGGAGTTCCGGGGGAGCCGACGGGGAAACGGGAGGGCTGGAGGTGTGGTGGCGTGAATTTGGTGTCGAAACAGATCCTGGGTGCCCGCGTCTTGATCCGTTTTTCTTCCCGCTGGAGGAAGTGAAGTCTCTTAATAATAAAAAAAAAAAGCGCAAAATCTTTTCGGTACTTAAGGGGGGCTTACAAAAAAGGCTGAAGGGCGACTGTTTGCTCAACCAGATAACGACAGGACAAGGGGGAACGGCTTTAAACTAAAAGAGGGGAGGTTTAGATGGGACGTTAGGGTGAAATTCTTCACTCTGAGGGCGGTGAGGCCCTGGCACGGGTTGCCCAGAGAAGCTGTGGATGCCCCAGCCCTGGAGGTGTTCAGGGCCAGGCTGGATGGGGCTTTGGGCAGCCTGGTCTGTTGGGAGGTGTCCCTGCCCACGGCAGGGGGGTGGAACAAGCTTATCTTTAAGGGCCCCTTCCAACCCAAACCATTCTACGAATTTAGAATTCCTTCTATTCCAGACATTTTAAGCTTTTTATCATATATTTGCAAGCTGATAGATTTTTATCGCCCCATTCATTAGTTTTGACGCGACCAGGCGATACAAGCTGCTGCGTTTGAATAAAACAGCGCTATTTTATGAACATCAACATTGATGCAGCTGCTACCTAGCACCGGCGTGCAGGCAACAAATAACCCCAACAAATGCCGGCCACCCTCAGCCTGGCTGCCTATTCTTTTTCCACACCGAACAAGTTTGTTACTCCAAGTTCTGCCGCTTTCTCTCCTTCTCTTGCATACGTACGTCAGGACTAGTTCCTCCAAGGGCGATTTTAACAACGTACGTAGGCATTCGCGGCCTAGGAGATACAGTAAGAAGCACTAAGCAACTTTCTAAATTAGAAAAAAAAAAAAAAAAAAAAAAAAAGACGTGCCCTGCTGAGCCACTCAGGCACTCCGCGGCCACCCCGCCCTCCGCGCCGCGATCAGGCAGCGCCGCGGCCACCCCACAGCCAGGGTCCTTCCAGCGCTTAAAGCCCTGCCGCGCAGGCGGGCGGCTTTAGGCGGCACCGCGCATGCGCCTCTCCTCTCTCTCTTCCGGCGCTGAAGATGGCGGATAAGGAGTAAGTACCGTGGCGCCTCCCCGCCATCCGTTGCCATCCGCTGTCATCTGCGGCCGTGGCGTCCTTTGGGCCGATGGGGGGGTGCTGCCCGGCCGCGGGGCCTCTGCCGGCACCCCGCGGGGGGACGGGGAGCGGTGGGGATGTGGCCGCAGCCCGTCCCGTCCCTTCCGCAGGCGGTGGTGGCAGCCCCGGCCGCCCGTGGTGGGGTGTGGAGGGAGGGAGTCGTTATTGCCTTATAAATGCTGGTCTTGTGAGTTTCGAAGCGTTTAATAGCTTTAAACTTAAGTTGAAAAGCTACGTAATATTACTGTTAATTACAGCCGTACTATTTATTTATTGTTTTTTTATCTTAAAGCACTTGTTGGAGTGTTAGTTAGCCATAATCGGCATTCAGAGAGCACTTGGGAATGTTAGGCTTTCTTGTTTTAATTCAAAAGATGGTCTTTTCAGGCTGTACCCCAGCTTGGTAATACTGGGACCAAGTTAGATAACGAACTGCATGGAGATGGTGGGGCCTGCATGTAGATCCTCCTGCCTGTTTGCATTGGTGTTTGTAATGTGCTGCTTTTTGCTGCTTTGAAGGAATTTGACTTCTAAGAGTGCTTTTCCTTGTTGTTTAGAGCAAAGAAGGTGCCTTCTGTACCGGAAAGCCTCCTGAAGAGGCGGCAGGCTTATGCAGCTGCAAAAGCCAAACGTCTGAAGAGGCTGTTGGCTCAAAAAAAGGTGAATATGTCACGATTGCTTGCTTGAATTGCTGTTGTCTGGGCAGGTCAGCAGAATGCTAATACTGCTGATATTAAAGCAATGAATAACTTGACAGTATTTAGCTTTAGCACTTTAGTATATAGGTCTGAAATACAAAAAATAAAAAAATAAAAAATCAAGGTAGTGCTTGATAAACCAGATCTGGGCAGAGCAAAGGCAAAGTGTGTGATTCTCCATAAGACTCAGGGTAGTCCTTAACAGTCTTAGAATCACAGAATATCCTGAATTGGAAGGGACCAACAAAAACCATCAAGTCCAACTCCTGGCTCCTCACAGGACCACCCAAAAATCAAGCTCTGTTTCAGAGGATTGTTCAAATTCTCCTTGAACTCAAAAAGGTCTTTGTAAAGGTAAGTATGGTATGTGATAATATTTATAAATATTGTTCAAAATAAAGCAATGTTACGATGTGACAGAACTGATTGTTATTTTAAAGTTCATGTTGCAGATGTTCCTGTAATCTGTGGCAACTGTGGAGAGTTTGAGAATAGGCTGTGTTATTTGAATCTGTTTTTTTGTATTAAAAGGTGTTATATAATCTGAAGTGATGTTTGATTAATTGCAGTTTCGTAAGGCACAAAGAAAAGTCATCTATGAAAAAGCCAAAGCTTACCACAAGGAGTACAGGCACATGTATAGGCAGGAGATCCGTATGGCCAGGATGGCCAGAAAAGCCGGCAATTACTATGTTCCAGCTGAACCGAAGCTTGCCTTTGTGATCAGGATAAGAGGGTAAGAATTAATAGAGATGTAAAAGAGCATGCCTTTGTTTTCAAAAGCACTGGAAATGCCCGTTTTTGTCACTTGTATGGTTTGAGGGCTTAAATTTTCATAAATAAGTCTAAGCCTTCAGCTGATTGCTTGGAAAGTTATTGGCAGTAATATTTTGGATGTAGACTTAAGTGTAAAATCATTAATTCTGGGCATGTCTGCTGCCCTTAGCAATCTTTGGTTCTTTCTTTAAAGACAAGACTGCAAATATATGCAGGCTGTTCTGTTTCACTTAACTTTGAAGTTATAGGCAGCTCTTCACTACTGAATGTTGTCAGAAGTGCTTGTTTAACTGTGCTTTGGTGAAAGTGTTAGAGAAAACTAACGATATGCAGGAGAGCACACGGGTATTTAGTACTAAATTGTATGTTTTTTGTTTCACTGTGCTTCATGGTGTTAGATCTGCCTTAATACTGAAGTAAATAGAAATAATAAAAAAAAATAATCTTGCTCTGTGGAATTGGCCAAATAGTAATACCTTTAAAATGGGACAACACTATTGTTTGGTTTCTTTTTAGCTGTTACTGCTTTGGTGATACCTCTCTCTTCTGGGGTGCAGATAATTGAGTCTCTTTTCTGTGTTGCCTAGTATCAATGGTGTGAGCCCCAAGGTTCGTAAGGTGTTGCAGCTTCTTCGCCTGCGTCAGATTTTTAATGGCACATTCGTCAAGCTCAACAAAGCTTCTATCAACATGCTGCGGATTGTTGAACCCTATATCGCATGGGGGTGAGTGAAATCGTCAATTTTATCAAGTCGGGATACAAATGTTGAGTGTCTTTTGCATTTTGCTACACCAGATGTGCAGGTTTTCCTGTGTTCAAAGTGTTCTTAGTTCAAAGCAGGGAAAGCACAAGGACACAAAAACATGGCTAAGGCAGTGCTTGCTATGCATGGTTACGTTATCACAGTAGGCTTCTGGGAGCTCAGTACGAGTAAAGTTTGCTTCTGTGTTGCTTTTTATTTAGGTTTGGGATATGCTGAAATAATCTTAAGTTACTTGTTAGTAAAATTTTATTTGGAGTGCAGTTTGTGAAGTTTAAGGATCCTAACTTTTACTTGATTGTTTCAGTTACCCAAACCTGAAGTCTGTGCATGAGTTGATCTACAAGCGTGGTTATGGCAAGATCAACAAGAAGCGCATTGCTCTGACTGATAATTCCCTGATTCGGAAATGCCTTGGTAAGTAGAACTTCGCTTAAAAAACAAACCCAACCTTTTGCATTTGTGTGATTAGTGCTAAGCTGTACAACTATCCTTATCTGTCTCTGGAGAATAGTAGTGATTAGTTAAATCCATCTCTGTCTTAGTACAAAGCACACTAGAAGTAACTGTCATTTTAAAATTATTAAAACTCAAATGTCAAGAATCAAATTTTAGACTTTACATTTACAAATGTTTACAGTAAACTCAAACTTTAATAGGACAGTAGTTGTTTCAGTGAGGAGAAGGTGCTGCAGCAGGAAAGAAGCGTATCATACGTGGCTGTGAAGTTTCAAATTTAATGTTGGTCTTTGCTTGTATTGTAGACCTTCATACTCTCTAAACAGCCTTTTTTAACTTGCTGTGAGAAGATCTAGCTAGTAAAAGCCATTAATGTACTTTACAAAAGCAAACCACAGTGCTCATTTGTCAGGAAACAGACTGATCTAGAAGGCTTCTCCTTGTCCAGTCATGCTAGGAATAGAAGCAAACACAGATCTTTCTTGTTTAAATCTCCGAGTAGACTCATGTCTTTTTCAGATTGTAGAGCTACAAGTGTAATGCTATAAGGATGTACCTTTCTAGTATCTTATTTTACAAACAGCTCACTTCTAACATGTCAATGAAGAGTCTGGAAAGGCATTAAAACATGGTACTGCGTTACTGAACAGCATAAATAGTTGAGTGAATTTCCCTGAGCTACATGTAGCTAGTGTTGAAGTATATTTAACCTGCTGTGTTCTTTAAAGAAAAGGTCTGTTTTCCTGAGGCCCACTAGATGGTTGTTTTCTTGTTCCCCTTGCTTCCTCAAATACGAACTACCAAATAGTGTGGAGTTAGCTGCAGTCGATGAATTTTAATTGGGAAAGTCAGTTATGAGATGTCTTGATAAAGTGGATGCTTTCTGACTTCGTGAAGTTTAGCAAGCTAAGTAGGTATAACATTGTTAGCTTGTCATTGATACTGACTGCGTAGCTCTTCTGAAAACAACTCTGAATTTTAGGAAAACTTGGCATCATCTGCATGGAAGATGTGATCCATGAGATTTACACTGTTGGCAAGAACTTCAAAGTTGTGAACAACTTCCTTTGGCCTTTCAAGTTATCCTCTCCTCGGGGTGGAATGAAGAAGAAAACGATCCACTTTGTGGAGGGTGGAGATGCTGGTAACAGAGAAGATCAGATAAACAGACTCATAAGGAGAATGAACTAACAGTAAGATCTTACTTTCCAGTTAATAGCACCCCCTCTTCTATCTCTGGTATATAAGCTGAAGCTGTTAGTGGTTGATGATTCATGTTTAGTATACATTCACTTAATGCTTGAGTGGTACCTACAGTAGCCTAAATATTGGTGAAGGAGTTAAATCTTGTTACTACTGATGCTTTCATGACCTGTAAGCATTCCTGGTAATTTATTTTCCATTTATCAATAACTTGTTATTGGTAACATTAAAAAACATTAATATTAAAACATTGTTTGGGTTTTATAATGGTAAGCCTTGAGATTTTCGGCTATAATTTTCAGTTACTGATGAACTCTTCATATAACGGAAGTCTTTTTGATTATAAGTACAATATTTCTTCAGATTGTCTGATTTCTGAAAAAAATAAGTTTAGGGTAAACTAAATTCTCAACTTATGGCATTTTAATGGTCTGCAGTTTCAGCTTTTTCAATTTTCATTCAGAAGAATTCAGCTGAAGCTTTTATGTTAAGTAAGACTGTCCATTTGACTAAACTATCCTTTAGAAATGGGAAAGTGAAGTTGATGCTGACCTAAAGCAGTTTGAGAGTGACAACTGAGTCCTGAAGTTAGTATCTGCTTCAAACCATGTAATGTCTTCTATTATCACTGCTGCTGTTCCTGTTTTGAGAATTCTGGCCAGTTGATGACAAAACTAAAACTTTTCTTTTAAACCTCAGAGTTCTCAGACTTCCCATTGTTTTTTCCAACATTCTCACACTAAACTAGCTTCAATGTTGCCCATATCAATTTTCCATCAAGGATAAATGTCTTTTTGGTATGACAAATATGCTGGAATTTAAGAAAGCTTTGTTTTTAGGATGCTTGGAAAAAACTGGGCAAAAACAATTTGTCTTAAACTGATTCCTCCAAAGGCAAGAAATTTTTCTGCAGAAATCAGACATGTTCAGTTTACTTAAGAATTAGTAACTTCCAGAGGGTTCAGTTAATGAAACAGCAGGTAGTGATGAGACTTTAGAGCTTAAAATATGAATAGAAGCTGTTTGGATGAGTGTTCTCAGAAACTTACTTTTCTGTAGGGAAGGAAGCCTCTGCTTTTTCTCCTTAAGCTTTTTCTTAGTGGTTTTGTTGAGCTCAGTCATGTCTGCTCCCTGTCCAAAGAGCTGAAGACCACCTATGAAATAACCTTCCATTTGACTGACTGAGCTGTTTCATTGCAGCAGATACATGTGCAGGCTCTGTTCTCACTCCCCTGAGCTTCTTGCCTATTCCTTTCTGTCTCTGTGGGTGAAGCAGTGAAGTTTCAGAGCACTGGTTGCATGGCTCCTGGAAACTTGGTGCTTGAGGAAAATAATTGCTTACTGGCAACAGTGTTCCCATAAAGCTATTTAACTTACCTGTGGGAAGAAGTGGGTAATCTTGAGAAGCAAAGTTGCCTGAATGTTTGCCTGGGGTGATGTTACGTTACTTATGCTAGTATTCTGTAGAAATGTTGCTGCTGGTGGCACAAACTGCTATACATTCAGCACTGGTAGATGCTGCTCTGAAGTTAATTCAAGAGTCTTGATAAAGATTGAGTACAGCTACTCTAACTTCATGTTCCCATGTGGTTCTTGAGCACCAGATGAAAGCTACTGTACTTAATTGAAACCTGGTAACTTTTCTGACAGCGTAGATCCTTTTCCCACCATCTTCATTGATAAGAATCTGAAGTATTCAGTGGTCTTGAGTTTTTGTGAGCCTTGCTGTAGGAGGTCAGTTTCTAGTTCACTATTATAGTGGCTATAAACTCCTGTGACAAGTAGTATATTGGCAGAAAAGTTAGGAATACCCATGGCTGGCTGTATCTTTCATTGCACTTCTAGCTCAGAATGCTGTGTAAGTAGCAGGTAGCAGGGCCTAACTACATCTGTTGATTTTTATTTTTAAGAAGTGAGCTTGTAGTTGCTTGTTTCTGGCTTATGAGCTCTTGTTCAGCTTGGACTGCAAACAAACATACTTCCGGTGTAAAGCTAGGATACTGATTGTTCTTGTCTCCTGCACTTCCACTCTTGTTATTTTCCTGCTGTTCAGAATTGAGTGTGCTTAAAACATAAAGAATCTCTATGTAGAGAATAGAAGAATGTTACAGCTGCTGCTGAGGAAATGAAAACTAGAGCAGTAGGCTCAGATGAGATGTTGGCAGTATTCTAAGCACTCTTTCTGAAGGGCCATACATCTGAAGGCAAGTTTATTCTTTTTGGTATATAGATGGTTTCATGCTATTTATCTTTTTGTTAGCAATAATTTGAAAAAATATAATTTCAAATAAGTTAAACTGATCCCTACATCTAGCTTGAGAAGAAATTAGGGCATAGTGCTTGACTTTTTTTTTGACAAATCATGATGGGCAAGATACTGAATTTCATTAACCCTCAAGCCAACTTTAAAAGGAATTATAGACAAGTTTGCTTTTTATTCTAGTTGTACATAAACAATCTCTGAAACTTGCTGAAAATACGATTACTGCAGAAGAAGTAACCATAGTATAGAAGTAACTACACAGTATGTGTAGTGCCTCAGATGTCTTTAGATAACAAGTTCTTTCCTGCTAAGCTTTCCTACAAATAGGAAAGTAGGTACCAATAATTAACAGAACTGTTTTATTCTGTTAGTTCTGGCACTGGAGATCAGTGTTTTGAGTAAAGAAATGTCAGTATATAAGTTATTGTGTGCAAGACTAGTGAAGTTTAAGTATGGTGAAATAGTCAATATTTTGAGCCCACGTTATAAACTGTAGAAGTGTATGAACTCTTTGGGTGGCCAAAGCAGTTTCAGATCTTCATGTGTCTAATGATGTATATTTTTTTCCTTTCAGATTCAGATGCCCAGCTGCAGTCTTTCAAAATCTGGTCTGTTAATAAAATCATCCTGCACAAAACAGTCTCATCTCAGTAGTTCTTGTGATCCTTTTTCACTGTGGCTTTAGTTGCAAAGTTAACTTTGGAGTAATGTCTTTCAAAGTCTAAATGCCTTTGAATTCACATTATACAGGTAATACTGTTTCAGCTTCATTTGGAAGGTGAAGATCCCAGGCAGGCAAGGGATTAGCTTTTGAGTGGCAGCAAGTATTTAATATTATTTTTAAAGTAGAGTGAATCACAAACTCTATCTGAGCTGTATGCTGTGGGGGTCAGGATTCATAGTGCCCTAGAAACCGATGTGAGATTCTTCTATGTAAAGAGGAGTCAAAGTTACATCAGTTCTTAAGATTTTAAGATCCTGATTTTAACATCATAGTAATTCCTTCAAGCTGTGAACAACTTCAGATTTTTTTTTTAACCAAAAGTCAAAGGCTAGGTTTTTTTAATAACTCTGGAAATAAAGGTAGTGGCTTCATTGAAAATCATTGAGTGCTTTCATTTGTTACTTTAAAGATGTTGGTAAACAAGGGAGTGTCAATTAGGTAAGAGTGTAAGTTAGTGAATATGCATGAGTAACTGTATTAGGAAGGCTGAAGATGGGTGACAGTCCCCTGTTGTGATGGTGAAGTTCTAAAATCTAACACAGCTTATGTCTAAATGTAAAAAAGTAATGACACCTGTGCCCATTTAAGCTAATCAGTGTACTAAATCAGAAGAAATTAGCAGTTCTTTACAGATGTTCAGTGCAAGTAATTAAATGTTATGGATGAACGAATTTATAAGTGAGTTGAAATCCACTGAAGTATTTCATTTGTTAGGTATCTTTTTAATGTGGTCTTTAAAGGAAAAAGCATTTTCATAAAGTTGCTAGATTAAGGGGAAATAAAAAATGTACTGTGAAAATTGCACACTGCAGTTACCTTCCTGGGAAACCACTTCTTGTGTTGAGCTTGTAAGAATACTATCTTAATTCTATGAGCTTAGAGCTGCATGGAGAGGCAATAAGATGGAGATACCAGGGTGAGATACCTGGAAAAAAATGTGGGAAGTTAAGAACACAGTACCTGTATTGGTTTAATTGACAGAGTTCTGTTACTTTGCTACTCTGTCTTCAGTTTTTTCCCCTTACACACATGCTACTATACTAACTTTTTAGCTGAAGAGCATTGCACACATTGTGAAGCAAAACAAATGGATAGCAAACTTTGTATAAAAGGTATAAGTAGAGAATAAAATATTTGCTTGTGAAGTTAAAGTACTGTCAGATCTATCAGTTGTCTGATAATGTTACACCTTAGGTCCCAAATTTTGTTTAAAGAATATGTGCATTAGTGAGGAGGAAGTTGACTTTGTTTTCATGATACTTAAGCAACTTACATCTGAAACCCACTTTCAGATAACTTCAAAATGTTAATACATGGTGTTGAAACTTGTGTTAAAAGCATAGCTATGGTAGAAGTCCAGTAACCCTGTGTAATTAGAGAAGTTGATCACCTTTTATACCAGCACTACTTGGAGGATTTTAGTTTTGCTCTTTAGGCATGTCCCATGGCATTCAATTATAGAAACAGCTCATGATTGGATAGTTGAGGTCAGAATTTGCACTGGAAATGAGGCATGATCCACTTACACAATGCATGAATAATATGTTTTGGAGCACTTACAAAGTAATATGAGTTAAAAATGTAGCTGTTGAAGAAAATCACTTAGTCCCTAAACAATAAATAATGCAAATCCTTTATCAACTTTTTATGATAAAGTTCAAGTTCTTGCAAACATGCTCTTATTTTTTCACTCTTCATAACTGCCAGAGACTGACACGTTCTGGAATAAAACTTCTGTGAACTCTTATCCTCTTTCAGAATGGCAATCATCTTCCTTTTTTTCTCAGAACTGAAGCCAGAAGCTTTACCTAATAGCTATTGGAGAAGCAACAGGAGACAGTTTTGAAATGCTAACAACTTGCTTATAAAGTTTTCGGGCATGCTAAGGTTTATAGGCTTTACATTTAATTGGTATTCCTTTGCTGGTGTCCAGCTCGGGCAGCCTGTTTCACTATCACCCAGTGTAAAGTCATACATCTGGAAACAGAATGGGAGTCCATCCCGGGAATCAGTGTTTTGAGAGAAAGTTGGGAGATGTGATGGATGGTCAGCTGAACGTAAGCTCCCACTTGGCCAAATGCAATTCTTGGATGCATTAAAAAGGGAATATCAAATGGTATGGGGGAGATAATATTACTTTTGTTCCAGTAGTGCTTACACTAGTGCCAAATGCAGTATCCAGTTCTTGTGCCAAGAATCAAGAACATGCCCTGTAATACTAAGAGACCTTAATTTATTCAGTTTAAAGACAGACATCGTTATGAAATGATTATCTACCTATAATTACCTTTATGGAGAAAAGTGGTTTGATAAAAGAATTCTTTGATCTAGCAAAGTTATAATAGGATGAATTGTCTTGCAATTGAAGCCAGATAATTTCTGGCTTTAAGTAGACAATTTTAATGGAAGATAATTAGCCGCTGGAACGCTTAACCAGTCGTGTGCCAGGTTCTTTGTCAGTGGTCATTTCTAAATTGAGGTTTATTTTTTTTTCTTCCCTTAAAACATATGCCGTACTTTCAAGAGATTTGTAGACAGCAGTCGCAGAGCCTCCCTTACTCAGCAGAAGTTACTATGTGCAGGCTCTTTAGGTACTCAAAAGATACTAGAGCCCTGCTTTCATATGTCTGGCTACCCACAGTGGGACTCAGAACTGCAGCAGTGGATGCTCTGTTCTTCGTGAAGGGATTTGGAGTAACAGCACACACACTGGGAAGTCACTTATCTACATCTTAACAGTAGATAGTGCTAGGGTAGGCTTTCATGTACCTCTTACGGGCTTTGCTGCCTCTGCCCATTTCCATTTCTGCTGCCTGCTTCTAGTTTCCAGAAGACTCCTTTCTACAGAATTGCAGGTGAGAAAATGTGCACATTGCTACTTCTTGAAAAGTTATAGCAGGGAGAATATCATGATTTTAGCTTAGATTTGGAAACTAGAGTGGACAGAGATATCAATCTAAAAGCAGTCAAGCTTAGAAGGGAACAAAATCTTAAGTCTCACAAATCCTAGGAAAAACGTTCTGCTTTACTGGTTTCATTAGGTGTGAGTTGCAGTGGTAATTTCTCTTCAGGGATGTTTAAATTGATCATTCCAGTAGTCTTTTGTGCAGTTCCCATTCTTCTTGGCATACTTGTTTCTTCTAAAAGCTTCTTTACTATACCAGACTACCACAGGCATCTAGGATCCCCAAAGTTTTGGATGTAAGCAGGCTCTTATATGGTGGAGATTTTCATGACAGAAGAGCCTGAAAAATCAGGTGCTAAACTCATGAACTGCAGGTGCTAAGAACGAAGATGTTCAGAAACAATTTTCCGCACAAAGCTTCCATCATTTTTTAGCCTGTCCCTAGATGATGACACCAGTCATTTCTAGACTCATTTATTCATGAAAACCAGAAGTACTTGTGACCTTGGGTTATATTGCAAGCAAGCACATTTTCACAGTTCACAGTTGTAAGCAATTTTCCATGAATTATTTTTCTAAAGATAACAAACTCCACAAAAGCAGTTTTTTATCTGGTATGTCTTCATATAAATTGCTCATTGCACCAAATGTCTTTCACTATGAAATAGCAACTTAGAGGAAAATGGTGAGAAATAAGGGAGTGTGCTGCCTGTCATGGGGCCACATGGTGGATATGGGGAAGAAAATACATGCAAAATAGAAGCTAGGGTACAGGAGGAAAAGGGGGCATATAGAGGGAGCTATAAGCAGCAGTATTACCCTTTATTTGCGTAGCACTGCTTTGGCAATGCAGAGAGGCTGTAAATCCCTTTTAACAAATCTGCACACCACGTGCTTTACGTGCTTCCCATCCTGGGCTGCCTTGGAGGTACCAAGCAGAGATGGTTGTTGGTACAACTCAAACAGCCTCGGAGTCTGCCTGGGGCACTCACCATCTCATGGCAAACGTCTGCCCAACACCACTGCAGCAGTGCTCTGAGCTCTACCTGTGGCTCTCCACTCCTACTGCACTTTATTAGGAGCTATGTGGGGATTACCACACTGCCATGTCTGAGGGCATCTGTTATCGAAAATGCTATGCTCTTTTTTGACATCACAATAAAATTCAACTGAAGTTTTCAAGTCTTGATCACTCTGAACATCTAATGTATAGAATACCACAGTAGTATCTAATAACTTCAGCACAATGCAAGTTTCAAATATTGATACTAATATTGTGTATCACACGTCATTATAATAAGGCCTCCAAGTCAGAAACAAATACATTGTAGTGAGACAAGAAAAGCAGCAAAATGGGATTCAAGCAAAGCTCCAAGCATCTCTAATTTTAGTTTGAAAAACAGGTGGACTTTTTTTTTGTGTGTGCTTTTGCCAGATATTATTTAACACAACTGAATTGCAGAACACGTCTAACTTGCTAAATCACGATACTGCCCCTATATTTATGTGTGTGTGTGCGCCGATCTATTCAATCTATTATAATCTTAACTTTATTACTATTTTGCTATTATCTTCCACTACCGGAATATGCTTTAGTGAAAGGAGAAAGGAAAATTGGGTGAGGCTTTCCTTTGTATAGTTAGTCTACCAATATATATCCCCTTTGTAGGAGAAGGCAGCAGGTTTGAAAGTGGCAGTTTGGTTGGTGTTAGTTAGGCATAGGAGGTGTTAATTAGTTGTTAAGAAGAAATTCACCTAATTATTTGGTAGTGCCTAGCTCTATAGCATTCTTTAGAAGAGTAGAGGAGTCAGGATGTAAATATTGGATTTATTTATAACCAAAAGTGTTGAAGATGAGGGGGTCTTAGCTCTGACTTGGGTACAATATTAACCAGTAGATGACATTACTTTTCTTATCATTCTGTTTTAGTTTTAATGATGACTTGGTAAGGTTGGAGCCTCGTAGTTTTCTGCATTATCTTTGCTCTTTTTCTTCTTGTGACCACCTCTGAAACTACTGATCTCAAAATTAAGTGTTTTGGTAGATAAAAGTTCTAAAACAAAGCCAAAAATAAACCTTCGAAAATCCTTTTATTTATTTTGTTTTATTTACCCTATACAATAGAATTTATCTGGCTCAGTGTGGAACTCAGTGAATGACTCCAGAGGCATGTATTTTGAATAGTGCTTCCAGGCTACCTTGTTTCCAGTACCTGGAAGGACTGACTGAACTGTCTCCTAGCCTGTCTGCCCTAACATCTGGCTTTCTACTGTCTTGGTGTTCATTTCTACTCCTGAAT
This sequence comes from Stictonetta naevosa, assembly GCA_011074415.1. Lineage (NCBI taxonomy): Eukaryota > Metazoa > Chordata > Aves > Anseriformes > Anatidae > Stictonetta > Stictonetta naevosa. The sequence goes on along the minus strand of CM021698.1, from coordinate 123,052,820 downwards.
TACAGTCACTGGCTTTCCGAAATGAATGGTAGGTGTTTCTAACTATGGTTCTACATCTTCCATTGCTAAAGCCTTTGCGTGACGCTACTTTTCTTAGCAGACTTTGACGTACTTCACCACTGACAACCATACTACTACCTTCTTTCCACTAAGAGCAAGACATACATAGAAAGCACAACTTGCCAAGTTTTACCTGTCAGACTAGTAGCTGAGCCAGGACTCATCCCAAAGGAGCAGAAGGGGAACCTACAGCCTAGAATTAAGGAATTAAGCCTCTGTGTGATGCCAGGGAGCCGGTGGCTGTGGCTATGAAAGGGATTTGTGCCAGCTAGTGTAGTGACCAGGAATGGCTCTGAAGCCAGGTTACTACAATCTCAAATGAGGGGAGGTGTACCTGAAAACCTATAAAATATAAAACTGTGATTGCTTTCTCCCTCCCCACAGCTCCCCAGCTGAACTGTTTTTGCAGGCAGGGTTGGGACTCACCATCCAAAACTCTGTCCCAGATTTAGTCTTCTTGAACATGAAAGCCTGACTTAGGTTTTCAAAGGAATCTGGAAAGGATTGTGCTTTTTAAAACAGATTAGTCGTGTACTTACCTGGAAAGAGCTTGCCTGTATGTATGTAATCTTCTGTGATAGAGAGAGGTTCAATTTCACATTTGTCAGTTTGCAGCACAAATGACTTCTTAGAAAAATGAGTATTTCTGAGTAATGGTTATGCTTTCTTTTGAACTCAGCGTTACATATGGTTTGAGTTAACTTACTGGCTTGAATAGCTTTTGGTGTATAGACATCTATTGTGGACATTAAGTAAATTCAAACTTTATATAAATATTGAGTTTAAGTGTCCTGCCAAAATGTTCATTATTCAGGACAAGCACAGTAGGAGAATTTTAGGAGATGGTTTTGGCTACCATTCTACAGGACTAAGCTTGTAGGTACGTGAGTCCCATTAAACACCAGTTCAGGCACCTACCTTCAAAAAAGAACTGGATCCAGAACTAGGTCTGAGTCAGCAAAGTTTTCAGCTGGAGTGAGGGTTGGGCTGAAATGGCAGAGGAGCACTATCCTTGGAGAACTCCCTCTTAGCTCTGCTCTTCTTACATATATTCAAATGAGCAAGACCCTCTCTTGAAAGTTGCTAGTTGATTAGTTTTATTTAAATTGGTTTATTTTCTTACACGTTTTTCCTCTGTGTTCCATGGAACTGGAATTGTGAAAAAGCCATGAAAAAATGCAATAATTTCTATTCCTCCCCTTAATATGCTTTTTTTTTTTTTTTTTTTTTTTTTTTTTTTTTTTCCACCAAGCCCATTGATTCCCCACTATACAAGTAATCTAGATTAGTAATCAGTTTTGTGGGAGTAGCAAGCCAGGACCTCAGACAAACTTGCAGTTTTTGCTCTGAATGCTGTACTAACACTTTCTTGGAAGAGTGTTGTACTGAGGAAACGATAAACTAAAATGAATGAAGTTTGTAAATAGAGTGGTGGCACATACATCTGATCTTTAAAATACAACCTTAGTGAACCACATTACATTAAAAACTTTTATGTGTAATTACATTTAAATGCAGTTTTTTTTAAATGCCTCGATTATTATTGATTTCATTCATTCCCTGGTCTCTTTCTCTTAGAAATTAGATCCCACAAAATATGCATGCTTGAGTAAAAGGGGCTATTTCTGCCAGAGTTATGCTCTTCAGAATGTAAATCTTGATTCTACTATTTAGTTTCTTATCATGTTTTTAATCTGTGTTTCTGAACTAAAATTTTGCAATGAGAATACTTTTCTCTAAACTGCTGCTCAGAAGCTGAGCTTTTGAGGTGAATATAGATTTATTTTTTCCCCCAATGTTAAGCTGTCACTTCTGGGACAACATTAGAGAGATTCATTTTTTTTTCTGATTGTTTACATGATGTGCCTTTCACCAGTATAGATAGACATGTGCAGGTAACAGTTGCTATACATGGGAAATTAAGGGAGATCTGTAGGAAAAGTCTGTGTATCCCTGAGGAAAAGCAGGACTTTCCTCCATCTGGGAACCAGGATAATGAACTTATACCTCCACGGATAATTTTTCAAGTTGGAGTTCAGCTTGAACAGTCAGGGACTCCTGTTGCTTAAACACCTGCAATGTCTTCTCCTGAAGTGCTGAATTTCCACTGCTGTACTATATGAGTTATTCCTTGGTCTTTGAGACCTTCAGGATCCTATCAGGACAGCAAAGATCATGGTACTGATAGTTCTGGCTGATTTCCTCCTTCTGCGCTAACATGCTGTGGGAATGTTTCTCACAGTAACAGCCCCGTGCAAAGCTACAGATCGCCGTAGGCTACAAAGAGGCAACTGCTGTAGTATGTTGAAACTGTTTTGTTTCAAACAATTGTGCCTTGACCAAGACCCAGCAATATTGCTAGTTTTGTGGATGTACATTAGAACTGCATCCAGAGCAGGCTTTGGATGGGAAGAAAAAATAGCCCTAATCTAAAAACTACCCATTATCCATCCGAGCCTTCACAAATAAAGTAGGGTTCTGGTAACCTACAGTGTAGGCTGCTGCTGAGTACCTATGAAGTAGGATGTTTGAGCGCATGTCAAGCTGTAACCTCTGCAGAAAGTTTTAATCACTTTCTAAAAGTTCTCTTGGACAAAAAATGTACCTTTTAAGACTGTAGGTTTTGAGTCTGAGGGGCATGTGTTGTTGAACCAGCCGTAATCTAAGCGTTAAAAATAGTTGTGTGTGTGTATTCAACTTCATGTACTTTTTTTTGGTGTCTTACACAGAGCCTACATGGATATGGCAGATGACTGTACCACTGTCAATTTGTAAACGAATCTCTAGATGGAGCCAAAACAGATCTAATGTGTGAGTTTTGCAGACAAAAAAAATGACCTTAAGATTTTTTACTGAAAGGCATACAGTTATGAAAAAACATCTAGTTTCACAATGATCTTTGTAAGCACCTGAAAGCCGCTTAGGTTTCTTTCTGATTTTTTAAGCCTTTAAACCCAAGAAGGTTGTAGTGCTCATAGTCTGAACAATTGTGTATCACAGCACTTTACTACACATTAACTACCAGTGGAATAATAGAATCCCTTGTCTCAGACTAAGTCTGCACCTTTGCATCCATTGTATATACAAAAAAAAAAAAAGGATGATAATCTCCTAGTGCTCCTCAGAGATCTTGCGCATTAATGATTTTCTGAATTTTCAGCATTGACAAGTGCCAGTCATACATGCTGCATTTTGGTCCTGTGTTTATGGTGTTATGTCTGGTTTTCCAGACATTTACCTGCACACTGTTTTAGGAAAGCACTTACCATCTATGTTATACATACAGGTTTAAGAACCCCACCACTGCTGTTGCCACAGGTGTTATTGGTAGTTTATGACAGAGCAATGCTTGAAACCCTTCTTGTCCTCGAGAAGAGAAATTGTTGAGCACAAATATAACAGTCTGTAAAATAACCCTTGATTATTTGTATTTGCTATTGTTAGTTATTTCCATCATATAGACTATACTGCAATAAAGAGACTGTTTGAAATTGCTTTCCTTTTCATTTTTTCCTCATACAACCTTATAGGAATGTGTGGCTTTACAGATTCACAATGGTAAGTGCTGCATCTGGAAAAGTAGAGAAGCATCTGTATTAAAACTTACTGAATTAAAAATAATAATAATAATTTTCTTAGCTGTCATATTTTTGGCAAAGAACCTCTTCTGTCCTCCTGTTCCACTGAAGCTGAAGGTGGCTGCACTATAGACTAGGGTCTTTTGAGCCAATTCTGTATCAAAACACAGTGACCTTGTGCCATGTTGTGTAAGACTAAGAAAAAGCTATAGCTTCCATAGCTTCCATAGCTTTCTGCACTGACCTTGACTGACTGACTGCCTAGACTGCATGGTTTCCAGTGGATGCTCCTGGTCCTGGAAGCTATTGCTTCCTACCTTGACAAAAAAGATAAGATCCCAGCAGTGACTGTGCTCACAGATACTAGAGAATCCTGTGAAGCAAGCTGAGCACCATGAGTGCTGTCTTGCATGGAACCAAGCTGCCACTAATTCCTGGTAAGTGCCCCTGTGATGTTGCAACCAATCCTCAGCAACAGCTCTGGCATAGACTGCAAGTAATCCTTAGTTGCTCAGCCAGAAGTTCTCTTGTTATTTATGCCTTTATTGCATGAGGTAACTCTTTTCAGACAACAGCATTCACATTCAGATTGTCCCAGAAACGTTTTGCTCAGCTTAGCAGATGATCCTTACTCTTAGCGTGTGACAGAAGAAAAACTGCAAGCATGTACACTCTGCACACTCAGTTGCAGGACAGAACTGTCTTTGCTCAGGCTGTTGCTGATGAAAGGTGTCCATTCAGCACAAAATGTGAAAGAAATTATAGGAACTTTGTCAAGCTAGTAAAGCCATGTTCTGTTTCAGTGATTTATTGCCATCATAGAGAGCTGAGAAGAGAGAATGAGGTAGGTGTGGTAAATGTATACAGAGAGCGTCTTTGCCATTATCTGCTATTCAATGTGAATAACTGCACTAGGTGTTATGGCAGCTCTAGTTCTACCACAGCATTCCTCTATGATCCCTGGCAAAGCACTGAGGCAGATAAACATTCATAGTGCAATGTCAAATAGTAGGACATTATCTCTGGCTTGAAAGCAACAGTGATTTATGAGAGCAGAAAAGAGTGTGCTCTGTAGTGACAAGGAGCTAATTTTAAAGTAAATGAGAATTTGGATAGATAATAGAGATGAAAAAAATAGTCTGGACAAGAGCTCTTGAAGTCAATCACCTGCTCAAAGTATGATAATCACAAAATTAGCTCAGGCCGCTCAGAGCCTTGTCCGTAGGGTTATGAAATTCTCCAGGGATGGTGGTGCTACAGCCTCTCTCCATGTTACCCAGTTACTCTCATGTAAAGAATTTTCCCTCTTGCACCTTACAGCAGTTTCTTCTTTTGCTTTTGCTGCGTGCTTCTGTGAAGATAGAATATGGTTCTATCTTCTAACGTTCCACCCATTTAGATAGGTTCTAGCTACAGACAGTTAGAGTCACAGAATCACAGAATAGTAGGGGTTGGAAGGGATCTCAAGAAATCATCAGGTCCAACCCCCAAAGAGAATCCCCTGTCCCTTTTCCTTTAGTATCTCCTCCAGGCAAAACAAACTCAGTTCCTCCAGTCTCTTGTCATGTATGCCATCTTCTTAAATATCTCAGTGGATCTCCTGTAGGCCCCAAACAATACAGAACTCCCAATGTAGCCTCACCAGTAGAAGGGAATAATCCCTTTCTTCATTCTACTGGACTTGCCCTTGCTAACACAGGTGAATACGCAGTTAACTTTTGCCATTGCAGTGGCACACTTATGGGCTCAAGTCCCCCAGGACCCTCACATCTTTTTCTGAAGAAATGCTTCTTAAACCTACTTTAAACCTACCTCGTCACTAGGTTAGCGGGTCTGTGGGCAAATATGCCCTTGCATCTCTTTTTCTGGGGCAAGGATCTTATCTTTCCTTGGCAGTTCTCATTCTTCATAGTCCCAAGGTCATAGATGCCAAAGCTCTTGTGACACCAGACAGATATGAAGCTGCATTTCCATTTGTGCTCAAATTGTTTCTCCTGACAAGCAGGGCTGAGGAGAATGCCACCTGAAGCTCCACACCTTTCAAACTTGCCCCCAGAGCACTGTTCAAAATCTGCACTAGCAGTATAGTGTCATTACTGCTCACATAGATATGGATGAGAAGCAAAGCACAATAGACCAAAACCAAGATTATTCAGCCAGGTCTCCACAATGCCCCAAATGCAGGCCTCAGGCAAGCAGCAACCCTCTGGAGACAGAAGCTTGGTACAACAGATGAGTACTTCTGTCTCCCGCAGAAGGCAATACCCCAGGCACTATCACCCATTACTTCCTTTTCTTTTTTTTTCTATTTGCACTGTTTTCCATCTCTCAGGCACGGCTGGCCCAGTTGCCTCCCCTGGCAGAGCTTGGCCTCCTCTTGTCTCAGAGTCCTGTAATTGGTCTCCAACCAAACCACTGCAGCTAGAAAAAGAACTCTGCCTTGCTCCAGGAGTCACAAGATCCCAGTATCCACCTTGTCTTCTGCTAGAAGCAGAGCTTCTGTCTCTTCCTCCCTCTGCACAACGTGGGGCTTGAGCTCTCCACTCTGCTAAGGTCCTGTCTTTTTTATCTTCTCTGAGGATAGTCTGCTCAGCTCCTCCCTTGCTTCTTCACCTGATGGCTTCCTCAGTGACTTGACTAGGGCACATCTGTACCAGATGACAGTGCTGTCGCCCCAGCCCTGGTCTTGGCATGGAGCACCCAGCACCCGCTGCCAGCTGGGACCTGTATGGCTGTGTCCTCCCACGTTCTGCCCTGGGGTGGGCCTCTCACAGCTGCACCTCCTAGCCTCAACTTCCATACTAGGGAGACAGATCACATCACTTTACCCTAGATGGTCACCTCACAAATATAACTTGATTTCAAAGCCTTTTTAATCGTGTTTGTCTTAATTACATGATCACATGCAGGTGATTGACACTGTGTGTTGAAGGGATCTGAGATTTCTGTTCTGTGGCCTCCTCCCCATTTCCCTGTGAATTGTTTCCAAACCCTTCTAGTCTGTTCGTACCCCTTGCCTCTAAGAATGAACCAAGTTGGTGTTGGGAAGTTCATTTTTGTTTTTAGAATGACTATCTGTTTTACTGCTGAAGTTTAACAACAGTAAATAAGATATGGGGGTGCTGGGAGAGAAAAGAAATCACAGTTCATTCCACCTTCAAGAATTTAGTTCCGCTGCATTTATATGGTTGCAACCACATGCTTTCTGATTTTCTGTGTGGCTGGCTAGAGATCTCAGCCTATAACTTGTAAAAGCCTTGAGAACTCACAGTAAGAGCCACAGGATTGATATTTTAGCATATGAAGGGCTATTCATTGGAAATACTTTGAAGAAACCAAATCCAGAATGCTTCAGATTAGGCAACCAAAACCAGCAAATAATTCTGAATGTAATCTCTCTGTGGTGTAGCCCCTCATCTATAACAACAGTAAAATAACTTGCTTTGTGAGACACATGCGTGCACCCTAGCATGGAAAATTCCTGAGAGAATTCATAGCTCTGTCCTCAAAACAATACGCAATAAATCAGTTTGAGGGCCACACACTGAGTAACCAAGGGAAAACAGTACTGAATTGTTGTTTATTAAGTGAGCATTGTTCATCTACTGCTCCAAATGAGGCAAGAGTGCTGCTGAATAAAAAGCTTGTGAATGCATGATGATATGACAGCTTAATAGCTTATTCAAAGGGTCAGTGAAGAAAGAACCTGACTTCCATGATATAAACTCTAGTGGAAATATGTTATGGAGACATTAAACTAGACAGAAGCTTCCCACCACAAGTATCGTAAGGAAAACTTTTGCCTTTTTGCTAAATGCAGACCAACCCCAGAACGTCTCATACCACTTCCTCAGTATGCAGCACAGCAACACTCTGCACTGTTGCTTTTTTACCTGTTGTTTCCGAACTTCATTGCTAATAGTTTAACAGCCTTCCCTGCTAACCTCCATTACCCATTTCCATCCTTCACACTTTATTGACCTTAATTCATCTGAGGAAGAAGACAGTGATGAAAGCACAACTTTTCAAAAGAAGGCGGTAAGATCATCAGGCTTGTCATCTGGAGGAGATCCTGGCTGGTGTTCGTGTCTCAGCTCTTTTGGAACATTAACATCTGTCAAACATTGCCACTTTATGAGGCCAAAAGCCTGACCTAAATTATTTCTGCCTTCTTGCTGCCTATTTCTGAATGGTTACATTTTCATCATAGTTATCATCTTCCTCCAACTTGAGTGAATTTTCTATCAAGGATGAAGGATGAAAAAACAGGGTGATGATGCACAGGGGTACAATAATATTATAATATTAATTGCTTAATACAAGCTATGTGACAGATCATTCTGAAACATCTCAGCTTCCCCAAAACCAACATCTCCTCCAATTGTTCCTGCTTCTTCCTCTTCCAACTCCTACACCATATACACTGTCCTCATGTATTTAAATTATACTTAAGTCCCTGTATGCATCTCCTTTCTATTGCAGGCATTCTTATGGGAAAAAAAAAAAAAAAAAAAAAAAAAAGCTTTCCTATCTGCTGGCTTGCTAATAAGTGCAATTTTTAGGAACACAGTCTTCATGGATGGAGGGGAAAGACTGTATGAAATTACCCACAGGGACTGCTGCTGTGTGAAGTTGGGATAGACAAAAATTTTGTTACGATAGTATTTGTCACCATCCTCTGAAACCTGCTGATACAACAAAGTAAGCAATCCTTTATCATCTCAGGGGAAGTGGACCAGCTCAGTTTAATTCATAGTGAAGGTAGTTTCAGCTAACCTCTTTGACTTTGGCGAGGTTGTAGGGAGCACTCTCACACATGCTTTTGCAGAACCTGTAGAGGTGGTGAACTCCAAAGGGTGGGCAGTGATAACCAGCTAAATAGAACATGGCTAGAGTTGAAAGTGGACACTTTCCTAAGGATTTATAGCAACGATAGCTTAAAGCTGGCCTTTTCTAACAGTAGGAAACAGAACACAGTATAGAGGCAGTATAGAGGGAATACAAACCTAGTTTATATTGTTGCTTTTTCCTCTTTTTTTTTTTTTCCCATAATGGATTCATAACAGTTCAAAGGCAGGGACTGAAAGCACTTACCTGCTGATGCAGGGTACCCAGTTACTATAATGAGTATTACAAAGACTCATGAATCCAGGTTTCCTTTAGCACACTAGATCACAGTGTTGCAGGGTCTCTGATGGCTCCCTCTCCTACGTGATGAAGGAAGAATACCAATTGTAAATGTCTCTTTTGACAACAGAGGAATACTTTATTTTTGGGACACACTAATACAAGTAGGAGAAGCCACTTCCCATCATCTTCATACCACGTATTTCTGGAGAACTCAGTGGTTTGTTAAGATTTTTTCCTCTTATCTGTATTTACTCAGATTAAATGTAATTAGAGGTTAGGATAAAGAAGGCTCTAAGCAGACAAAATAACGCAGCAAAGAATTAGAGCTAGCTTTAGCAGTTCTTGCTGCATTTCTTGTTCCAAGATAGAAGCAGCCCAGTTTGTAATGCTGTCGCACCGCAAGAGGGATGCAAGCACAACAACAGCGAAGTTGGGTTGATGTCAGTGTTTTCCATAACAACAGTTTGCTTGAGGTAGCTGTTTTAACAATCAGGTCTTATTGCAAGATTTCATCTCTAGTACTGGTGAGAAAGAAGAGAGAACTCCCACAGATGCTCTTTTCTGGGAAGTGGGCAAATGATGTTCTGGTTTTCTTCCAGCAAATAAACTACCAGCAGCTAGATTTCAGTCTGTTGTAGAGATTTCTCACACGCAGATTCTCCCTCAGTGGAATCACGTTAACTCCTTTTGCTTGTTCAGTGTTTTCTTTTAAAAACTGCATTGCTTTACACAGGAAATGTTAAATGTTTACAACACAGTTAAATACTCCTCCAAAATTGCAAATTTGCAAATTTTTGTACTGAGATATACAATGACCTCTGTGTATATGCAGTAATAGGGTCCATTTTATCTCCAATTATGGAGATAAAAACTTTGAAAACATGGAATCTAAGAGAGAGAGTGTGATGCAGGAGCCCCTGAGTAGCAGTGCAAGGAAGTGGTTTGAGGTGAGCATGAACTTTTTTGTGTTAATTCTGGCTTAATGTTGGTACTTGGAAGAAAGTGTTGTACGGTGACTCTAATGGCTCTTCCTAGTGCTCCCTGGTACTCTGGGGAAGATTTATTAGTCTAATATCCCAGAATCCCAGACTAGGGTTTGCTCAGTAATTTGCACAGTGTCAGGAACAAGTAAATAAGCCTTCTGGGAACCTGAAGGCCAGAGGAGAAGAGCCCAGAGGCATATGGTTAACTCCCACCTGGGTGTCCAGCAAGCTGTTGCTGAGACTGACCTGCTAAAACGCAGTGCACCAAACTGGACTCATGCAGAACCCTTTTGCACTAATAAAACCTGCCTTTGCAGTATCTTTCTCCAGCTGTGCATGAAACCAGCTCAAGGAAAAGCTATGGTAAATCTGTAACCACAAAAGTGATGAAAGATGGACACCTCTATTAGTTCATGTGAGTGCTGCAGCAGTTAACACAGCCAGAAATATGTTAGCTTTTAGTGAAGTCATTTCTACATCTGGGGCATGGTTAAAATGCACACCATAAGTAAACTCAGTAACAGAAGGCTGAGTGATGAATATTGCTTATTTCTGTTACCAGCTTTAAAATATTACTGATGTTTCACTGAAATCTCTGTGTGAAAAAGCTACAAATCCCAATAAACTCAAGACTTGCATTGTCTAGGAGAGACCACCATGTGTCATCTGAAAAAGGAAGACACGTCAAAGTCAGCTTTTTATAGAATTGGCAAGCAAGAATGAACATAGATGTGGAGTGACCTCTTAATTATCTTTGAGTAATCTCTCTGGTTTGCAGATTAACTGTACCATAGACAAATGTACAGCTGGCTGAAACTACCAGGGTTTATTAACTAAGGACAGAACTGTGTTGGTATGAATATCCTTCTGTTAGGGCAGGTTTTCAACAGGTTAATCTCTGGTGCTCCTGAGACCCACGTACAATATCCTGTTGTTGCTCCATACTATTCTTTGGAAGAAGAGCTTATAAATACAAACTTTGTTGAGCTATTGTATATCAAGAATACATATCAATCCATGGTGAGGAAAAAAGCCCAAAACAATCTTGACAGAAAAGTTGTGATGTAAGAAAGTGAAAGACAGGCAACAAAGGATAACCAGGTTGAGGTGTGTTATTTTGTTGATTACAAAAAAAAAAAAAACAAAAAAAACAAAAAAACAAAACTGCAGGGAGAGAAAATTCATGAAACAAGGAGAAAGGAACTTCACAGGTTTTTTTGTTTGTTTGTTTTTTGTTTTTTCCCCATATAGAATTCCAAAATATTTAGTATAAACTTTGATTCAAATGTTCAAATGTCAAAAAGGGGAGGCCAATATTTGTTGGCTTATTTTTTTATTTTATTTTGTTTTTAGTATCTGAGGTAATGAGACAACAAGATGATTTTTATTTCAAGCAAACTGAACTCTAATCCTTGGCAGAAGACCCTGACTAGGAAGACACAACCCAATGTTCCTCTCTATGCCCATGAAGGCCAAACAAAAGCAGTTCAGGGTGGTTTGTCATGAGATTGTCTACTAAATACACATTCCCTCAAGATCCTCCATCTCAGGTATTCTCTCCCTCACATTCTAAACTTGAGAGTGAAAAATTCCAAATTTCTTTTTTTTTTTTTTTTTTTTTTTTTCTTTTTTGGCACCTCTTCCTACCTTTCCTCCTTTTACACACATTACTTAGTGAGTCACTAGACTTAAACAGAGCTTTGAAAATTGAAGTATTGTTGACTTTCTAAAATCCTTTGCTGTCTTACCCAACTAAATCTAAATGTTGTTGCCAGTTATTTATTTGGGAATAGCTCAAAATAGAAATACTCTTTTCATGCATCTGGCACAGATTCAGGGAAACTTATAGGCTGAACTTTACCAGATTTTCAACAGTTAAAATGTATTAAGAAATTTAAAGTATTTTTTAAAAACAATTTGCCTAATATAGGTCAATGCAAAAGTTCATGTAATGACAAGGAAGTTATTTTGGGATGTTGTCTATCAATTCTAGATTGTCCTTGTTTAGCTAAAAAAAAAAAAAGAAAAAAAAAAAAGAAAAAAAAAAAAAGAAGA
>CM021698.1:123030524-123040914 GCA_011074415.1 Stictonetta naevosa | reverse complement strand
ATAAAACTAAATCATTAAAAATTTTTTTGGAGTCTTACATATTTATTTTAAGGCTGAACCTAGTTCCAGCTTTTACATACTCATGAATGTTTACCAAATAAGGCAGCAGATTGCTTAGTTTCTTGAGATAAGCCATTTATTTCAATGTTCTTGAACAGCAATTTAATCAACTAGAACTTGACATATTGAAAAACAGCTGTTCAGAACTATACAGTTTTCTGTATTCCAGCAAGAAAGGTAGGAAAATATTTTATCTTTTTTTTTTTTTCTCTCTCTTTTTTTTCCTTTCCATTGGTCTATATGGGTTACAACATAGCAACTATTTTAAAAGCCATCAGCTTTTAATTATGCCAACGCAGCTAACATGTAACATTAAAAAAACCTTTTTAAGAATCAAATTCAGCCTATAAATCAAAACTACACCCTACAATTATTTGGCTAAGTCAAATCCTTAAACATAGATAGTTTAAGGTTAGTTGTACAATGGTACCTACTTATCTGTGTCCTAGAAATTCTAGGAAGGATTCCTAGAAAAAAGTTTTCCTGTGTCATAGGGAAACAGCTGAAGGGTCCAGCCCAGAACAGAACATTAAGTGCAAACTGTGGCATTCCCTGTTTTGAAGAGCTCTGACACGATAATTGCTGGACTGATATTGTCAAAGGAAGACACACAAGTGTGGAAAGCAGTCTAATGGGTGGAAGAAAGTGCAGAAGCTGGGGAGCACTGACATCTTGGCTGATTGTAATAATTCAGATTTAGATTTATGCACTGGACGTCAGGAGTAGCTTTTTCTGCACCTCCATTTAGTAAAGATGGTCATGTCAACTAGTAAGAAGGTTTTTCAGGAAGGAGATTGTCCTGAGTATTCATCCATAAAATGACCAGCTCATGGATCAAATTTTTGAGAAAAATGAGGGATATTGCAGCTGGACAGCTTGATGAGGATGACTAGATAAATATCTGAAATTCAGAAGAACCAGAGCAATATGATAAATAATTCAACTACAGGAAATAATAGGTCTTCCTCTAGGCATTAAGTACATGAGGAGCATCCTTTTATTGCTGCAATTAAATGATATCACACGCCATATGTTCAGAGATTGGTTACATATTCAAAAGTTTTCTGAACCAGGTCTTCGAAGTCATACACTCAAAGTCCAAAGAAGCATTATTGGAAAACATTAAACAGAGAACGTATTTGACTTCAACTGGAGCATAACCTAATGCAACTATCTGTATTTCAAATGGTGGTTTGGATTTTAGCCAACAGAAATATGTCAACATCCAACGCTGTTAAATGCAAGAAAGTGTTCCCTGTGAAAAGAAGAAAGGAAAGAGAGAGAAGAATATGTCTTTCAATTTTAAGGCCTTTGGAGCACCAGTTCAGCAGCTCTTCTCAAACTGTTGGATCCAGACAGACATACTCTTCAACTACAATTGTACAAGCTAACAAAATTTTTGTTAAGGCCTCTGAAAACACAGACGTGACCATATGAAGTTGTGATGAACTGTCACAAAAAGAGTGTTTTTCTCATTTTAAATTCACTAAACAGAATAATTAGTTATTGAGGAAATACTCTGTGAAAACAGAACAGAGATCATTATGCATACTACACATTGGCAAGATATGAAAATTAAAATGTCAGGAAAACTTACAGCAAGTAGAAACATTATTTGTCAAAGACTGATACAAATAAAAATTCAATGTGTTAGAGAATGACTATATCCATTTGGAAGATTCACACTCTTTGAAACAAATCCAACTGAAGGTATGTGAAAATCTTGAGATGCATGAAGCAGTTGATAAAAAAATAAAACAAACAAAAACCAGGGTTTTCAAATTATAAAACCCACAATTGGTTAGGCAGTCAATTCTCTCTATTGGCAAAACTTTCCTAAGACTAATTTTGAATATCACCCATAAGTACTCTGTTTAGCTACATTGCAAGAGGAAAGAAAAATACATAGAAAGAAAAATACATAGAAAGAAAACCCCCACAGCTTTAACAGCTGAGTCATCAAGATACTCTCTCGGAGAAAGACTGGAGGTTCATAGTGTCATTCATGAGTATGTTTTATTGTAATACTGAGATACAAAGGGTAGATCATATATAAATTTATATAATAGTTGGCAAGGTATCACAGTGTGACATACACACTTTCACCTGCTCTGTTCTCTTCCACGACACATAGATGATGGCTTGAAATGGAATAAGTGTATACTTTCTAACTGCCCAGCAGAATACTACTTAGCAAGCAAAACCTAACTTCTGTACTTGGCAAGACCTAATGGTTTGTTCACCACACTTGCTTCTTTTGAGAGTAGTTGGCTTCCAGTACTTAAGAGAGAATCAAAGACTTAGCTACCCAAAACTAAATCAACAAACTGATGGCCTTTTTAATCAGCACATTATTAAGTCACTTTAAAAATTCACTCTGTAAACATCCCAGCTTTGGGATGTCCTTCAGATACACATTCCGCTAAATAGATATTTCATTTTGTACTAATGTGTTAAAAATCATCTAGCTATTTTCTGGCAGGATCTCTTCTTCTAAACTTGTGCCACTATAATATTATATATGAATGAAAAATGGAGTAATTTACTATGCTTTTCATATTCTTTATGTGTCACTTCAGTGGTTATTCCTGGGTTCTAAAATGTACAGTGTTTACTGTCCTCAGAAATACCAACAAATTTCTAAATCATTCATTCACTAAAAATGCAGAGCAAACATGTTTATCATCCACTGATTTGTTGCATAGACTTGTCTTAATTTTAAAAGTGGCAAGCACTTGCAGCTCCTACAGAATACTACAGAAATCAGAAACAATCTTATTTTTTTCTTCCCCCAAAGACTGCCATCCACACAGTAAAAATTGGCATCTTTATGTCCTCACATTTTGGCACTGTGTATTAAAAAAAATAATAATAATAAAGATGAGTGTTATCTTCCTAAAAGAGCTAAATTTAGTATGAAATGTTTGACAGTGCTTATAAGGTCTGAATGGCTCTCAAGACAACCATCACGCTAGGCAAGGTTCAGAGTCCGTTTGCAGATCATGTCATTTTTCTGCCAATCCTGCTGCATCTTCTGCTTAATTGTAGATCTGTAGAGAAGTTATTTGCTAAATAAAATATTTATTAAAAAGTTTTCAGGTAAAAGGTAAAGCCCAATTATTTGGCAATAAAGAGGTTATTTGACATCAATGTGCAACATTTAAGGAGTATTTCTATTTCAAAGCAGATACCCACAGACATGCAACTTTTAACAAACATTCATTGCTTTTCTACCCATATGTCTGATGAAAAGTAAATCAAAAGAGTGCAGCAATTAGGAAGTATATTCAAATTAAAACTGAGTTCTACCCAGTTACTAAGCTGAATTATACATTCATATAATGAAATGCTTATTTTTTTCCATCATCTGAAGGTTAGCCTCTCTTTTGGTTTGGAAAACTAGACAGTTGTCCTGATATTAGATCTGAGTAAGGCAGTGGAATCATATTCTGGGAGGAGCTTGCTGCTACTAACCAGAAAGTATAGAAAAAATAATTATAACTAATAATTAGAAATTAGATGATAGATGTCACTCAAACACTACATGCTATGAATTGTCTTTTTGTATGCTAAAAGAGTTAGGTGAGACATACATTCAAAGATCTGAAAGAAATCCAGGAAATATCATATTCCTGCCTGTGCACAAGTGTCACTTTAGTAGTTTTCGTTGATGAATTTAGTGGAACATTTGACACTTGAACAACATTGAGATGATTGGTGGCTGTTGAAGAGGTCTAGGACAATATGTGTCCCGTGACAGCATGGTACACTGGCAGGTGCTAACAGAAGACTTACAAATTTCTGTTCACTCTCAGCAACATTTTTGTGCCTGAGTAGGAGATTCATGTCAAGAAAATTGACTAGATATTCTGTAGAAAGTTAGGGATGTAGTTAGGATCAATGTTTAACAATCAGTTCAGGAATATTCACAGAAGCTGGCTTTAGGGACAGAAGTCACTGTTGAAGAGACAGATATGTTAGCAGAGTTGGGTTTCAAGTTCTACAGACAATTCACAGAGTTGCAGACTCACAGAATGGCTGAGGTTGGCAGGGGCCTCTGGAGGTCATCTGGTCCAACACCCTGCTCAAGCAGGGCCACCTAAAGCAGGCTGTCCAAGTGGGTTTTGAACAGCTCCAGAGAAGGAGACTCCACAGCCTCTCAGGGCAACCTCTTCCATTGTCTGTCACCCTCATAATAAAGAAATGTTTCCCCATATTCAGCTGGAACTTGCTGTGTTTCACTTTGTGCCTGTTGCTTCTCATCCTGTTGCTGGGCACCACTGAGAAGAGTCTGGCCCCATCTGCTTGACACCCTCCCTTCAGATACATATACACATTGATAAGATGCCCTCTCAGTCTTCTCTTCTCTAAGAGAAACAGTCCCAGCTTTCTCAGCCTCTCCTCACAGGAGAGGTGCTCCTGTCCCTTGTTAATTTTGGTGTCTCTCTGCTGGCCTCTCTCCAGTAGCTCCAGGCCTCTCTTATACTGGGGAGCCCAGAACTGGACACAGCACTACAGGTGCGGCCTCACCAGGGCCAAGTAGATGGGGAGGATCTTCAGTGCAGGAGCTTCTTTGTATCCTCTTAGTTCAACTTAAGTTTGTTTTTTTCTTTGTTTTGTTTTGTTTTGTTTTGTTTTGTGTGAGGATTAAAGCCTTTATTCCCTCTTTGAGATTTCTTCTAACATGGATGCATGCTTCATTTATTGAGTTCTGTAACAGTTTTGGGTGCCCACGATCTGAAGCTGTTAGAAAGAAAGCTAAATGTCTATTGACTGCTCTTTGTACGGTACAGTTCTTAGATATTATTTTTTTTTCCCTAATATTTCTTTGTTTCTGTTTTCACTAATACTGTTATCTCAAGATAAATCTTTGTAAAATACAGCCTCTTTTGCAGAGATAAATTTATGTCAAGTTATGCTATTTTCTGCAGATACCTGAGATAGAAAAGAAGCAACCAAATAAAAAACACCTAGCAATTCTTCTCAGTACAGTCTTGAAAACCTCAAGTCAAAGATTTTCTGCAGATTTACACAGATAGACAGAAGGAACATCTTCCAAAGGGAGCATTCTCTTACGATCTATGCCACCAGCATGATAACCATAATTGTGCAAAACACTGGGAAGCTCAAATCTCCAAGTTTACTGGAGAATTAAATTTACCGTATTTTATATGGGAGAAACTATGCCACCCAGTGGAAGTTTAAATTAAAGACGAAAAAGTGCTAGGGGTGAAGAGATGGAAAAGGACTTCCCTGATATTTCAAAGTCAGAAATGAAACTCATGAAAAAAAATTATGTCTAAACAATTATAAAACTATTACAGAATAAATTTACCAGCAAAGGATAAAATTATATGAGACTATTTTGATAGTCATAACTTTTTTTTTCTTAGAGGTAATGCAATCCATACACTTTATTACTTAAAGATAAGAAGTCCAACTGATACTAGACAAAATAAATAGCTAAATAACTGATTAAATTAATAAATCTTCATCTTAATTGACTTCCTAATGACATATAAGTGGAACTTTGGTTGAAGTTTGGTTAGCCCAGAGCAGACTGGATTGAATGCTGTGCAGATCTATATATATAGATAGCTATAAAATGTGTAACACCAAATTGTGATATTTGAGATTTACTTACACTGATAGAGTTCTAAGGAAAAAATGGTGAGTATCATACTACGTATGAAGGTAATTTTAGGATTTCAATGGCAATGAACTCTAAGTTCACAAAGTAAAAAATTTCTAGAAACTTGTTTCTTTCCTATCAGCTTGTCCACATTTCTCTTTTCTTTTTCTTTTGTATTTTTGCTGTTGTTGTTGATTTTCTCATACACAGTTTCTCATTCTAATTAAGCCATTTTGGAAAGCTTCCGAAGGTATTCAGGTGGGCTCCAATTAAAGGATCTGTGAAATGGTAGTTTGTAAAAGGGAAAGCCCCCAAGCAAAGGCTTTTTATTACATCATGTAAAACCAAGTATTTTGCAAAATAATTATTTCATATTAGTATTACCTGGAAATTTATTTTGTTCTTTTAATGAATGACTAATCCATCACTGAACTGCGGTATTATTGTTTCAAATTAAATCTTAATGCTGGAAAACAAAGAGACAGAAAAATTGAAAGGAGATAGCTATTTCATAAATGAGGCAGCCTACTTAAGTTCTCATCTCAACAGAGTAACTCTCCAGAACTTTGAGGTACAGACAGAGGACAAGCAAATGTTTTGAAAAATGCATGTGTATGAAAATGTAGTTAAAATATTTTCTGCTGACAAAACAGAACTACGTTTGAAGCCTCTCTGTTTCATTTTTTTATCTCTGTTGATTTGCAATCACCTATGATCACATATAGAAAACTTATTTTGCATTAAAAAAACCAACAACAACAAAACAAACAAACAAACAACAACAACAAAAAACCCACAACACTTTACACCTTATGTTTTCATTTATGTGTCACATTCACTACTAGCATTTAAAACACTATTGTCAGTGCCACTTGTCACCCATACAGTTAACAGGACTGCTATTTGGACAACATGCATCATCTGAAAACATTCATTGCATAAGTTAGAAATTAACAAATTTTAGTGACCTTATTTGGTCTAGTCATTTAAGGAATAAGATCTTTAAGAGAAAGTTCTTATAAAGAAAGATAAAGCAACTATTCTAGGCTCTTGAGGTTCTTGCTAGTATTTACTTTCTCCTTTATATTCTGAAATAAATGTATTCCTCCAATCCTGTCATAAAGTACATGGAATAGGGGCATACTTACTAAAACATTGCAGTAAGTAACCAATAACTTTTGTACTTTAATACAACTACCTACACACTCTTCCAAATTTTGCCTAGCTCATCTGCAAAATGTGGGAGATTAAGTCATGTACAGAACCAGATGGCATTCTGAGTGCTAAACATCCTACGTTACAGTTATCATATCTTGTATTCAGTATCTTTCCACTCCTGCTACAAATAAACACTATAATTTCCTATACCATTTGTTATAGACTATCATTTTGATTATTCATATAGACAATCTGATGAAGAGACAATAGAAAAGCTCAAAAATAATACAAAAACTCTTTTAAAAAAGAAATTTCTATTTATGCATTTCAGTCTTCTCTTTCTCTTAAATGTTGTGGTTTAACCAGCAGGCATGTAAGCACCACATTTGCTCACTCCTCCCACCCCCATAGTGGGGTGGGGGAGAGAATTGGAAAAAAAAAAAAAGAAAAATAAAAGAAAACATAAAATTTGTGCATTGTGCAAAAGATAGTTCAATAGGTGAGCAATTGCTTACCACCCACTGACTGAAAATAATAAATAATAATAATAATATAAAATAATAATATACAAAACAAGTGATGCGCAATGTGATTGCTCACCACCTGCCAACAGATGCCCATCCCATCCCTGAGCAGTGGCTGCCACTCCAGCCAGCCCTCCCCCAGTTTCAGTGTTCAACATGATGCCCTGTGGTAAGGGATATCCATTTGGTCAGGTTGTCACCTGTCCTGATTCTGTCCCCTCCCAGCTCCCCGCGCACCCCCAGCCTCCTCACTGGCAGGGCAGCACAAGAAGCTGAAAAGTCCTTGGCTCAGTGTGAGCACTGCTCTGCAACATCTAAAACATGGGTGTGTTATCACCACTATTTTTCTCCTAAATCCAAAACACAGTACATACCAGCTGCTTTGAAGAAAATTAACTCTGTCCCAGCCAAAACCAGGACAATACATTAAATTATATTTAAAGTGAACTTCAAAGTATTGACTCATTAGCTTTATTTTATTCACTCAAAAAGTGTATTTTCAGAGCTTATTAAAAATAATATCCTTTAAATGAATATACTTAATTATTAGAATCAGGGAAATAAAGTTAAAATAAGGGAGGAAATAATGTCCAAAAAAACTCAGCATATCACAAATTAATGGCTATGGCAGTTATTACATATTTGTTGTTTTAAATAAGGATGTGATTAAAATAAGAGATTTTTTAAAACCTAAGTATTATACATGCTTTTCTTGTCAAGGCAGAGTTCTAGAAGTGAGTACAATCTAGAAATGTTATTTTCTTGAACCCATGGTTGTGTTAAAACAAAAGGCTTAAGATTAATTTAATGTGTTAACATCATATTTATTATAAAATACAAATAGGGATGCCTGGAGACCTTGAGTGTAGCTCCAGTATTTCCTCCAGTGCCTATGGCAACATATAAAGTTCCTGTAAGGAACTTCCTTTCTGGTTAAGGGATTTCATTCCTGTACAGTACTCCTGCGCTATGTCTCTACGGTATGTGCTGAATCTCTAAGCCAGTGTTAATTAAGCCTGGTGTTAATTAAATTATCGTGGTTTAGAAAACGTGCCCATCAGTTTTGGACTATTGCTTCACCAATGTGTGTCCACACCATAAATCAGAAACAGTTGCATCAACTATCTCAGTTAGGATAGGCTTGATTTCCTTTATTTTTCTAGCGAGGTACTCAGAAGATGATGGATGTCTCATGATGTTCAGTATGGCTTCTTACCCACGTAAAATTGCAACCAACTTCCTTGTCAAATTGCAGACAGGGAAATTATATTTCAGCAAACTCCAGGGACTTCTGTGTTGCTAAAGAGAGTCTTAAAGCCAAACCAAAGATGACAGATTTTTCTATGGTATGTCTTGTATCAGCAAAAAATGCATTACCGCAGCAATAACAGCACACAGACACAGCTATTTTTGTAGGAACTCTTTTTTTCCTCACAACAATTCTAGTATATTTCCTACAGACTCTTTTCTCACCTTACCCTTTCCAAAGTTTTCCAGCTCTTAGGATACAGATACAGAGTACAGCAGAAGGGAGATTGGTTGGCGCTTCTCTGTCCACAGTGAGCCTGTCTAGAGAATTAAACAAACAAAAAGCTATTTGCTGTTTCTCTCTGGTAGCTCTCACCCTTCATATATAATATAGCATAATGTTATTATATGCCCTACTACAAATTATTTACCTCCAGTTCTCCATCTCTCCCCTCCACTGTGCCTGCCTGCAGTCCCTTCAGTGCCAAAGCACCAGGATACTTTTCGCCTGATTGTCAGATGTATCACAGATATACCTCCCCTGCAGAAAGAAGTAGTCTCTCAAAAAAAAAAAATGGCATGAGAGGACCAAATTTTTATTTCCACTATGATTGTGAAGAAAACATATGGCCATTCCACCAAAGACAGAACAGATGACTTGCAAGGGCACACACTTGTCAGTTATTCCTCCCTGTTTGTGTTTGTTACAGAAAACAGCTTTGAAGTGCAAACGGCTTCTATTGTTTCAGTGGGAGCACCAAAAAGGAAGTCAACATTAGATTACCTAACGCTTCAAACAAGCAAGTAAAGAGGAGAGGTTTCATGAAGAGTGTAAGAAAGGTCAGCATGGGCCCTGGGTAATACTGAATTCTACCTTAAAAGAAATACAGATAAACAGCTGAACAGTTGTTTGCTTTTAAATTATCTAAACCTTGAACGCTTCTCCTAGGAGCAGTGCAAAGGGATAGAAGGGCTGAGACCAGCTATTTGGATTTTCTTGGGTAAATGTTATAAACACAACAGTGTCTTCTTGTCCGTGTGAGCATGATAAAGAAGGAATTGAATCTTTTTGGACAGTGAAACTGGGGTAGATGGTACTGGAGAAGTTATTTCACTGCTGCATAGAACACTTGGGATCACACAAATACATCTGAACTTTTTTTTAAAACAAAAAAAGTGGGGAATATTTCTGCCAAGTGTCAGAAAGGACAACAAGTTAAACAAACAAACAAACAAAAAACCAACAACTCTCCTTTATAATAGGATCCAAGCTAGCTACAGGAACCCTGTTCTACAAAACAGTAGAAAAATAGGGGAAGCAGTAATCTGGTAGGTAGTGTATTGAATTTAAAGCCCAAACTCAGGTTTGGATGGACATTAAAGCTATGGAAAAGTTTTAGTACAAGAAGGAGAGTTACTTATGTACTTCACATGAAAATAAACAACATTTTAATGAATTGAGTGATGCTTGCAGAACTAATTTAAAGTATGGTAAAGTTAAAATAAGGAAAGCAGAGAAACGGGTTAAAAGAACTGCTCTCCAGCCCTCACCCCTACTGCTTGCCCCATTTCCTTCATGCTGATCCACCAGGTCAGCAATGAGAATCATGAATTCAGTCAGGGAGCTGGTCTGGAAGAAAAATGAGAAGATTCTAAAACCAAAAGGCTGAAATGCATCAGGAGAAATAGCTGGCCTACAAATAGGTAGATCTACACATCCACAGATGTAGTTGTTCTGTCCCTTCTGTCGAGGCAGAAGCCTTCCCAC
>CM021698.1:123019919-123030424 GCA_011074415.1 Stictonetta naevosa | reverse complement strand
CCCCCCCCCCCCCCCCAAATCATTTATTCAGCACAATGCAGAAACATCGCTACAGCTTATTAGAGAAGACCTTTGTTCTGTAAGTTTCTGAAGAAAGAATGAAAGAAGTACCAAGCATACTCCATCACTTATTCCAAGGCCAAGTCTCTCTTGTACTCTTTTGTCAGGATGGCTGTACAAGGGTATCCTATAAAGAATGTTTTATTCCAAAAAAAAAACCAACATTTCTTATGTAAAATGTCTGTAATGACAACAGCAAAACACAACAAAAAGTCCTATTGTACTAGCAAAACTACACAAACAACAAGTGGTGCAATTTGGGCATTTTGTCTGCAGGTCTACCAGTGGCTTCTCTTAATGCAATCACATTGTTTAGTGACATGAAAAGCCAAGCTCATGGCAGCAGACTGAACTATGTGACACTGACTATTAATTTACACTGGAAATTAGACATTAGAATGCACTGTGGGATTTGTTCTGTTTTGGAACTGAAAGGTAATTCTTTTTTCATCTCTTCACTGGCTCAATAGAAACATATTTTCAGAATTATGTATACACTGTAAGTGCTATTCTATAAACATCACTCAGGAGTAAAATGATAATATAGATATATATTTAGCTTGCTATCCTCTGGACATAAAAATAACTGAGAATGTAGGATTAAGCACCTACAGGGAGTTATGACAAACAGCAAAGTAGAATCATTCACGCTGCATTTGATCTGTAAAAAAATCATGTGTGTATATATATATTCTTAGTATATGTAGGAAATCATTGCAGAACACCAGATTTTTATTTATTTTTTTGTCTGAAAAAAAAAAAAAAGAGAAAATATGATAGCTTGACAGCTCTGGAGTCTCTGAGTAAGACTAGGTATTGCAACACTTGCTTCTTTCTGCCTAAAGCAAAAAGCTGAAGTACATTCTGCTTAAAATGAATATTTACAGAGATATATAGAGAGCATTAGCATCAGATCATAATTAATCCGTTGTATATATTTAAGCACATTATTCAACTAACTCCTATTAAACTCCTTTTATAAATTTAAAATGAGAGGCTTTTCATTTTCAGAAGAAAAGAACATTCATGTGATGGTCTTACAACATTAAGATAGTTACGAGAATCTTTTAAAAATCACACTCCTGTGAATTCAGCTGCTGAAGTCCTGGAACATACAGGAGACAACTGCACGTTTTTGCCACTAATTTCATGCCAAACACATTCCTCCTCTGCCCAGAGCTTCTGTGTGGTCACTTTCTCCCTTATTTCAATCAAAACATGAGCAAAGTTAATAGAAAGCGGTAGCTTTCTGCTAAACTGGCTCGTTCTGGTCACCCAGGGAGCGCTCAGGGAGTGATGGAAGGTAGGTGGCAGCGTGGGGCAGCCTGCAGCAGGGGACGGTGACACTGCAGCGCAGGGCAGGCGACATCCAGCACCCACACAGCCTCACTGCTTTGTGGGGAGACAGAGCGGGCTCTGGTAAGGGATAAGCAAAATTCGTATTAAAAGTCCTTAATGCTCAGAAATACACTTGGAAAAACACAGCACTCAGTTCTCTTCCCAAAATTCTCAGGATGAGAGGTAAGTTTCTTTGAAAGTCAGCCACACTCCTGTTCAAAAAATGACAGTGTAGCCATTTACTTTTTTTATTTTAACCTTTGTGTCTTTGACAATGCACTCACCCAGTTGCTCTCAAAGGGAAAACACAGAAGTGATCTCCCTGATGTAGTCTTCTCAGTCAGATACCAGATGACTGGAAATAGGACCTGATAGTGTTTTGTTCTTTAAATGCCCAAGATGAAAATGACGTGCTGTTTCAAATATGAAATTAAAATTAATAGAGTGGATATGCATAAAAGTATGGTTTTGGTTTTTTTTTTTTTTCTTTTTTTTTTTTTTTAAGAAGAAGACGTCATATTGCCTACATGTGTAGATATGTTGGGCTAGGGCTTCTCAAAACTCAGCCCTTCTTGGATTACTTCTAAGTGTGTTGTTTTTTCTTTCCAAAGCAGTGTATATCAGTATAATATAAAGGAAAGGAAAATGTGTGGGAGTTTTGTGAAGAGCCAATTGTTCTTTCCCCGAATCCACCCCCAGCAAATCCTTGTTTACTTGCCCCCAACCTCTTGAAACAAAAGCACATATATGCATATCTACTCCAAATATGATACATTATAGTACCAATAAAAGCAGTGGACAGGCAGAAATTCTGTCACAACATACAATAATAAGAATGTCAATTGCTAGCAGGCACCCAAATAAGTTCTTAACGCCCTCTATGTTTATTTGCTTTGCTATCCATACAGCTCTCTCTGTACATATATATATATATATTTTTTTTTTTGAATGGCTAAATTTATATTTTTTTTCAAGAAGTTAATATGTTCGTGGATCATAATTACACAAGACTGACAGCACTGATGGGTAACTTGATTTTATGTTTTATGATAATGTCTATTGACTGCCCAAGCAAGAGGGGAATATGACATATTTTAAATGACATTTTTTTAAAAAATGAACTTATTAATAAAGTTTTTCCTCTACTACTCACTACTTCTATCTATACTTCTGTGCTCTCTGAGTAAGTCATTCATATTCCGTAAATTCAAATGAAGTATGATCAAGTATATGACTGCCATGAATACGAATGATCTGTGTTGTTTCAGAACCACAACAACCTTTTCTGTAAAAAACTTTCTGTAATGATTAAATGTTCTCTCCTGTCAGTATGGATTGTCATTAAAAATACTGAAGAAAAAAATCATGATGATGGGACATTGGTGCAACAATGAAAAATTAAATGTGAATTTGCAAAAACAGATCTTTGCAATTTCAGCAGAGAATGATAAAAAACTTTCAAAACTAGCCAAAATAAGTTATAAAACTCATTGTTCCTTGATAACAACTGAAATCCTGAAATCTTATGGATATCAGTTTTGTATTCTTAATCTGTAAGAACTTGTGTGAGGCTGACTGTGCTTTGTATTGTTTTTACTGTAATGCCAGCATAGTATTCTGGCAAGAGCAGAGGATGCTGACAGATAGGATTACCTCAGATACATCTTGGGGAAAGACTAGGCCAGCATAGACATTGGTGATAGAGCAGCCATTAAGGTGATTTTACATCACCCTCAGACATTAAACAAATAGTTAGAACACTGGCATGTTAATGGAAAATTGTTTAAGTTAATAAAAAGAAAAGCTATTAAAAAACTCATAATGTCAAGAAATTCTTTAAGCTCTTTGTGATGGGAAACAGAATCATCCAGTGGAATGCAAACAAATGTTTCTGTCAGCTATAAAGAGATCTGGTCTCCATTAGCAAGGCTGTCATGACATCTTGTATTTGTGAGGTGGACTTTTGAAGAAGTCAGGTGTGATTGTCAACAGCATGTGCCTGCCTGAACTGCAGGTACCATCTGGATCAGCTGTATCTCTGCTTTATATGTGCTACTTTGGATAGAAACAAGTCTTGCATTTTTAATCATGTTGCCTAAAATGCAAAAACGTTTGCCTCTGACCCACATACGCAGTAACACAGAGCTCTTGCAGCCAGAGATGAGTCAGATCGCTTCAGCCTGACCTTCTGTCTTTTTAAATTCCAAGTCTGCCCAAACCAATTGCAACACCAAGGATCCGCAAAGCAAAGCAGAAAAGAGTGCAGATTTCTGAGGTATACCAAAGTCAGTGAGACTTCTCAAATCTTTTAATTGAACATGTATTTCATCACAGTCTAAAAAGTTACAGAGAGACAAAAGTGATGACAGTGACTCATGCAGCATTTTCCTTCAATTTTAAATATGCATTGTGTTCCCTTCTTGTTTAATTTTCAGAAATGCCTTAACAGACCAAATGCTATCTGTGATTAACTTTGACATGGGAATGTTCCTGGAAATGCAGACATGCACACAGACAGACAGAAGTGGGAGAAATAAAGATTCTACCTCCTGATAAATACAGCTTTATCATAGTATTAAAAAGGAAACAAAACAAAGCAAAACAAAACAGAAAAAAAAGAAAGCAAACAAATAAACAAACAAACAAAAAGCAAAAATCGTGCAACCAACCAAAACCCGCTGAATTTTACCCTACAGTGTTTTGGATCTAGTGGATGTGCAGCCATGGATGAACCGATCCAGGAGAAACCCCTGGGAGGAAGAAGTTTAGTTTCCTGTGGTACAGACTGCCCAAACAGCCCACTTCTGGAACTGTGCAGTCACTATATGGGATGCAAGTGAAATTTGGGAAGCCGGCTGCTACGGCCAGAGCAGGAACCGTAGATGGAGGACAAATAGTGATACTACTCCTTTTGGCGGCAGTTCACGGTCACATTGTCTAACTGTAAGATGAAACTACAACCTCAGCCTGAAGGACAGAGTGAAAAAAATTACATGCCATCTGTAATAAATGCCATTCTAAATTTCTCAAATTATATCACCACTTTTTGGAAAGCAGATTGCAGGAAGAGGAGAGGACCTGCAAAGAGCAAGAAGCAAATCAAGTACTGTAGTATTTCCCTTAACTGAAAACATGGGACAACATTAGGCTTACACATTTCTCCTTTCCACACATCAAAGTAGGACACTGCAATAACACTAAATCATAATACCAACCACCACCAACACTAATCCAGTCTTCTGATCTGAAATACAAAACTGCCTCTCTCGCTGAAGTGGTTTGTAGCAGAGTGAGTAGCCTGATAAACTCAGCAAACCGCAGTGTCTGGTTTTAGCACCACAGAACCTGTATCTCCAAATGCACTTTAAACAGCTCTGCTACAAATGCAGCTAGTCTGAAACTCTAGTTAAGAAAGATTGTAAATTAAAATTTACACAATTAAATGCTTACATTTCATGAAAAAGAAAGAATCTGGGCACTTATTTTTTATTTTTATTTTTTTCATATGATTTTGATATGCAAAATGTGATAAAGAAAAAATCTAGAAAACCACATTTAAATATAAAAATAAACCTTAACCTTAATAATATATATATATTTAAATAAATGTTAGTTAATTTTATAAGTGAACTCCTCGCCAGCTTCAGGAAGGAGCCTGCTCTGTGGGACCCTCCTGTCCTGGCCAGTGGACACGTGGCTGGCAGGCTGGACACTGGGCTCTGGCAAGGAGCAAGGTGAGGGAGGGGACACTTGTTCCCTTTTCTACCTTATCTCAAGTACTTCACACTACTGAGTGACCAGAGAGAGCTTTGAGTGGTCTTCCCCCACACCACCCCAAAACTTGGTCTTCTACTAACCATAACCCTAACCTGGTCATCCTCATGAATTCCCACACCGTAGCTGGGTTTGTGTTGCAGGCAGTAAATGTAGGGTTTGATCCTAATGGGGCTTTCATACTCTCATTTACAGAAGCTGCAAGCCAAGATCAAGAACTGCTGTGGGATTCTGGGATGAAACTGGGTCTGGGATAATGGTGTTTGAGTGAAGGGTGGGTGTTAACAGAGGTACCATCAGGATGACATGTTCTGTTGGTCTGGGAAGTCTTATTAGAGGACAGTTTATACTTTTTAACTGTCCCAGTAATTTGTTTGTTTGTTTGTTTGGTTGGTTGGTTGGTTGGTTTTGTTTGTTTTGGGTTATTTTGTTTGCTTGTTCGTTTGTTTTTCATTGTTTTTACCCTTTTTTGGATATCAAAGAGATCTGTAGCATCTTACATATAGATGAAATGATATGCCCTCTGTCACAAAACGATCTCCCCACGATTATATATGAAATTCCAACTGCTATCTCCAAATTCACGAGCTAGTGAAACCCATTATTCTTTTTTTTTTTTTTTTTTTTTTGTATGTATGTACTGTTCTTGTCCTAGTTTTTAACTTGCTGTTCTGCTTTGCTGTGCATACTCTATCAGCAGCAGTACTTGCACTTGGGACACAGAGGCAAGTTTGAGAGAAATAATAGAAAACAGGTTCTCATTATAACATGCAATTACATCATTTCCTCAGATAATATTTCAGCAAAATACTGTAAATTCCTTATTTTCCCATAAAAATATTTGTATGATATCAGTGTTGTACCTCTGACCCGTAAAATTAAGTTTACATTAAAAAGGACATTAGTTTTCCCTGGCATCAGCAATTCCTAGGGCCTTTTGGAAAAGATACCAAGTTCTGCTTGTCTCCTTCTTGGGTCCTGCCCTCAGAAGTCATCTGCAGTAAAGTCTTGTGCATGTAAAAAAACTCTTACATGACTCCATTAGCAACTAAGATTGCAAGAAAACAACAAATACATACCTATATGGTATACCACTGTATTTAGTGGCTTCTACCAACACTATGAAAAAAAATGTTAGTTATAAATTACTTTTAGCAGTATTATGAGCTCAACTTATTTCTTCAAAATTGAGTCAACAAACAAGCCCTTGGCTCTCTGATATGCATTCATGTTACCCCAGGCAGACACACTTTATTGACTTGAGATGGATGCTTGTTGAGGAATTTCTGCCACAGTATTTTGGCTTTGCCTGAGAAGCTGTCAGGTCTGTTGACAGCACATTCATCAAGGATGAGTTTTTCAATTGCTTAGCTACCACTTCGGCAATCTCCTGAAAGTGTGAAAACAACAACAACAACAACAAAGAAAACATTACAAAAATATAAGTGTGGAAAGAAGTGGAAACTATCTTGGTGCTGCTTCCAACATTGAAATTTATGTGTCTAATGTAGTTGCCTGAATCATGGAAGCCACTGAGCCTGCAGGGGAGCAGAAATTTGGTACCCATATTTAAACGGGGTGAGCAGTTTTTCTCCATGTGTAAGTAAATAATGCAGCTGTGAGGGGGTCCCACAATGCTTTATTGTGTTTTTCTGATCAGTTTAGCACCCTTACATTTTTGGCCCATGCCTGTATGCTAGTAAATAATTTCTTATAACCTGTAAGAACTTTTTGTTGTTCTGTTTTCTTAGTGCATATTTTCAGATCAATATTATAGGAGCAGTCCCCAGACTGGGAGAAAATTAGACAGGACTATAATATTTGTGATATAGTATTCTGTACAGATCATATATCTGTAATAAGAGCATTTATAACAGAACAACTGGTCATTACTCAAGGTGGCAAGAAAAGAAACAAAGGACCAAACATCTCCTAACTCCACTGTGGCTGTCACAGTGGACTACTAATTTTTGTGTTTGCTTAGCAAAAAGGCTGTTGACTATAAAATGACCAAACTACCCCCAAATTTCATTTCCTCCTTGACAGCAAAAACTTTGGCTCTGCATGACAGAGAGGAGCTAACATGCACTATACCTTATCTGAGATGGAGCATTCATGTATTTTATTTTACAGGAATTAAGATTTTTATCTCATCATTGTTATTTGTATTATCACTTGGTAAATTTTGTTTTGATGTGCTCCACCTTGTTTATCACATTTTTTCCTTTTTTTCTTTTCTTTAATTCGAGAGTTCTGTAAGAGTCCCACAGGAAGTCAGAGTACCCAGAAAGAACAGGGAGAGAAGAAAGACCCTCCTGAAACAGGAGGACTTACTTTTTCTACAGGTTTTCTCTGCATCCGCTGCACATGTTCCCTGGCATGTCCACTCTCTTGGTATTTTCAGGCTCCAAGGGGCTTGGGTGGCAAGTGAGTGGGGGCAGTGCAAGGCAATGGATGCACAGCACTGACAGGTTGGCCTGATTAAAACATGATCATGGTAAAATAGACTCTGCAGGAGAGTTTCTGGGTGTACAGAACAAGATGGGAAATGAGATCAAGAAGCAGAAAAATAGAAGGCAAAGGTAGTATATAGGGGATGAGATAAATGCAGTAAATCCATAATAAGTTTTTAAGCCTTCCCCTCCTCTGCCACCTACTTATCAGATGGGTTTACAACCAAAATTAATCATCTCAGTTAAAATGCTGCATAAGCAGAAAATCCTACTGAAGTGGTACCATTCCCTACCAGACTTTTACGGAAAAATTTCCTTGTGCTTTTATGCTTTATTGGGATGGTACCACAGGCCTGTGGTGCACCCCCTGAAACCTAAATCCAGTAAGAAGTATAAATGTTGCTAGAAATTTCCGTAACAGTGACACCTGAAAAATGTCTGAAATTCAGAGGGAGCTGGACAAGCAAATTTCTTGAAAAGTATGTAAAAGGGGTTCTGGAGTACTGAACAACTGCAGGGTTGAAATTATGGCCTGTAAAGCATGGCCCCTATGTGTTGCCTCACTGTGGCAAGCAGGTAATGCTTTATTTGGAAATTATTAGGAAGGCATGCCTTCCAAGTAAATGATCCTTACAAGCTCCTTTTGAACAATAATACATTTAGCATAAGAATTCAGACTCTGGAGTAACTGAACTTTATGAGGTTGGCTTTGTTTCACTGTGGAACTCTTAGCTTAGAGCATTTCAGAGTTCTGGCTTTGTAAACACATATGTGAACAAACTTGCCAAAAATAGAAGTGAGATGCCACTCCATTTTTTAAAAAATTATTTTCTATCATTAAGTGTTTCAAGAATCTTTCTGCCATAGCAACAAAAGAAAAAAGCTTGCTTATTAGATTTTATATGTCACAGAGGGGAAATAAAACCAAACAAATATTACGCTGCACATCAAACCATGCACATACCCAGCATATTAAATAGGGAAAAAAAAATCTAATAAAGCTGGATTCTCTCTCATGAAACAGGGAAACAAAATTGTTAGAGATACTGCCCAGATATTCAGATTCAGCCATCCAAGGATATCCCTGGGAGGCCTATGCATTCAAGCAGGACAGTTATCCAGAATAGGAGTGTAGAAGACAAATGCTGAATGCATGACAGAAATAACTGTTGTATGAAAGACTGAAATAAAGACATTTTCATTGTCATTAAGAGAAGTGTTTTGAGAGTTTTGTTCAGCAAATAAGTGCTTTCAGTGGCATTGATGCCATTCTTCCTAGTAATTGCAGTCTCACCGTACAAACAGTCCTACATATGCAGTATCAGTTACATTATACACTTTAAAAATGTGGATGGACCCCCATGGTTTTGTAAGTCAGGCTTTTTGAGCAGGTTGAACAAGAATTGCAAGAAAATAATTTATTTCCAAAGGTATTCTAAAAAACAAATGAAAAAAAAACAACACTTAGTAAATGTATTTAAAGTCAAGGAAATAACAGGCTTAGAAGATGTTAATGTTAGTTTATAGTTTGCAATGTGCCTTAACCCTGCAAGCTTTTTAGATTTAGTTCTACCACTGTAATTGTCAAGATTAGTTTTATCTAATTGCTAGGTTCTCTAGTCAGTCGAGTAGTCTTTCCACCAACATCACTGCAATCTTCTCCCTACAGCTCTTCATCTAGCAACTAATTTCAGTTAGAAAGAACTGAACCTTATACAGTCATCAGTAGGAAGCAGGAGATTACATGGAAGGGTTTATAAGAAGGAGGAACCTTTTCCCATTTACCCACAGGTCACAAGATTTCTTTTATTAAAACTGAGGGTAATAATACCTATTATCTACCTTTCAGGTGAACAGCTAATAAGTAGTAGCTGACTGCTGGAATAAAGAATGTACTCAAAAGCTGTATGCTATTAGCATCCAGCTGAAGGAAAAAAGAGTCTTCAGTGTAAGACATTAAAGGGTATAGAAACCTCATGGAAAGAAAACACAGGTCTATGTTACCAGAGAATGAAATAGGGGACTAATGAGCAAGGGCCTGATGTACTGAGAACTCAGAGTTCCCAATGAAGTCACCATGAGCCTTAGTTGCTTAATATATTTTTAAAGCAAGTCCAATAGTTTGTAAGAAACAGCAGCAATAGCATGTGGGAGGCAAAGAACAACATCTCCATTAGTAAAGAAAGATGGCTTTGTTACCAAAACTGTAAAAAAAACCAACATAGTTAAACCTTCATTCATCTAAAATATACTGACAACCTGCTATCTCTCTCAACGACTTAAAGGAGGAGGTAGTATGCTTTTTCTCAACTTTTAGAAAGGTGTTAAACAGCTTTCCACAAAAGACAAATGTTCAGTACTTGGCAGAATTTCTAGATGCTTGAAAAGTTTGAAATTTCTGGTGAATGTGGCAGCCTTCCATGCAATCAAGCTTCTAATATCAATGTCACATGAAGAATACAATTCCTGTTTTATGTCCTGTGATAGTCCATCATCCATTTAAATGCTAATAAGACCTATGTGTCTGGGTTTACAACTTGTTCATATTAATCTATTAATGCACAGCAGCTAAAATTAACATTTCAGTATCTGCTTATTACTGAAATCAGTGGGCAGAAACGGCAATGATGATACAAACAAGGATTGTTACATGCATGAGAAAATCAAACACTAAGTTCTAGACATCACCAGACTTTTACAGGCTGAAGCGTGTTGACAATTTGACCACATGGCTACTCTGGTTATTCTGTTCCACTGTACATTTCTTTTCTTTTCTTTTCTTTTCTTTTCTTTTCTTTTCTTTTCTTTTCTTTTCTTTTCTTTTCTTTTCTTTTCTTTTCTTTTCTTTTCTTTTCTTTTCTTTTCTTTTCTTTTCTTTTC
>CM021698.1:122992355-123019819 GCA_011074415.1 Stictonetta naevosa | reverse complement strand
TTCCTTTCCTTTCCTTTCCTTTCCTTTCCTTTCCTTTCCTTTCCTTTCCTTTCCTTTCCTTTCCTTTCCTTATATTTTTACCAAAGGCAAGTGTCACGTTCAAGTCCCAACTGAGTCAGAGCCAATGACAGAATTTTCTTACAGTGCTATGGGTTTCTAGAGCAGCACTGGGAGCTGGCATGGTTGTGGGGAGTCAGTTATGAGTGGAAGCCATTCACACCTATGGACAATACAAGGTCAGTGCAGTAGAGGAAATATGTAAGAAAAGGGTGAAAATAGAGCAATGGAATAGGCCACCCTCTCTTCTGCTCCTCGTTGCCTTGTTGCCCAGGGAAGCTGTGGATGCCCCATCCCTGGAAGTGTTCAAGACCAGGCTGGATGGGGCTTTGGGCAACCTGGTCTGGTGGGAGGTGGAACAGGGGCGTGGAACTGGGTGATATTTAAGGTCCCTTCCAACCCAAACCATTCAGTGATTCTGTGATTCTACATCTACCAAGAGGGAGGGCAACCACTGCTGTTGCTTACAGAAGGAGATACTCACATGTTCCTTTTCAGTTTTCTTTGAGCTTTCAGTAGTTCTATTAATGCAAATTATCAACTAAAAAGCCAGATAGATGAAATGAAACAAGCTGACTGTGGAAGAAATTCAACTTCTTATGCTAACTAAGGATGTAGCCAACATTATTCAGTGTCAGGATATGTAAGTTGTAACACATTAGGTCAGATTTCTGGCACAATTTTTATGCATGGATGGTTTCAGACATCAAAGGGAATTGCAGTAGATTTATTTCCACAGAAAGCAGGGCAGTTTCTCTTGCCAGTTCCACATTGGCCTGAGTTATTGACATGTGCTACCCAATTGTTAGTCACATATGCTGTAGACATGCCGGAGCTACCCAACACCTGAGGAAAAAGTTGCATATTCTTCCTAAAAAAAAACACTAAAAAACTAAAAATGTAGTGTCTCGAATAAATGGCAGCAAGATTTGACATAAGAATCTGTAGTGTACACAAAGTATTGAAGAATCGCAGACTCATTTTCATGTTTGTCAGCAGTTACACACCTTTCATTGACTGCACTGAAAATGCTTTGATAAGTAGCAGCCTGCCAGTGGGAGTAAAGCATTTGCAGTGTTATGCACGTTAATTATTAATTGCAAGTAAAGACTGAGCTAGCGCTTTTTTGGTAACTCCTCTATAGTTGTCTGTCATTATGATATATTCCCAGGCTTAGTTTGTTTAGATCTACATAGATCTTGATAAACAGTAGATAGATGCTATCACATGAAAAAGATAAGATGCCCGTGAGCAGCAAGCACTTAATAAACTTCAGGTGTTTTACAAACAACGTCTACAGATCAGAGTTCAGGAATCAGAAGGAGCATAAATCCTGATGTACTTGAACTTCTCCTTGGAAGACTGCAGTGGAATTATCCACACAAACATTTAACTGAGAATGAAATAAGTGTAGCAGTCATGCTCCGGAGAGCATAAAGCATCAGTAATAACCCCAGCAGTTTCAACACGCCAGTCTGTCAATCTAATGGTAGTTTTTGAACTGATTTATCTTTCAAGGGAAGGACAAACCTCGAAGGAAAGTAATATGTGTCACTTTGGAATGACATAGAGAAAAACTTGGTCTTAATTTTTGTTTTTGTTTACTATGATACAAAAAACGTATCTCAAGTTACTTAGTGATCTCTGATGAACACTGTAAAAAATGTTACAGATCTCAGTCCAAGCCCTGGTTGCTTTAATGATTCCTGTAACCACACTGAACACAAAAAAGATGAGAGATTCCTTGCTTAGTATTTACATTTGGTTCGGATCAACCCTCTAGAATTCTTCAGAAAACTTATCAGGCTGATAACGTGACCATCATTCAACATGCTAGCAGAAAACAATGAGAAAAAACAGTAATTCTGCTTCTCTCTTGGGGAATAGAGGCAAGGAAAAAAAAAAAAAGAGCTACTTATTCCCTCCCAACCAACTCTTTTTTTTTTTAATTTTTATTTTTAT
Organism: Stictonetta naevosa; assembly: GCA_011074415.1. Taxonomy (NCBI): domain Eukaryota; kingdom Metazoa; phylum Chordata; class Aves; order Anseriformes; family Anatidae; genus Stictonetta; species Stictonetta naevosa. The sequence goes on along the minus strand of CM021698.1, from coordinate 123,017,800 downwards.
TTATTAAGGGCCAAGAAAGTATAAATAGAATGGTAAAAAGATGCCAAATTTCTATTTAACAGTGCAGAAAGTACTGGTTGGTTGGTTGTTGGCTTCCCCATGATGAAATCAATAGCCCCTGCTACTGCCATTATGTGACCTGAAATTTCTTTAGGTATCCCATTTGCTCTGGTTCCTGCAGGAATTATCTCTGTGTCTCATTTATACTCTGAGCCTTTCTTACACTGGATAGGCATAGTCTCTATGTTCATGCTGTGAGGTCTATTTAACTCTCAGTTTATTCACTGCACAGATGATGTGATACTGCTGCGGCTCCCTCATGTTTTTGGCACTTGCATGGACTGATGCAGTGAATTAAGCTGCATTTTAAGGGTGAAATCTCACTTCATCAATACCCATTTTAAGGTTTGCTCATTTTGCACACCATATGTAAAACCAGTGTGGTCCAACTGCCAGTGCACAAGTCAGGTCTGGGTATCTGGATCCTTCCCTCTGGTGCACTGCCTCTTCCTCAGAGCACACAGAGAAGGGCTTTTGGTTCTCTGACACTAACAAGAAGATGCTTCTTGCCATGCTTGTGAGCTACCTGGTGCATATATGCCCAGCGACTTGTGCTGCATGAGTGAAGAAGGGGACCAGCTCCAAAATACGTCTGCTGTATTCCGCATGTGGAGACAATTCTGGTTTCAGAGCCAGGAGCTACCAGCGTTGCACCAGAGAGGCTCACAAAAGTGTCCTTGTCCCAGGATGTTCCCTACATGACAGCAACACTGCTCTGAGTTCAGAACTCTTAAGCCTAGAAACACTCTGCCACTTCATGCACTGATTCAGGAAATTTTCTTTTCTTTCTCCAAAACCAATGCTCTCCGGTCACTGATACAGAGACAAACAATCCCCTAAAATTTGACAAATCTGAGATGATACTTGCTGTTATAATGGCAGTTCTCTGACAAAGGAGAATTTCTTAGTCTTTAGTCTCCATTTCAGTCAATCAATCAATCAGTTATTTTCTATCAACTGTACTGTCAACAGCTATGAATTGTATCCACCTCAAAACAGAGACGGCTTAACTTTTACTGATCATGCCAAGTTTCTACTGATCAAATTCTAGATAATGCCCAAAAGAGCCTGATATTTTAAACCGTATTTTATCGAAATACATCTTTTATCCAGTCATAGATTTAATTTTTTTTTCTCCCTTTTTTTGTTTTTCTTTTCAATTCAATTTTTACTTGACCTATTTCACAATTTGGAAGTTGATAGGTTCATAATTTCCCAAATTTAATATGTTATTTATGCTTTTATTTCCTCATATTTCCTAATAAATAAATAAACAGGGTATGAATTTGTGAATGTGATTTTACTTATTAAACACAATCCTAATCTTTTCTCAGGAACAATTTCCTCTTTAGTCTATTTTATTAATTACTATTTCTTTTTCCCTTCCTAATTTCCTTCCAGGAGATACTTCCTGCCAGTCTTCTAACTTGACTAAATGCTAGCTTTTGAAGTCCAAGGTTCTTAATGAATTTCACTGTTTGTGACCCTTTTCAGCAGTTGACCTTCCATCTTTAATTCTTTCATTTACTTAAAATATGGTCCCCATCTAACGTCTTCCACTTTACCAAAAAGGGTGTTGTCACCTGTCAGTCTGCCTGTGACCTACTCTGTTTCCTTCCCCAAATGCATTTCCTTTCCTGGGTAGGACTAGATCCAGTGAAACTGATGTGGGGATCCCACACTTCCCACTGGGTGAGCTGAACACCCCTGCTGCCTGCTCTGCCTGTTCAAAGACAGAAAGCCAAAGGTTTTTTTCCCCATCTTGCTCACAACCCTTTATTATTACTGCAGTTTGTCATTTTTTTTTCTTTCTCTTGCCCCTCAGCAAAGACAGTCTGTCAAATATTACTCTTCCTTCTCCTTGAACATGAGTGTATGCAAAGTTCTGAAATTTAGTATGTGCATTCTGTCCATGTAACAGATAACTTACTACCTTTTTTGTCCTTTTCTTCTCCATCCTTCCATACTGGTATCCCAGCCTTGTGTCTGGTGCTGGTATTTGTCAGAGACAGCTGAGCAGACTAGATTAATCACGGCTGATCCCTGGCTAAAGCAATTCCACCTTCCTTTTGAACATTTTTTTTTTTTTTTAATTTATGGGGGCCCACTTTTTTTCTTTTTTTGTTTTTTTTTTCCCTATAGGAGGTGCTCCTGTATAGTGAATTTGGATTTACTGAAAATAGCTTTGCTATTCATAGCTGTAGAAAGCTTACAAGAAGCTCCAGAATTAAGAAGGTTTGCATGAAAGTTGAAAACAAAAAGCACAAAGAGTATATTTGTTTTTGGGCCCAATCCTAGAGAAAATTCCCATTAAACTCACCTGCACAAGGAATGGCAGATTATCCCCCATCAAGTTTTGTAGGAAATCTAACCCCACCCAGAAAAAGAAAGTGTTTCCAGTCTTTGTTTCATCTAATTATTTCTATCTGTCCTCTAGAACATGTGTGTTTCTTATGACCACAGTATATTCAGTCTTAGTTTAAACAGTGATAAGTATATTTATAGATCTGTGTAAAACAAAATATTACTAGCATGTCAGCATTTGGTTGATCTTCACATTCTTGGCTTTAAAACAGTTTAAAATAAAACATACACACAAAGCAGGGTTGTTTTTTTGGCTCCGGTTTCCTCATTTTTGCCCACAACAGACCTGGCAGATGTGGGATAGTTGGAATGTGCATATCTAACAATTCTCTTCTGTGCCATCATTTGAAGCTGTAGGAGTGCAGCTATTTGGCTGGAGCACGGAACAGAGTGATGAATGTGATGAAATACAGATTTCATTTATGACCAGAGGATAAACGCTATTCAGGTCACGAAAACAGATTAGTGCATGGGGACAAAAAGTTCATGAAGAATTCATTTTTGGAGGCAGAGGGAAGGGTACTAAAGAACCGCAGCGATTAAACTGAAATGACTTGGTAGTTACTGGGAGTATATAAAAAATACAAACCAGGAACCACGAAAGGATGCAGTCTTCTTAATTGCTGTGGCCTTGGGATGGCCTTGCTGGAGAGTCACAGTCTGATTAATCATGATAACAGAGAAATTGGATTGCTTCATGGAAGATTTTACATTCATAGTTTTGTGGAAAAGTTTAAAGTTGTTTCTGGGGCCTCATACCCAAGATAAACCCAAAACAAATGAAAAGAAATCAGATAGCTGTAAAAATGAATTATGAACCAAGACCTTCTCAGATGACTATTAAGCCTTGATCAGTTTATAACAGATCAAAGAAAGTCCTTCCCAGCTTAGGCAAGACTGTTACAGCAGAAATTGTGCTCTTATCAGAGCCAAACCCTTATCCTGAATTCAGATGTAGATGCAAGCTTGATAAATGAATCTGTTTTTAAAGTTGTCCACTCACAAACCTAAATGTGAGCAAAGGTGTTTTAAAGATGGATTCATGGCATATAATGCCTTGCATCTGTGTTCTGGATCAACTTAAAAATAAGGCTAAAAAGATATGGGTCTTTATAAGGTTCAGAAAAAGAAAAGAAAAAAAATCAAACTGGAAAAACAATTGCTGCTATTTTAGGAATAGTGGTCCATTCTGCATTTTTCATGAAAGTGAGTTCAGGGAGAGTTTTTCTTAGGTAAGAATTTCAGTACTAAGTAGAGAGATGTTGGGTATATCAGATAAAAACACCGCTAAGATCTTAATTTAAAATCAAACCAGTTTTCCAGTGTATGTGTCAACTTTTTCAACAGCTTAAATGTTTCTTCCAGCAGGCTGTTTTCCATACAGCATTTTCCATAGACCAGGGCTCAGTGGCTGGCAAGGCAAAGAAATTACAACTTTCCAAGTCAGAAGCAGAGAAAAGGGAAATAATTTCTGAAAAAAAACACTCTATTGTAACCCACATAGTTCCAAAAGGGTGTGTTGTACTGGAAAATCTTTCATGTGAGAGAGCAACCTGAGTGTGTGAGGTCCTCCTCACAGATGTCCAGGTGGGGAAAAGGCTTGGCAGCTAATACCGGAATGATATGACCCGGCAAAAGCCAGGAGATTTTCCTTCCACACTGGAAAGTTTAAATATTGTTTTGCCTCTTGTCAAAAATGTAATGGATCTGGGAGTGAATGAGGGCAAGCCTTGACTCACTGTGGGAAGGTGGATGTGGGTGTGCAGAAGAGGGCAGAGGACAATGAGAAATAGAGGACTTTCAGCCTGTTCTGAATGCTGAAAAAAAAAAAAAAAAAGCTCAATGTGAGCTGGCAGTACACACTTGTAGCCCAGAAGGCCAAATGCATCCTGGGCTACATCAACAGAGAAGTGGCCAGCAGGTGAAGGGAGGTGACTGTCCCCCTCTGCTCTGCCCTTGTGAGGCCCCACCTGGAGTGCTGCGTCCAGGTCTGGAGCCCCCAGCACAAGAAGGACGTGGGGCTGTTGGATTGGGTCCAGAGTAGGGACACGATCAGAGGGTTGGAGCACCTCTCTTATAAAAAAAGGCTGACAGATCTGGGGCTGTTCAACCTGAAGAAGAGAAGGGTCTGGGGTGACCACATTGCAGATTTTAAATATTTATAAGAAAGAGGGAGAGCAGATAATGACAGGACAAGGGGTAATGGTTTTAAACTAGAAAAGGAGATTTAGATGAGATGTTCGGAGGAAATTCTTCAGTCAGAAGGTGGTGAGGCACTGCATCAGGTTGCCCAGAGAAGCTGTGGATGCACCATCCCTGAAGGTGTTCAAGGTTGGATAAGGCCCTGGGCAACCTGATCTAGTGGGTGGCATCCCTGCACATGGTGGGGAGGTTGGAACTAGTTGATCTTTAGGGTCCTTTCCAACCCAAGCCATTCTATGGTTCTATGATTCTATGATGATTTGATGACACCAAATGGCCACCCTTCTGAGAGCTCTGCTTTTTACACAGGAAATATTTTCCAGGGGCAGGTCCAGGTCCCCTTAGTTTTGTGGCCCATTTCTACATCTCCAGAGACTATCAGGGAGTGCACAAATGACTCTATAGTCATAAAGTTTTCCAAAACATCGAGGCATGGTATCTTGCTATGTCAATATAACATAAAGCACAGGAAGGACATGACTCTGGGCTGAAGGAACTCTGTTAGCTCTTAATTTCTCCACTGGCTTTGGTGGTGTTAGTCCAGGTTTTTACTGAGCAACGTTCAGCATCTGGCAGAGTTTGCAAAACTTGTCTAATCAGATCCATTTTGATTTGCTGTTTTCAGCAACTGAGACATTAAACCATTTCACCACCATCACCATCTCCAGGATTCATAAGCAAAGAGTGAAGACACGACTTGTTCTATAATGTCATGCATTCCCATGGGAAAATATATGTCTTTCTGTGTATGCATGTGTGTTCCCCCTTCCCCCCCCCCCCCCCCAATATTTCTTAAGCTATTCTTTGACCTGTGCTCTATAGTTGGGTGGTTCAACATGCATTTGTTACACTACTTCTGAGCCTAAAATTTTTTAATCATCTAATGATGATGGCTGTCCTCCTCCAAAAACACTTAAATATAATCAGATCCAATTGGTCAGCTTCATTAGAGTGCTGAGCCAGCACGTTGTTTGAGTGCCAAGAGTCAATGAAGCCAGAAATCAGGGTCAAAAGTTGCTATTAGTTGGCACATACCTCTGGCAGGCTTTATAGAATATCCTGATTAAAGCACTTGTTAAGCCTTGACTGAATTCTTTTTCCTCTTATAAATACAGTTTTGTCAGATTTCATTTTTTACTCTCCACACGCCTTTGTGAAGAGGCCTGTGATCAGGAAGATGGAGTAGCAACCTGGAGCAAAAGGCAGGATTTCTGTCATACCAGAGGGATTTGTGTCACTCTAGATTATTAACTACTCTGGTGACAGGTGCTATCTTCTGCATTATCCTGAGAACATTTCCATGGTACTCCTCAACGACCAGGCTGCAATTGCAACTTCAAGAGAGGCAACTTTGGGAACTGCTGTTGCACTTTGTCCACGAAACCACCAGATGGTGCAAAGAAATAAATCACCATCAGATGAAAATTTCACATCCAAGCCCCTTCCAGCCTGAGCCACAGTTTAGTGAAGCTTCACCTGAATCTCAGCAGAGATAAAGTGAGCTCTGACTGAGAGAAACCAGATGTGATTTTGCAGGCTTTTACAGCAACCCAGGTAGATCGGTGGCTAAGTTTAGTTTGGCTTTCAAGTATTTAGATACAAAATAAGTATTTAGATACAAAATTCAAAGATAACCAATCAGGCAGAAAGAAGAACAATTGTCTCAAATTTTTGCAGATCATAATAGAGTTCTGTGTATGCTGAAATGTGGAAGGCAGGAAAAGGCAAGCACAATCCAGTCACATTCAGTTGTATTTCAAAGTTCAAATTCATGCAAATCCAGGATTAATTGATGGATGAAATTTCTGCCCCCAGATGGTGAATATCCTGCTGGTTCTTCAGTTCTTGTGCAGTCTGCAATCCTTGAGTTGGATCCTGAAAAAAAAAAAAAAAAAAAAAAAAAAGGCAAATTCAGCTTTTCTTTTCTGTGCTTGGCCCAGACTCAACAGTTTGAAGTCCAGATCCTTAGGTGTGAATCAAACCTCTCATCCAGGCATTTGGCTTTTGGGGTCCTGTTATGACACAGTACAGCTGAGCATGTACTGTTCTGTCACCAAAAGAGGTAATCCAAAGGTATGTGCCTTCAGAGCTTTCTCACTGAAACAGAACACCATTAAAAGTATCATTGATAGAGCCTGTCTCTTCTAAATGAGTCTTACACGTTGTATTATTTGCCTGGTGTGTTTTACATTTGTGTTTTTCACCCATACGACAAACAAGGACTGCAGTTCATTATACTTCCTTTGCTTAACAATGTTTTCCTTGCTCAGAGGGACGCTGCAGTACAATATGCTTGTTACTGCAGGAGAGGGAAGTAAATGGAATCCACTCATTGCCTGTGAGTAAACTTAAGCATTATAAGCTCATCAAGCATCATTTTATTTCTCAAAATTCTTAGAATTGGTAAAGTTCTACTGCATAACCCTTTGTATAAAGAGGAATTCCTGTACAGATTATGCTCATTATTTTATACAATTTGTGTAGTATTTGTCCTGCTGTGGGTGCTCTTTTATTCTGTATTATGGTGTAGTTATAGCTAATGCAATAGCAGCAGCATTAGTAGTAATAATATTATGTTTCTGTATCACAGGATGCAGAAACAAGAGGTGTAGCCTGCCAAATCTGCCAAGGATCGTATTTGTCCACCCCACCAAAACAAATATCTCAGGAATGGAACAGCAACACAACTAAACAGTAGTGAGGGTTAGACGAGCTGTGGAAAGCTTGTGTTATCCTAAAACAGGCTTTCATGGGGCAAGGTCCAGCTCTGATAAATGACCATCACGCTTGAATAAATGAACAGCCTAGGTAGCATGTGCCTACAAACCTTAGGCAGCAAATAACACTGCTTCTTCACCCAGTGAACAAAGACAAGGCATACAGGGACCGAGGCTGCTTAAACTAGACCCTTGTGCAGGATGGCTCCCCACAGGGTCTGTACCTCTTCGTGGCTCTATAGAAAGTTAAAGGCATCCAGACACCTCCCATGATGCATATTTTCTACCAATTACTTGAACTTTTCAATTTTTAGTGGGATTTAGTGAAAGGAAAGACAAGCTTTCTCTCTCTCACTCACTCTTTTTTTTTTTTTTTTTTCTTCTGGGTACAGCTTTCCTTAATAGCTACTTTAGAATGGAGAAATTCTGAACTATGTTTATTTGGGATCTTTTTTTTTCTAGCAATTTTGAAGGCAAGCATTCAGGTAGTAACCATCTATCAATGCACAGCTCCCTCTTAAAGAGAAGTTAATTCTGGAAGCATTGGATTAGAGAAATTTTTGTTTTCCATCTTTTCTTTGATGATTTATTCAAATACAAACCTACCTGCCTCCTCTGGAAGAATGTCAGGGCAAGCAGAAGCCATTACAGAACAGTCTGGCCTTTTCCAGTAGCAGTTGCATTTTCCTGCTGACTTATACCTCCCAAGAATTAACCTCACTTTCCATGAACATTGACTGCAGAAGCAGTCTTAAAAACTACACTCATAAACTGAAGAGTCTCAGCAGTACCTGGGCATTTATCTGGCTAGTGACATTTAAAGGACACAATTCAAAAGTCATAATTTCTATATCAAATGATATCAAATGATATCAAATGATATCAAATGATAGCTACAAATGATAGTGCCTGTATAATTCACAGAATAAGAAAATAAGCTAGCTGTTTATGCAAGCTTCACATTTAGAAAGAAGAGAATAAATCTGTGGAATAAATTATTTCCCTCAAAATAATCTCTTTAGCCCTAATCTTCAGAAAGTTTCCCTCCATTTAGATCTTTGAGTAGAAAATTCAGCTATCCTGTGTGTAAAACTTATCTTTGATTTATTTTCTGGGAAAATTATTTCTTCAACAGTGTTGCTGAAGACGAGAGAACTGGATTCTGAATGTCAGGAAGAAATCACAAAATCTTTCCTGAAAAATGTTTCAGTTCTCTCTAAACACATTTATCAAGTATGTTTTATTGTAGCAGGGAAAAGAATAAGTAAGCACTTTGAATCAAGAACATCTCTGAACATTATTGAACCTGTTTCTGAAATCCAGAGCAATAGTGATGCTTACAAATCAGAATATGAAATATGTATGATGATAGGTGATGTCATTTTTGACATAATTGAATGATGTGAAATACAAAAAGGTAGCATTCACTTAACTATGACTCAAGCATATGATGGAAGAGGAAGACGGGATGATCAAATTGCATATTCTTGCAAATAACATTGACCTATTTCTGTCACTGATGTCAGGGTCAGGGAAGTTTGTTCCTCAACAGAAGAGAGCTTCAAAATAGTGCTTGGAGCTCAGGCTGAAAACTTGGAAACTTCTTGTGCATGTAAGTGTTAGGAAGCAATGAAAATATTTCAGGACATATTATTAGAAGTTTACCGTTTTTCAAAGGAAAATGAAAAGAAAATATGTGATGGGATCACTAAGATTTTCTTTCTAGGTTGAACAGTTTTCCCAAAGACTCTTTATTCCACCACACACCAGACAGTTAAAGACTTGAAGTCCTATTATTTGGCTTATATCCACATGACAAAAAACTCAGAAAGGAAGACTTCCATTTTTTGCACCAGAACTATATTCAAGAGGAGGAGATGAAAGGCTCTTGATTATTATTATTATTATTATTATTAATCTTTCTCTCTTTCTTTCTCGCTTTCTCTCTTTCTTTCTTAAGTTCAGACAGCATGTCTGAACTGAGGGAGTGCTCCAAGGGACTGCTGCATATCCTGCATGGATATTAAGCTCACTGCATAAAATAAAGAGGGACAAAGGATTAACCACTCTAAAATGCCAATGCCATCATTTATTATTCACTGTCAAAGAGCAAATGCTCCCCTGCAAAAGAAAGGCCAAAGGAGCTGCACTGTCACAAAGTAATCACTCTCTCAGGGAGCAGAGCTAGTTGGCTGAAGTTCATGCCTCCCAGTGCTCAAGGGCTGTGCTGATCTCATGATATCTGAATTTTTACATTTACTGCTTCTTCTGCATTGGTTACTAAGTGGCAGAGATACATTAGGGTACAAGAAGATTTTTTATATACTGAATTTATGCACATGAACTGCACTTGAAAACTGCAAGAAAGGTTCTCAGCTGGTATACTACCTCACAGACTGCTGTGGCACCATGTTGATTCACAATTCCTGGCAATACAGACTGCTTACTGGAAATGCTTTGGAGGAAGAAGGCTTATTTTCCTAAGCTTTTCAGGAACTGGGGAACCACTGCCAGTATCTACCAAACCTGCAGATGATGTAATTGAAGAAAAAGAACTAGTAAAATTGTGAAGGGAATTGACTTCAAACCAACTGTCTGCAGAGAAATATTCAAAATTGCAGATGCCTCTAGTACTGGCTTACGGCCCAGCCCAGATCCTTTGGTGAATGCAGCAAAACTCATACAAAGATATCAGGATTGGGTTCATATATTTTTGGCTTTTAAATAAGCTATTCCCTCTCTGCAGTGTATATAACATATATCTGAACGCTTCATATAACATGATTTAATGAAGCTGTGACTACCCTTGTTTGTTAAGGAAAAAGTCCAGACAGATTCTTGTTGGAGAAATAGCATGCCATCAAAGGAACTTCCCTGACTACTCAGTCCTTATTTCTTGCGCATGTGATACTGCAAGTCTCTATAAATCGTTTGGCTGGTTAGGACCACTGTGTGGCTTATAAGAATGTATGTGTGCTGTGCTTGCAGAAGGCATGGGAGATGTTTGTGTGTGGTATTAAAGAGCTATAATCTGTGGGATAGGGCTGAAGAACAATGATCTTGTGAAAGTCCAGCTGGCCCAACTGTCAGCAAAAGATAAGAGGAAGAGCTTCAGGAGACAGCTGGGCTCACACAGGATTGATGTTGTTAATAGGATTAACGAAAAGTGATGCCATTGATAAGACCAAGAAAGAGTAATGCCACTGAATTAAAAGATGGGTCAAGATGGTCTTCAAAGACCATAGACTGTAATCTGAAAGATAAAGGACACTTGTGGTTATTCCCCACATGAACATCTAAGGCACATCCAAGTGCTCTGGGCAGAAATCTGGCTCCACTCCCCAGTGACTTGGTTAAATATCAGACAGTAAGGTGTGCAACTGAGATGAGAGAACTGCAGAGACTAAGTGAGCATAAGTTTGTTCCTGCAAGTGGTTTTATCTAATAAGAATGTAAGAGGCTCTTCTCTTTGCAATATTATTGCTTATTTAAGATACGATGACTCTAATGTTAAGAACTGTTGGCACCTGATATTGTATTCAAAGGTAACGAAGTAAGTTAACATTGTGCATACGTCTTTCTTCTTCTTGGCCAAACCCCTTTCATTACAGTTGCTGTAAGACTTTTTGCCAATGGAACTGTAACAGTTACAACCTGCTTTATGTTTCCTAAATGGTAACTACAATTTCATCAAAAGATAATGTGCAACAGTTGGCAAATTTTCGAGTGCCCATAATAATAATAATATTAACAACAACAATAATAATAGTAATAATAATAATTTAAAAACAACAACAACAACAACAACAACAACAAAAAACATGTATTAGGCTATAATAATGGAAGTGTGGTCTGGTGAAAGCTTACCAAAACTGATGGTTTTGTGCCAATAGCTACCAATGCCTGTAGAGGTTTATTTTTTTTTTTTCCAAGTAAACATGAACTTTTTCTCCCTGGACTCTCACTGGGTGTGAATCCCATGGCTAAGTTATTGTGGTTCTGAACCCCAGCTAACAGATAGTATTTTAGCACTGGCTTAGGGATACGTTTAGCATAACCACATAGCTCTTGGTCAGTAGGCAGTGTGAGCTCATGCTTGTCCTCATATTATTGTGCAGACATGCTGTCTGTTGTATTTCTGTAAGACTGAAAAAATTATCACCAATTACCACATAAACAATCTCTGAGATCTTAAGGGCTAATTTCATCCTTCCTGGTATCTTCAGCTTTCAGCCCAATCCTTTTTAAGGGCAACATTTGTTTATAAAGCATGCTGAACTTACAAATTGTTCATCTGATGTGACTTAGTCAAGTCATATGTTTTCTTTCCATCATTTATTCCAAATATATATATATTTTTAATGCATTCAAAAAAGTTTATGTGAGCAATACTAACATTAAGTAAGAATCCAAACACATTTCAATACCTTCTGTATCTAACAGTTGGTTGTTTTTGTTTGTTTGTTTGTTTGTTTTCCAATTAAGTCCCCAATTCAAACTGCTTTGTCTCAACCTTCTCTCAATAATTCTGTTTTTGGCCTATCAGCACTATTAGTTAGCTACTCTTTTTGAACACTAAACTTTCTATTTCAGGATAACTCTCAAGCAACATTATACTGGATTATAGCTAAACCTTTGTCTTTGCTGACCCATACTACAACTTAAAATAACTGTGTGTTCCTTTTCACATAAGCATTTTGGCACTTAATGACGGATTGTGGTATTTTACTAGCACTGGATGAATCCTTTAACACACTTCAACAAGAAAATTAAAAAGAAGACCTTAAACACATCTGTGCAATTAAACACCCTAAAATATTGCAAGAAATAATTATTTCATGAATAGCTAAGCAAATGAAGTGTAGTTTCCTATGTATTTGTGTGATACATTCCTTCTTGCACGTAGTATAGTCAGCTCCTTCAATATCTGCTTTATGTTTGACTGAACAAGAAGTAGAAGGGTGCACTGGTCAAATGGATGCTGAATGACAGAGCAGAAACACAGCTGTGTTAATACTACCTTTTCTTCATAGGGGAACTACTTCAGACTTTCTAGACATTTTCTGGTTTCCTAAAGCTTACAGGAACTAAACATATTCAAGGTTCCTCTCTCTGTGTCAAACATACTTAATTTCTCTCTTTTTTATTTTTCCCCAAACAGATGTAAAATCTCCATGCCTTTTTCAAATGAATTAAAGAAATAAAAGAGAGAGATGGGCAGGCAGGGTGTATAAGTCTTGCTTCCTTGCAAAAACGGGTTAAAACATCCAATCTCTCAGCAGACTTCATGAATAAATCTCCTAAGTTTGCATGCTACATTTTAAAACTGCCTTACCAAAATATAATTGTTTTTGTCAGAAATGTTGTCCTCTGTTATTTGTGTTCAGTGATGTGGTTTAGTGGAGAACTTGTTAGTGTTAGATCAGAGGTTGGACTAGGTGATCTTGGAGGTCTCTTCCAACCTACAGATTCTAACCCTTGGAGATCTGGAGAAAAAATGGGTCGAGGTGGGATTGCATGGGGCAGCCTTTCTCTCTGGCAAGCCAAAAGACCTGGGAGGGAGCCAGCCCCAGAAAAGGGCAAAAATCCCCAACTCTCCCCCTTGTCAACATGAGGACATCTTCCAGACCATTCCCAACACAGCCGCCTTTGGCCTTGCATGGGCCACTCCATCACAGAGGCTTGCGGAGGTCACAGTGGCCACCACTGCCTGCCTTTGCTGCGGGCACTATAAAAAGGCCCCCCTGTCGCTGGCCCGCCACTCGCTGAGCTTCTAGGCCCTCTGACAGCCAGCATCCGCGGCAGAAAGAAGACCTGAATCAGCAAGGCGAGAGGCAGCCCTCGTTGGTGTGAGATGACAGCGATGCAGTCCCAGCAAGCACCAACAAGGAAGGCAGCTGAGGAGAAGGAGAAGCGTCATGGGCAGAGGCAGAGAACCAGTGGCACAACAGACACCAGTGCCCAAGGGAGCTCTGGCGCACAGCCCGCAGACACCCATAAGCGGTACCGTGGGCACTGCAACGATGCGGGGAACAGGCAGGCCCCTCAACCACACAGTGACAGGGGGCCTGGGCTTTCTCCTAGTCGAAACGGCGGCGTGAGGCAAAGGCAGCACCATCAGCAAGACAGCCGCAAGGAGCACGGGCGTGGCTATAGCGCGCAGCGCAGTGTGGGACCCAAGCATGGCCATAAAGCAGATGGCAATGTCGGGCCCACAAATGGAAATGAAGCACAGAGTGGAATGGGACCTAGGCGTGGAAGTGAACGACCCCGTGGTTTGGCACCCCGGCCAGAAAAGTCTACTGAACAAAGGCATCACGTGCAGCCAGGCCCTACCAAGGACAGGATCAAACTTCAGCAAGTTCAAGCCATGCACCGTCCTTCCCCTAAACCTGACTGCGACTCGGGCCATAGACCTTACAATTCACGCAATGGTCACGTGGGGCAAAGGCAGGAACATCGGCCAGACAGCCACATGGAGCAGAGGCGAGCCTATCGAGCAAGCCCAGACACCTATAAGCGGTACCATTGGCACTGCAGCGATGCGGGGAACAGGCCGGCCCCTCAGCCACACAGCGACAGGGGGCCTGGGCCTTCCCATAGCCGCAACAGTGGCACGGGGCAAAGGCAGGACCAGCAGCCAGACAGACGCAAGGGAGCACAGGCGTGCCTACCATACGGAAAAAAGTGCGGGACCCAACCAGGGCCAGAAACCAGACAGAAGTGTCAGACCAACGCGTGAAAATCAACCCGACAGTGGCACAGGACCAAGGCGTGGAACTGGATGACCCCCTGGTTCGGCACCCTGGCCTGAAAACATGCCAGATGGAAGGCATCCCGTTTGGGCAGTCCCAGGCAAGGACTGGCTTAGCCTTCTGCCCAACACCGAGGAGCCCATGGAGGTAGATCCACCACAAGACGTAGAGGAACAAATGGAAGTGGATCCACCACAAGATGTGGAGGAACCGATGGAAGTGGATCCACCTAGGCCAGAACAGACCTGGGACTACCACGGCATGTCTTTGCTCTCTGCTATCCGATCACAAAAACAGCATCGCAGGAGTGCCCGGCCAGCCCCCTACTCGTTGTCACACAGGCTCCATCCCAAGCATTAGTGTGGAGCCCCCAAACACCATGGACACACCGTAGGCTTACCTGCAAGACGTCCTGGCAATAAACCACTCTGTTGCCGATTCTCAGGGGTTGTGTGAGTGCTTCTTTCTCATCCCCCAGCCCTTGTGCCAGAGGTGGCATCCCTTCTGCACAGAGCCTTGAGGAACAGCACAACAGAGGACCCAGCTTCCTTCGGGCTGCTGCGCTGGGGTAGCAGGAGGAGTCCCCGAGGGCCACCATGCACCTCTAACATTTGTGAAAATAGACTGAGGGATGAAAATAGGAGTGTATAAGCAATAATAGGTCGCTGATTTCTTATGTGTGGAGTGAGTTTCTCTAGCTGAATAATAGGTAATGACAGACGTGGAGAAGGCTGAGGTACTCAGCAACTTCTTTGCCTCCGTCTGCACTGGTAGGCAGGCTTCCCAAGTGTTCCATTTCCCTGAACCCGTAGATGGAGGCTCTGGGAGCAAAGTCCCACCCACTGTAAGTTAAGAGCAGGTTTGAGACCATCTGATGAATCTAAACAGGTACAGGTCTATGGGGCCTGATGACAAGAATCCCAGAGTCCTGAGGGAACTGGCTAACAGAGTTGCCAAGCCTCTCTCCATCATAGCTGAAAAGTCCTGGCAATTGGGCGATGTCCCTGGTGGGTGGAAAAATGGAAACATTATGCCCCTAGTCTTCACCAATTAAAACAAATTTATTGAACAAAGAGCACTACTCTTCATCAATTAAAACAATTACGAGACATTTCTTCTCACAAATAGAGGACAGGCATTGGGACAGGTTGCCCAGGGAAATGGTGGCGTCACCGTCCCTGGGAGTGTTCAAGGCAAGGTTGGATGTAGTGCTCAGGGACATGGTTTAGTGGGTGGCATTGGTGGTAGGGGGATGGTTGGACCAGATGATCATGAAGGTCTTTTCCAACCTTAATTTTTCTATGATTCTAGATGATTCTGTGATTCTGTGTTTACTGTATAATGCTGGTCAAGCATGTTGCAACATTTAACACCTCTATCTGAAACATTCAGGAGATTTAAACCCACTTCTTATTTCCAAATCAAAACTGGCATAAATGTATGACTACTGTTCAACATTAAAAAAAAATAAAAATAAAAATAAAAAAATCAGTGTCAATGAAAGATATTCAAGAATTTATGACAATAAAAATATTTGCTACCATCTTTGGCCATACTCTTGTAACTATGTCAGCCACACCTGGCCAAAGTCCTGTAGGGCTGCCCCTTGTCCAGAATGCCAGAGCTGCAGCTGGAAAACCCTCAGTGATTCCCTGTCACTTTCAAATATTAAATTAAAAAGTTTCTTCTGACAGTTTTTTAGCAAACTTTGAAAACCGATTTTCTAGATATTAGGGCAAACTTTCTGCTGCCGTTAGCACAAAACAGAAACGGACTTATTTTGAGGAGAAAGAAGACATCTGCCCCCTATGTTGCTTTGGAAATCAGCAGGGCTGTGGAAAACCTGAGAGGCACCTGGTGAGAAAGTGGGCTAATGCTACATCTTCACAGAGCTGGACTGAGCACTTTCCAAATGTCTGCTGTGTTGCTTGAATCAAATGCAATGGAGATGTTTTGCCCATTTCTAATCCTTGCTGGAACCATTCACAGTTTCTGGAAGGTATTTGCCTCTGGGCTAACAGCATTCATGCATATCAGCTGGGTCCAGGACACTTTGGCACAAAATATATGCCAGAATAATGTTGAAGTAAGGTTGTTAATTGCTATCCCACAGAGAAAAAGCAACACTATTGGCATGGGAAAGCATACTCCAAGAGGTGGTCTGGCTTTTCCTTTGCAGTCATTTGAATGCCATTTCTTTTTTTATGTTCAGGTATCATGTTGGATGTTTTTCTTCTTATGAAGGGCATATGTTAAATACAACAACATGAACTCTCTGCTCCAAATTCCTATGTAGTAATGGAAGTCTAGAGTTAACTCCACAGTTTTCTGAATCTGGTTTATAGAGCTTAATCAAAAGAGCTGCATAGCTCTTCTCATGTATTTAAGAGGATTGTAATATAAATGAAGCAAAGGAAAAAGTGGGTCACAACTTTGGCAACACTTTTTTCTTCCCTCTATTTTTGGTCTCAGAGCTAAAGGCTTCAACATTTCCTTGTACGGACAAAACAATTAATAAAAAAACAAACCTTGCAGTGGAGGCAACCATACAACTAAAATTACTTTACCAATGAGGAAAATACATAAAAATGGGCAACAGCCTGTAAAAGCCTCAATATCATACCACATATGGTGTGACCTGATAAAATTAGTGTAGGTGATCTGCAGATAATGTCTGGGAAATGTTAACAGCAAAACTGTATGTGCCGAAGGCCTCCAAAGTTTAAATAAATACTCCAAGTAAATGTTATGAAAACCTCTACTCCTTTCACGAGAACCTGTTCCAAGAAGGCTAAATGAGATATAGTTTATTTACATGAATCCCATTTTGATCTTCAATAAAAATAAAGTACAGGCTGTGTTGGACAGGATAGTATTGCACACTGAGCAGGAGAGGGGACAAATCTTGTTCATCTCAGAGATATGCCCAGCCTGGAAACTGAAGGTATTCCCTTCCTAGGAAGGCAAGCAAAAATTTGTTCTATGTATGCTTCAGTTTTGCACCTTCCAGAGTGCTTAAAAATGCAGGTTCAATTGATCCTCCTGTAGGAGGGAATCCAATTCAATATATTCCCTTTATAAAAGCTATAAAAAGCAAAAGGGAAGGGAACCTGTTCTGAAATGCTGTGTTCACAATGAAGGCTCCCCTGGTCAGCAGGGAGAGGGCTCCTCTGATCAGCAGGACACTGCTCTGCGCTCTGCAGACCTTATGTTTGCCATAGTCTGGCTTGGAAGTAAGAGCAGAGGAGCTTTAGTGAGCTCATGTGAAGGAGCTGGGACACGGAAGCGGGTCCGTGTTGTTTGTTGTGCTGGTGGACCTAGCAAATCTTTAGGTGGGGATAGACAAGAAGGGTCAGATGCGGCAAATGGAATTTTTTTTGAGTAACTACAGGAACAAGGTCTCTGATCTTCCCAAGAACTCTTTCCCTCACAGAAAATGCCCAGCCACTCTCCTGCATCTCCACATTTGTGCAGCATGTGTGGCCAAAAGATGAGGAAGCAGGAAGGAAAAAGACAGTGTCCATGGACATTTTTCCATGGTGGACTGCAGTGCAAAACGAGCTTGAGGAGGGACAGGCAGAGGAGGAGGCCTGTTGCCAGCCTGGGGTGGGCTGGCCAGGGGCTGGGGTGGCAGGGCCTCATGGAGCTGGGAGCCACCGCCAGCCTCGCTGCTTGAGGTCTCCCTACAGGACTTCAGCTCCTGGCCAGGAGAAGGCCCCAGTGGGATGACCACAAGGTCTGGCTCAAGCCAGCATTCTTCTTGCTGCTCCCCTTCACCCTCTGCTGCTCCAGACCTCATTTACACTTGACTGTTTTATTTGCAAATGAACACGTTCCTATCAGGTTCTGGATCAAAGTTTCCATAACCCCTGAGTATCAAATGATCCATTTAACATGGTCACCAGTGTGCACTGTAGGTTGTTCTCTGTACTCCTGGGGAGTGGGATCAGGCCTTGATACTGTAATTGCAAGACATTTTCAGCTGGCATAGAGGTAGGGACAATGCAGAGAGAGAATCACATGCTGGGGCAACAGGGAGGGCAGAGCTGCCTCATTCAGGGCCAGTTGGTGACATTTTCTGTCTGAGAGAAGTAGGCCATTTGATTCACCCTACAATCATTTTTTTTTTTATTATTATTATTTTTTTAAGTATTAAAGCCACGACATGACCAAGCAACTAAAATCATACCCTAGTGATCCACATTTTAAATTCACGATTTTTAAAAGCTAAAAATCTGAAATTTCAACAGAGCCACATTTGTCAGTCTCTAATTTAAATGAACATCTTCAGTTTCATAAACAAGTTTTCTTTTGGGCTGATGCATATCATATTTATGACTGAGTTACAGCCACTGAATTAAATAAATTATATTGAACCATGAGCATGTTTCACTTTTGTAGTAGTTTTTACATAAATAAACACTTTCATTTGATTATTAAGTTTTAGCTTGGTTACATGACTGTGCCATTAACTTTTATCAGTGTTCATTTAGTATGAAATAAATGACAGAGAAAAATTATGACACATGACAGACATATAAATTGTTCCAATAGTGGAAGTGGATAAGCAAATTGCTCTTTGGATTTTTGTGCTATCTAACTTAGGCAGAATACCTAAAGACAGGAAATAAACTTTTGTTCTTTGCCAGGCAGTGTGCCTATCTATAAACACATCACACTGAGGGGGGAAATAACAGTGAAGAATGTTTGAAATACCAGTTTTTCCCTTCTGGCTTGTGTTCATGCCTGTTTTTTACATGATCCAGTTTTTAAAACCTCGATGCTAAAGACAATGTGAAATGTACATTGTGTCTACTATCATCAGAGTGTGATAAAATGACTTTTGAGATTTTTTTTCTATATTAACAATTCAATTGCTATATTTTACATAAGGTAGATTTTTTTAATTATTATTTTTAATCTACATTGGCACACTTGATATTCCCAGATTTTTCACCCAATATTGAAATTTTTCTATCAGGTGAAGTATATTTGACAGATAAACTTCTAAAAAATTGACAGTTTCAAAACAGTCCTTTGTCCTCACAGACTGCTGATCTCGATGACCTAGAGTTAAAAAAATATTACGTTGAAATAAACTAAAAATATCAACAACTTGAGTATTACTTAAACATCATGGTTCCGTTGACACAAAATCAATTTCATTCACCTGCAGCATTTCCTTTCATTTTTATTAGCTGTCCAAATCTTAGAGGCAGCTTTGCAAATCCCAGTCTTGCTTTTTTTTTTTTTTCAATTCGATAGGTCACACTGAAAACAGATAATAGATGCTAGGTTTTTCCTGCTACATTTGCAGCGTTGCCAACCACAAACATAAAGAAAACAGGAGTATAGTCCTCATAGCCTTGAAATGCTGTAAAAATCATGAAGAAGAACTGGGTTAGTCATATATGACTTGGGACTTTTCAGGCCTGAGATTGTACTTGTCTCCCTCTTTTCCTTCTTTGTCCACAAGTAAAAAGACAAAGCTTTGCTTGTAATGCAAAGGGACATTCTTGTGAAATAGTTTTAGCTTCCAGACAGAATCGTGAGGCTTTAAGAAAAAAATATATTAGAAGTAGTGAGGCCTGTGATGAAATTGTGAGAACTGGCAACACCTCAGATAGGTTTGTTCTACATTTTTATTGAAGCTAAAATAAAAAATGCCAAAACTATGCTTCTGGTGCAAAAAGTGATAAACCAGCAGTAAACAATCTTGCCCAGTCAGCTGTTTTCCAGAAATGAAAGACAAGTAGCTTGTAAAAGATCTGCTCACAGTTCCAATGAAATTAAATTGCAAGATCAGCTCTCACTGACTCCAGCATTTAAATAGTGTGCTCACTTAAGGGGTTGTTCAAGGGAAGAGAGGGTACTCTAGTACCAGATTTAATTTTGGATATTCTTGGGCTTGAGAAGCCTGTATCTCTTCAGAAGCATGCTGACATAGATAAATATTTTTCTTACTGATTCCTTATCAAGATGAACTTCTGCTATTGGCTTTGTTGTAGAATATTCAAAAGTTACACTGAATGTTGTGCTTCCATTTATGTTTAAGAGAAACTGATTTTAGCAAATTAAATGATTAGCAATTGTTTAGCAAGACAAATTAAATGTTTCAGAGAAGTTGAATTTAGCAAACTAAATTAATTTTTTTGAAAATTGTACAAGAAAGTGAGTTTGTTGGGCAAGGGGTCTTAAGCCAATGTAAGGTCATGCTGCCATCAAAAATGCCATTGCTGCCATCTGCTCTAGCAGTTGACATGCCCACCATGTCTTTCTCATTAGCACTGGCAATTATGCACTCTCTTAGAGATAATGGATCTTCTTGTACAGCTGCCTGACAATCAAATCGGCCCTCAAAAAATAAATACATGCATAAAATATTAGCATTTAGTTGACTAATTAAGCTGACCTCAGTCTCTATTTGTCTCAAACTTTAGACACCGTTGGTAGCCGAAATGTGCTTGCAGTGATTGTGGAAAGGAAGGACTACCCTCTCAGCAGAAATCTAAACTAATCCTGAAATTTAAGCAAATCCTGCAACTGGACTCTGACACTATAAATTTGTCCAGGATAGGAAGGCCTGGGTGGTTCAAACTGTGCTGCCTTTCCAGTGCTTTGACCTTTAGGAAGCCCTTCCAACCTGTGCAAATTGGCCTTAAGAAACAGAGCAGATGAACCGACAGTTCTCATCTGGTTGTGTTTTACTTCCTGTAGGCACAAATCACTCTACCAGGTGCTGGAATCATCTTTCTTCCTTAAGTCTGCTTTGTACTACTGTAGTAAAAGTGGATGTGATCACAGTACAGAACAATTTAGAAGTCATGACAGCATCTAGCTCAGCATTAGCTTCTTCATTCTATCATAGTGAAAAACTTTAAATTTTCATTTATGTCCACACAAGTTTAGGGTGTTTGTTTGATCTTTACTGTATTTTATTTTCACCTGCCTAAAATAAAATTTAGTTTAATATTAAAGACGGGGTTTCGATTACCATTCAAATGAGCAAGCTGAGATAGCTACCAATACAAGGTTTGTAACTTACAGTAGCAGAGAGTTGTATGTACTTTAATGAAAATTTTAAGCCATTGATTTAAAAATTTCTATATCACAAAGCGAAATCATCACTACCTTCCCTGACAGGAAGTAAAAATTAGTGCTTGAAAAATTAAGAAAGAAGGTTTTCTATAACATAGCCTGAAACTCTTCTGTGGAACAGAAGATGGATCTATTTTTGTGGCATTGATCAATTAATTTTGGCAAATACCTGATGAATACTGCTGTGTCTTTGCTGCTGTAAGTGGGGGCAGTGAAGTCAAAGTTAACTGTGGTTATTGCATGTAAGTGATATGTAAGTCCAGATACAACAACAGCCTTTTAATATGAACAATTTTATACACAGCAGTTAGAACACTTTGACATGCTGTTATCAAGAAAACACCTTTTTTTTTTTTTTTTTTTTTTCTCATTGACATTAGTTATTGTGGTGGTTTTACTGTGCTAGGCAGCTGAACACCACAACCGCTCTCTCACTCCCCCTCCTCAGATGAGGAGGGGAAGAAGTAAAGGAAAGAACAACTCATGGGTTGAGATCAGGATAATTTAATTAAAGGAAAAAATAATTATTAAGAAAAGACTATTATTAATTAAACAATTTAAATAAAGGAAAAAAGGGAAAGGGGAAGAGGGAGGGGGAAGGGAAAAACAAAACAAAACAAGTAAAGGCTATGTGGAAGTGCAGAGGAAAGAAATTACTCTCTACTTCCCACAAATGAGCGATGCTTGACCATGTCCTTGAAGCAGGGCCTCAACGCACATAGCCGGTGTTCGGGAGGAGGACAGACATTTTCGCAACGAGAGCCCACCCCTCCCCTCTTCTTCCTTTTTCCACCTTTTATTGCTGAGTGTGACATCATATGGTATGGAATATCCCTTTGGTTGGTTTAGGTCAGCTGCCCTGGTGATGTTTCTTTCTCACGTTTTTGCCCACCCCCTAGGAGGGTTAGAGAGAGTCCTGATGCTGTGCCAGCACTGCTCAGCAGCAGGCACAGCACTGGTGTGATACCACTGCTGTTCTAGCTACAAGTGCAGAGCACAGCACTGTATGGGCTGCTGCAGGGAAAGTTAACATCCCAGCCAGACCCAATACAGTTATATACTTGATAAATAACGAGCAATTAAAATGCATTCTAAGACAAATCCTTTGCTAAGCTAAAACTCAAAATATTTCCTTCCCACGTGCACTAGACATCTGCAGCCTCTATCCTTTTTCATTGTATAGCAGGATCCTGTCACACTTTTTGGCCTGTTTTTCTTCGTACAGTGCACAGTCCAAAGAAACAATATGAACAGAGTGAGGTCCAAATATCTCCATTTACTCACTGTAAATACACTGTGCATAGTGTTCAAGTCCAAGCAACATATAAACACTGATGTTTGACAGAATGCTGATGGCTCTAAAACAGAGAGTACCGTCAAGGTCACTAGATGTTTGACAGGCTGTGAAAGGAATACTTCTCACTTCCTATCACTGCAGATGTATTGCATTAGTTTGAATACAAGGAGAGCTGCATT
This sequence comes from Stictonetta naevosa, assembly GCA_011074415.1. Classification (NCBI taxonomy): domain Eukaryota; kingdom Metazoa; phylum Chordata; class Aves; order Anseriformes; family Anatidae; genus Stictonetta; species Stictonetta naevosa. Next base: position 122,995,128 of record CM021698.1, on the reverse strand, counting down.
TAAAATTGTAAAGTAATACTGGTCTAATCTGATCATCATCTAGCCCAAGGCACAGCCAAGTTTCAGTTTACATCAGGTTGCTTGAGGTCCAGTCTAATTATGAGTATCTCAAAAGATGACGGTGGTCATTCAGATGACACCATGAGCAGTAGGGTAATGCAGTGCTTGGAGTTTTTGCTTCTGTCCTTTTGAAACTGAAGGTCTCTTTCTATTTCAGTTCACTTCATCCTGAGGATAAGATGGTACTCAAACACTTCTGCAGCTCAGGGTGTAGCACAGTGATGAGGGCTGTGCAAAAGGCTTGTGTAGCCAGGTACAACCATTTTAAAACACCTTGTTAACCTGTAGTGACTGACAGAAAAAGGCCATTTGTATTGTCCTCCCTACCCTGGGAGAGATTACTGGGAATTAGTGAACCTGCAGTGCCACCCCAAGTGTGATGTGGCTTGCCAGATTGCTCTGGGGAGCCGTATCATTTGTTTACGGTCAGACTTCAAGCTCTATAACACAGCACTAGTCAATGCAGCTGTCCATTTCTGAGACTGTGTTGCAGCAGTGTTACAGGGATGTGTCTGTTAGCTTGCTGGTGGGTTGTTTTTACCAACAATAATTCAGTCTGTTTACAAACATTCCACCTTTTGTCTTAGGACACTACCAGAAAATGTGACTGCCTTGCGCTGCGTTGTCTTTGTGTGCATCACGAATCCATGTGCCACTTGTTCGGGGATCAGCTTTAGTGCCACCGCTTTAAATGAGCCCTGCTGGGCAGTACTCATCTTCTACTTTTAAATTTGGTGATGTATAAAGAAGTAGGACCCCATTTTTTTTTTCTTTTTTTTTTTTTTTTTTTTTGATCCAATCCCTCCCTGAGAGGGCCCATTGTTTTTGGTGGAGTTGTACAAGTTATTTATCTGCTTTTCGTGAGCAGCAAGTCCTGTTCTGTAGACAATGAAAACCTTTTAAAGTGAAGCGTCCATTTCCTTACCCATTTCCTTACCAAGACACTTCCAGAGGGGATGGGAGCTGATTTGTAAGGAGGTCAAGAAACCTAATAACACAGCAAAGAAACATTTTTTTTTCTTTTTCTTGTAAATGTTTGCAGTAAGGAAAATGGAGGCTCTTTTAAGCATAACAGGCTGGAAACCTCAATTTCAAGAAACTATATATATATATATATATATTTGGCATAAACTGTAGAAAAACCTGCTTAATTCATGTTTTGCATCACGATCTGCTGTTACCTGTGGTATCACTTCCAAATCTGTTTTCTTTTCCTCATAGATAATGAAGTTCACTTTGTTTGAATTATTTTACATCCTGTGCTGTGGGCACTTGTTTCATGCACACATGTAAGTGTGTACACATGGGAACACTGTGAGAGAACTTCTTCTCTGAGGCCAAGACAAGGAAATGGTGGAGTCCAAGTTTAAAGTCTCTTGCTGTCAGTGACTGAGATTCAAATATTACTTGGGTAAGCTTTGAGCCTTAATGTGAACATCGTATATCAACTGAGGATATGTCAAGGCCTATAATATTGCATAGAAGCTTCAATATCTCTATGCATTAGGAAAACCATTCTCATGACTTTGCCCCTTGGGCAAACATTGTCGCCTCAAAATGGGATAACTTATGGGACATTGCAAGTCTGGAGGCTGTTGGCTATTTCTTTGTCATGGTGCAGTTTGGTCCCTGTGGGATATCAGATGATTATTTTGATTTCATCCCTAGATTCACCCTCATCACCAGTCTTTTCAAAATAAGAAAATGTGATGGATGAGTTTTGTTATTCTTATCTGTTGATGCCCCCGTAATTCTAGAAGATAAGAGTTATTCTTGGCAGAATAGATACTGTCTTCCAGCATTCCAGCAATTGTACTCCAGAGCAGAAATAAATGAGAAAAAAATCTTTATTTATTTATTTTATTTATTTATTTATTTTTTCTCACCCAGTAGTTTGGAGCATGGGAGAAATAGAAATAGGAATGGACAATCCTGACGTAATAATGACTGCAAACATATCCCAGCACTGAATTTCGGGTCAAGTAGGATTACAGAGATGAAGAAAAAACAAGTAGGCTAAGAAGTGGAACAACATACATCAACTAAAATTATACCAAAGTTGGAAAAATCTTCTGTGCATGAGCTTGTTTGTAAAACTGATGCACTACCCATCTCAGGCAAACTACTGATTATTTTTTTTCCAAATTCTATCATCACTTACCCTGGGAGAAAAAGTTTGCTGGAACTTGCTGTATTTCTACCAGACTTTTAATTATCCTACTGGGATGCTATTTACAGCCAGCATTTTAAGGCGAGTCTTGGAGGTGCAGTTCTCATTAGCATTAATGATGAGTGCATACTGTGAAGATAACTATAATCCCTTTGCAGATTAAACACTTGGTGCTGTCAAACCTTTTCCTAATGTTGTAAATCTGAAGTCATTCCTTCAGAATGGGTGTATATATATTTTTCTTCTATATGAGTGATTGCAGTATTTTTGACTGCCTTGGGTGAACAAAAAGATCTCTGTAAGATTGATGTTGTCTGAAAGAAAACATAGTTATGAATGGGTGGCATGGTTAGTGTAGGTGTTCAGGATCTTTGAATGTCACAACAAAGAGTCTCTGCAATATGTTATTCTTGGAGATAATAGTTAAAGTGTATTAAAAGATTTAAAAAAAAATATTCTTCACACTGATAGAAAGCTAAATTGCTACATAAAAAGAAAAGGAAAGGAAAGGAAAGGAAAGGAAAGGAAAGGAAAGGAAAGGAA
>CM021698.1:122939757-122992345 GCA_011074415.1 Stictonetta naevosa | reverse complement strand
AAGGAAAGGAAAGGAAAGGAAAGGAAAGGAAAGGAAAGGAAAGGAAAAAGAAAAAGAAAAATAATGCCCATTCTATGTGTTTATACATTCAATGCATCAGGAGGACAGTTTTGTGAGTTTCATGAATTGTGGACAAACACAGAATATCAGAAAAGTTCTTGCTGTCCTCTCTGAAATATAAACCTCTATGAGCTCTAGGTGTGGTACATCTAGTTTTGATTTCAGTGGATATCTTGTATCTCTAGCTGAACACAAAACCAATGTAAAGAATTTCAACATCAAACTTGAAGAAATGTTGTACTGGTGTAAACAAAATCACGTTCATGTGCAGATAATTGCATGTGGAATAAACATGATAAACATGTTTCAAACACAGAGACAAAACTGCGGGTATCCTCTACCCTGGAGACCTCTGCTTTCCTCCTACACCAGAGAGAAAGAAATACAGCCAAAGTACTGACATCTTCAAGGTAGATAACAAAACAAGGTATTTAAGAGAAGGAGATAAACAAATCAAGACACAATGTAGGCCTAAAATAATTTTTCTCTTTAATATTATGCAGCTATGTATATAATACATACATTTAAACACAGAGATATTGAGATGAATTCATGCCCATGGATAAGTGGGTTTTCTGGGTGGGAAAAGCCTGCACTTGTATTGGCACTAACTTGAAGACATATGAGGAGCGGCTGAGGTCACTGGGCCTGTTCAGCCTGGAGAAGAGGAGGCTGAGGGGGGACCTCATTGCAGTCTACAACTTCCTTGCAAGGGCGCGTGGAGAGGCAGGTGACCTATTCTCTGTAATCACCAGTGATGGGACCCGTGGGAATGATGTTACTCTGAGGCAGGGGAAGTTTAGGCTGGCCATCAGGAATAGGTTCTGCACCGAGAGGGTGGTTGTGCACTGGAACAGGCTCCCCAGGGAAGTAGTCACTGCACCAAGCCTGTCTGAATTCAAGAAGTGATTGGACTGTGCACTTAGTCACACAGTCTAAATTTTTGGGTAGACCTGTGCAGTGCCAGGAGTTGGACTTGGTGATCCTTATGGGTCCCTTCCAACTCGGGATATTCTATGATTCTATGATTCTGTGCCTGTTCTACTTCATCTGCTGCAGTCAAAGCTGAACTGCCTCCTGTCCAGTGCAGGGCTGTGTCTGCCTTTGCCATCTACCTCCCTCCCCAACAGGGTATAAATCCTAGCCACATTATTACCTGTGTAAGACACTGCCTCTTTCTTCTTCCAACCATGCAGTGACAATAAATTATAAAATAATTCTTAAGGGTCATAAATATAAAGATTTAGCTTTTTCAAAGCATCTTAATAACCTCTGCTATTGCATTATCAGGTTTTTAAAGTGTAGCTTCTTTCTTTTTTTCCAAACTGTGTGGTTTCAACAGAAATTCAGTTCTTGTAGAATTCTTACCTTCTTTCAAGTCCACCTTTTATCAGTTGGTTCCGACAAAGGTGGAAAGATCAGTAAGTAAGGCTTAATTCAGCAGAACATCTAAACACACACTGAATTTGAAGCATATGATTATTTGATTAAGATCAATGAGGTAGTTCACATTTACACTGAAGCTGAGCAAAGGCTTTGTTTAAAAACTGAAATTCTGTTTTGATGTGACCAATCCGACAACAGGTACACACAGAAGGTGGAAGATGGCACCTCCAACCCTCTTTCATAATATTTGAAAATATCTTTTGAAAAAGAGAGAGGAAATACTGGTATTACACACCAAGAAGGACACCAGCAAGAAACCCAAATTAATTCAGGGCCATTTTATGAAGCACAAAATATCCAGAGAATTTCTTAGTATATGAACTAGTCAAAACACTGGGTGGCAGATCGCAGTGCAAAATAGCATATTTCCATGGAAGTCACGTGGAGTCATGCCAACTGAGGCAGGGGATTGACCTCTTCTTTAAAGATCATATTATTTATCTTTAAACAATACTCAGGTTGTGTAAGTGGAACTGCAAAGCACTCAAAAATATTTATACTGCAGCAAGGGGGCCTTTTTGACTCCGTGATCACCACTTCTGCCTGCACTTTCAGTCAGTGCTTCAAATAAGGAAGTATCTGTTACAAATAGCCCAAAAAAGGAAGAACAAAATAGTCTTGACGGTGGGGTGAGTGCTAGGAAAACATAAACTCTCTCCCAGGTCCCTCACGTGCACTCCTCTGCCAGTCTGTGAGGGGCCTCTTAATTCTCTAAGGAAAGCATTCAAAACTGGAGATCGAGGTAGCTTGCCAGGCAATAAGTCATTCACGGTCTCTGCTGAAACCTTCCTCAAATTCAGCTGGCAGCCTCCACCCACATACCACAAACCCGGTACAAGGAGTGCACGGGGCTGTCGGGCAGTGCCTGGCCATGCCAGGGGCGCAGGGAGATGAGGAGGCTCCTGAGAGAGGCCTTGAGGGTTATGGTGGGAACGGGTGGGTCATCCTAGGGTTGATCTTCCATGGACAGTAAATCCACTGAACTGGATCTGTCACTGTAGTAAATCAGTAGCTATCAAGCTGTTTTCCTGGCTTTATAAGACAAGTTTCTGTCACATGTATGTGTTGTAGTTCTGTGGTGTCTTAGCGGATATTGCTATCAGGACAGGTTTGAACACAAGAAGAAAGTAGTAGTGACTGGGTTAACCCCATACTTATGAGCTTTCCTTGCCTACAGAAGTACCCACACATCCCTTGTGGATCTCCAGGTCCTGACTCTGAGGCCACTCAGGCTCTGACTCCATTCAGATCCTGCGGTGTTGAAAGGCAATGAGTGGGCCACGGTGCAAAGACTGAAGCAGAACCTCTAATCAAGCCAGGCACCAGGGCTCATCCCCACTGTATCTCTTCTCTTTGCAACCCATCCCCACCCCTTTCCAGCTGGTGGTCACTGATGCATTGCAGCAGGTTTGTAGTTATGCTGCTGAGAGGATCCAGGGGTGAGAGGCTGAAGCTACGTGTACCACAACACATCTATTTGGATTGCAGTAGAATCAGGTGACTTCACCATTATTTCAAGCCTCTAAGCCAGTGCATGATTTCCACCTAAAAAGTTTTATCTGCTTCAGTGGTTATCACCTTGTGACCTCTGTTGTTTTTCTATGGACTATTTACAAGATGATTAAGAAAAGTACATTTTTGTATGCTAGATATAGTGGGATTTCTGTAGAGGCCTGTGAATCTATGGGAATATTTTAGGGACCTATAACTTGAGAAAGGTTGAAAATGCTTGCTACTTTAAATGTAAGTCATCTGCCTCTGCATAGGAATTATTTTCTGAAGTGTTAAAAGCCTGCATTGCACAGATGACAGATGACTGGAAGTAACCTTTTTTTAAACCTCTTTCTGAAACACTTGGGTTCTTCTACTGAAAAGAGTATCAGGAACCATTTTGAATATGCAGCTAGAACTGATCCTACACTTGACATGTCTTGCTTTTCTGAACAGCTGCTTCTGCTGTACCTGTCACCACGGTATTAGATGAACTTCCACAGCTGTGTTTAATAGCATGAATAATATTTGTCGTTTTTTAACAGGGAAGTGTGCATATTGGAAGGATGTGTTTTTTCAGAAGTTTTTGGAGTCTCTTTTGGTAAACCTATATGCTTGTTTTTATTTAGGCAAGATCAAAGAATGAGACAGTAGCTAGAGTATAGAAGGCACTTGGTTCTTTGGGACAGCCCTTCGTTTCTGGTGGATTCTTCCCATTTTCAATATGACTTCCACACAGAGAAACTCTCCCCATGTAACAGAGCCCTCATCACCTTAGAGGAGCTGAATCGTTGGCTAGAGCAGAGGTGTGGTGAGGCCTTTGGACAAACAAGAAGAAAAGGATCAAGACTGTGAGCTCCGAGAGGTGCCTTATCAAACATCAGATTTGACCAAGATTCAAAAGCTTTTTTCATCATTCAGCTCTTCAACAAGAGGTATTTGGATGGATGAAATAACTCAGAATATTCTAAATGCTGCACAGGCAAGGTGTGTGTGGTTCAGAATAATTCTCTGCAGCTTGAGAGCCAAAATTGTCCCTTCTACACCGACAACGTTCCCCCGACTTAGGTGAAGTGACATAACTGTAACTAATTGGGCTGAGCATGCACATAGCCAAAGAATAACTCTGGCTCCAAATGTTTTTCCCTGAGTACATTTTCATGGTACCTGGCCCCATTTTAACTCGAACAATACATTTTTTTTTGTCTAGAGACACTAAAAATAGTTCATGTACTAATTAAAAAAAAAAAAAAGAAAAAAAGAAAAGAAGAACTGTGATAGAAAATAATAAAGGCAAGGAAATGTAAAAGCATTTTAACATAGCCAGCAGCTTCCCTGGCACCACTTCTAGCTATGAAGAGGGGGTTATTAGCAAGCCCAGAATTATATAAACAACTTCCTCTGCCAGCCCCTGTACACCAGAATCATCATTTACTTTCAAATTATTCAAGTCAGCAAAATCCACCTTTTCATTAGACCCGTAGAAAGATTGGCAGAGGTTTCTAAAAGTAGGATTATGATCAGAAAAATGACTCTCTTTCTCAACAGTTCAGCGCCCTAATTTTATAAACTCATTGTTATTCCTGCTTTCCTCGTTGACAGAAAAGGGTGTTTATCCCTGCTAGCACAGTGTGCTCATCAGTAGCAGGACTGGCAGCTGCATTCTTCCCTGCAAAATGCACCATCATCAAAATAATCCACCATCTCCAAGATGCTGAATCTTTGCTACTGGAGGTGATAATGAAGAAAGAAATAAACAGATTGGGCTTTGGACTGTGCTAAGTGTGGTTAGAATTTAAACCAGTGAGCAGTGCAAATGTGGTCTGGAGTTACTGAGAAATTTTGCATGATTTTAAATAATGAATTACAGGAGAAGTTATGCATCTTTCAGCTTTCTAACTGGAAAAGGAGCCGAAAGGGCTCCTATTTGCTGTAAGTGTGATGGAGCAGAGTGCACAGTCCCAGGCTGCGAGGGAAGGAGAGGCTGGGAGTGTGGGAAGCCATGGCGCTGGGAGTCCTCAGGCAAAGCAGGAGGCCCAGGTTCAGTAAATTGCGTAAGTTGGAAGGAGCGTACAGTCCTACAGAGGGGTATTATGTGCCTCGGGTTATGCAAGTGCTTAAGTGTTTAGCTGGATACGGGCCCTAATCTCTCACTATCGTTCTCTCCTATCTTTAAAATGGTAATAATGATACCTCCATCAAGGCAGGAAGCAATTGATTTAGTCGCAGTTACAGAAAAGAAGGGGTCTATGACTACCCAAAATAACAAAATAGCAGGAGAAACAGGGGAGTATGTGGAATAATATCCTGCGATACCAATTTTTATAAGAAGCAGTTCTGTTTTGGAGAGTAATTAAGTTAAACTGCTACCTTCTCTTGCTCTAGCTGATCATGTGCATTTGAAAAAGAAAACTACCTACTAAACTCTGCAGCTAAGAAATGGGAGCAAAGTGTATCTGTTCCTTGCACATTATGAATAGATGCCTTCACACCTGAGCAAAGCCTCTGAAAGCACAAGTGTCCTATTTGGCCTGAAGAACCAGGACAGGCTGTCTGAATAGCAGCCTAACTTTACAGGAGCTGGAGTTAGCAAAATCATCATTTTATACATCACTGCTTTCACTGCAAGCAGTTTTTGTCAAACACAGCCTGGTACTTACTGTGCTCTCTTGAGAGTGGTCCCTGCGGAATATTGTTCTCAACATCACTGGGACAAACAAAACCTGGTATGACATCATGATGGCATTTCTAGGTTATAGTTGCACCTAGAACAAAGATAAAATAAGAACTAACGTGTGGAAGGATGCTTACGATTGTGGTACTATTATTTCATAAGCCATCATCTGTTTATTCAGACGAAAGATGTACTTGTAGTCTGGTAAACTAAGGCGGGATTTCCTCAAAGGGTGCTGGCCAAGCCGGTCTGACCGTGAACTGCTGCTGGTGGAGGCAGTCCTTCTTCCTGCTGCCTCACTGCCCTGGGCTACCTCCCCTTCCTTGTGCTGCCTCAGGTACTTCAGTTCAGCTACCTGAACCTGTAAAAAACAAACTCCAATAGAAGCCAGAAAAGGGATTTTTTTCAACCCTGATCTGCTTAGGCTGGGCATACAGAGCTGCCTGACATTTTCTGCTCAACAGCAACTCTGTGTTCATCCCAATATTTAGACATTTCTTCAGTAACTTGCAAGGAGGGTGGAAGGCCTTTAGAAATCAGCTAAAAATATCCTGACAGATAGCTCTGCTCTGTTTCCACTATCCTCTAGAATTCAAGCAATTTCATGCATCGTTACCAACCCCAACCAAAATCAATGGTTGTAATTGAGACATAGCAAGCAAATGTAGCTCCCATGGCAGGGCTCCATCTGTCAGGGCTTCCAGGACAAAGTGGATGCAGGGTAAAGGCTGTTTTTACAGCAAATTACTTTTCTCTGATACAGCCAGGTACTTAGCATGCTCTCTTATGAGCAATTCAGCGTAGAACAGCTCAAGCTGGTCATTGAACGTGTATGGCCTATAAAACTATAAAAAGCCCTCTTTTATGCATCATCTACAGTGTTCTTACAGTGACTGATTGTTAGTGAAGACAAATTGCTCCTCATTTTTCTCACATACGAAGTGTTGCTATTGCTTTAAGCCACACTAGCAAACACCATGGTTTGACTATTCACCTTAGTGTGGATTAATCCTTATCAGGAAAAAGTCTGCTTTTTGAGAACAATGGGAACAAAAGCTTCTGAAGACCAATGCAGGTTGTGTCTGACTGCGGTGCTCCTAGGAAGCATGATCCTGTAGCAGAATGGAGACAGCCCACGGCCTTTGTAGTCACATCATTTGCTGCGTCATCTCAACTTAAAATTTAAGCAAGTTGTTTTTGGAAGGGCATTTCTGTAAAATAAATAAAGAGCTGTGCGCAAACACAAGTCTAAAAGGAAAAGAAATGCCCTGCAGGATCTTTGAAGTCTTCTTATTTTGTTGCCATCAGATTAACCTCCCAGCAGCAAACAAAAATGAGCTCCATTTGTGCAAGTTAGGACCTTCTGGAGAGTTTGCTGCTGAAGAGGTGTGGGCATGTGGAATGCTACGGGCTGACAGATAATATATCTGAAAAGGACTTTGAAGTTGAGCTGAATAGTCCTTATATCAGGCCTTCAAAGGCACTGCGGCTGTAAGTTAAACTTGAAAAATAAAAGAAAGGTATTTTACTATCAAACATATATTTTGTTCCCAGACTCAAACTTTTCCCAGTTGCAGGTGTTTTCAGTCTTCTGCCGGATGTCATGGGTAGATGTGCTCCATGGAAATGGACAGAGAGTGAGGGAGTTTAGTTCTGCTTTATGTTCTTTACAGAGAGCATAAATAACCATGGTAAATAAGAGAGCTGGTAAGCACGGCAAATAATAGAGACTAGTTGTCATTCTAATTTACTGTTGGAACATATTTGTCTCAGTTTTTTCTTTGTGGCATTAAAACCAAGGCAAACTCCATTTAAGGCAATGAGGACACTTTGGTTGGAAATAAAAAAACACAATGGAACGAGACTCATTGGAACCATCTACATGTTGGAGAAATTAGCTGAAAAACATATTTCACAGTCTTGGTTTCTTTTCCTTTCTTACCATACAATGCTGCTGTTATGTTGTAGTTTGGGAACTTTGCTTTTGAGTAGTGAATGCTAAAATAGGACAGAAATCATAGAAAAATACAAAAATGGCTGGCAACTGGAACTAGACTGTGGTTTTTAAAATCTCATAGCGAGCTGCAACACCTTGTTTTGAGAGAATTACAGTACAGTCCTGAGATTCCTCTTCACCTCTGGGATTAAAAAGAATTATTTTGACACAGAGGGCATGTGTGGAACAGATGACTGACTACCTCCACTCCTTACAATGCTCCTCCATGGTTTATGAGGAGGACAGAGCAATTTCATGCATCACTTATCTTACCTACACATCCCTTTTTACACCAGCCTTGCCAGGAACTGCTTTTCCTTATAATTAAAGATTTCTCCATGACAAAAAGGTAGCCAATCGCAGAGCATGGGCAACACCTACTTTCTGTGGGCCATCTCATGTCAAACTAGAAAGAAATCTCTGTCTATTTTGTCCAAATTGCCTGTAAGAGTTTCAGTGCTCCTTCATTGCCCAAGAAAGCATTTCCGTGTTTCTTTGTCCTTCATACTCACAAATGAGCCAGCACTACTCCAAATAGTGAGGAACTAAACTGGAAAAGGGAAAAAGCAAGGTATTTGCGGGAACAAAGAGTGAGCTTGTTCTCTCCTTTAATTAAGATTCTTCTTTCCGGTTACTTTGAAAAAAATGCTTTATTGCACCTAGTAGAAATTTTAACACTTTTCACTTATATTCTGTCTTGTTCAGCTAGGACATTGCAGATGTAGTTTCTTAGTGCATTTTTTCTTCTGTAAACATATCCACTAAGAGAAAGTTGTTCTTTAATTTGTTCCAATCTCATCCAAATTTTAATGAATTATCCCTTTAGCATAAATCATCTACACACAATTTATCCACTCATAAAGTCAGTCATCCATCTGTTAATATTCTGCCTTTCAGGTGAACCACAGGAATCCAGTAATAGAAGGGAAAAAAATAAAGAGGCCTTCCTGATCACACACTGCCTTTTACGAAGAGAGGCTGCAAGTCTTGTTCTCCTCTCACCCACCGCAGGAACTCCCCCTGACTTACTCTGTTCATTGGGTCAACTTTGGGCTGGCAAGATTCCAGTGACTTCATTAGTGGCACACTGGATAACAGCACAGATCCAGCCCTCTGGGCTTTAAATAACATTTTAACATTACTGTTGTAATGGGTAGAAGAAATTAAACTCTGGCTGTCCCGAGCTGTCTCAGGGCATCCAAGTACCCACCACATGCAGCAGATAATGTAATAGACTGTTACGTCCTGTCTCTATGCAGCTTTGGCAGACCAGATGTCTTTAATCTTAGTAGCTGAGTATCTGCAAATGGAAGTGTGCAAAACTAACATAATTTTGCAGTCACCTCACCACTTGCTTTTGGTATTTGATTTTTGGCTAAAACTATCAGGTCCTGTTAATCCTGAAAAGCTCTTAGGGCTGGATATAACTGAAAGACAGAATAAAAATCTTCATGTTTTAAGAGATTATTTGGGTCCCACCCCACAGTCTTGTGCACCTGCCAGTACAGCTTGTTTTGTTTGTTCTAGAAACAGAGCTTTAAAAAAGGAAAGAAGAAAGAGAAAAAGAAAGAGGAGAAGAAGAAAGAGAAGAGGAGAAGAAGAAAGAGAAGAAACAAGAGAAGAAGAAGAAGGAGAAGAAGAAGAAGAAGAAGAAGAAGAAGAAGAAGAAGGAGAAGAAAAAGAAGGAGGACAAGGAGGAAGAGGAAGAAGAAATAACAGAAACAAATGCTCTTTGTTCTCCTGGCTGTGTGGGATATTCCCTAACATAAGTAAGCACCTGTACCAATAAAGCCTGTCCAGAGGACAGAACATTGCTGCATGAGACATAGCTGTGCAACGGTTGTACTGGATACGGTTCTGTGGCACACCACTGTGTGGGACACTGATGCACAGGACACATCTTTGTGGGACATCACTGTGTGGGACATTGCTATGCGGGATGTTGCTGTGAGAGGCATCTTGATGTGGGACATTGCAGTGGGAGTGAGCACCACGTGGGATATTGCTATGAGGGACATCACTGTGGGGGGTCCCTGTCATGTGTGTCACTGCAGTGCGGGACATGGCTGTGAAGGAGACGGCTGTGTAGGACATTGTTGCACGAGATATAGCTGTGTGGGACATTGCAGTACGTATCAGTCCTGTCAGGGTCATCACTGTGTGGGACATTGCTGTGTGTCATCACCATGCAGGACGTTGTTGTGAGGGACATCACTTGGCAGAGATGACATAATTTTGTTTGGCAACTTGCTCTAGGTCACCCTGCTCGAGAAGGGGGTTTGGAACAAATGACCTCCAGAGGTGTCTTCCAGCCTCAGCTGTTCTGTGATCTTGACATACAGGGGGACCTTGACAAGCTTGAGGTGGGTGCATGCAATCAACCTGCAGTACAACAAGGGCAAGTGCAATGTCCTGCATCTGGGACAGGGCAATCTCAAACATGAATACAGGCTAGATGATAGAGAGTGACTCTGTGGAGAAGGACTTGGGGGTACTGGTGGATGAAAAGATTGACCTGAGCTATCAGTGTGTGACTGCAGCCCAGCAAGCCAACTGTATCCAGGGCTTCATTGAAATTTATGGAACAGATCATCTTGAGTGTAGTCATACAACATGCGCAAGACAACCAGGAGATCAGGTCCAGTCAGCATGGGTTCATGAAAGGCAAGTCCTGCCTGACGTAACTCATCTCCTTCTATGATCAGGTAACCCACCTGGGGGATGAAGGAAAGGCAGTTGACGTAGTCTACCTAGACTTCACCAAGGCCTTTGACATCGTCTCCCACATTGTTCTCCTAGAGAAGCTGGCAGCCTATGGCTTGGACAGGTACACACTTTGATGGGTTAAAAACTGTCTGGATGTCTGGGCCCAGAGGGTGGTGGTGAATGGAGTGAAATCCAGCTAGCGACCGGTCACCAGTGGTGTTCCCCAGGGGTCAGTGTTGAGACCCATCCTCTTTAATATATTTATTGATGAAGGAATTGAGTGCACCCTCAGTGCAGATGACACCAAGCTGGGGGAGAAGTGTCGATCTTCTGGAAGGTAGGAAAGCCCTGCAGAGGGACCTGGACAGGATGGGTCAAAGGGTGGAGGCCAATGGGATGAGGTTCAACATGGCTAAGTGTTGGGTCCTGCACTTTGGTCACAACGACCCCATGCAGCAGTACAGGCTTGGGGGAGAGTGGCTGGAAAGGTGTGCAGAGAAAAAGGATCTGGGGGTGTTGGTCAATGCTCACCTGAACATGAGCTGGCAGTGTGCCCAGGTGGCCAGGAAGGCCAATGGCATCCTGGCTTGTATCGTGGTAGCCAGCAGGACCAGGGAGGTGATTGTTCCCCTGTACTCAGCTTTGGTGAGGCGGCACCCTGAGTACTGTGTTCAGTTTTGAGCCCCTCAGTACAAGAAGGACATTGAGGCCCTGGAACGTGTCCAGAGAAGGACTACAAAGAAGGTGAAGGGCCTGGAACACAAATCCTGTGAGAAGCGGCTGAAGGAACTGGGGTTGTTTAGTCTGGGGAAGAGGAGGCTCAGCGGAGACCTTATTGCACTCTGCAACTACCTGAAAGGAAGGTGTGGGGAGCTGGGGGTCGGCCTCCTCTCGCAGGTAACTAGTGATAGGACTAGAGGGAACGGCCTCAAGTTGCGCCAGGGTAGGTGTAAGTTGGAAATGTGGAGACATTTCTTCTCAGAAAGAGCAGTCAGGCATTGGAACAGGTTACCCAGGGAGGTGGTGGAGTCACCGTCCCTGGGGGTGTTTAAGGAAGTTGGACATGGTGCTTAGGGACATGGTTTAGTGGGTGATATTAGTGGTAGGGAGATGGTTGGACCAGATCATATTGAAGTTCTTTTCCAACTTTAATGATTCTATGATTCTGTGAGTCTATGAAAAGAAACATGACCAGCAGATCAAATGAGGTGATTCTCCCCCTCTCTGCTCTGCTCTTCTGAGACTCCCCCAGGAGCACTGCGTTCAGCCGTGGGGCCCCCAGCACAAGAAGGCCATGGAGCTGTTAGAGTGAGTCCAGAGGGGGGCCATGAGGATGATCAGAGGGCTGGAGCAGGCTGAGGGAGTTGGGTTTATTCATCCTGGAGAAGAGAAGGCTCTGGGAAGACCTTACAGCAGCCTTCCAGTACCTAAAGGGGGCCTACAGGAAAGCTGGGGAGGGACTCTGTGTCAGGGGGTGTAGGGATAGGGCAAGGGGGAATGGCTTTAAACTAAATGAGGGGAGATTTAGATCAGATGTTAGGAGGAAATTCTTTACTGTGAGGGCGGTGAGGCACTGGCACAGGTTGCCCAGAGAAGCTGTGGATGCCCCATTCCTGGAGGTGTTCAAGGCCGGGCTGGATGGGGCTTTGGACAACCTGGTCTGGTGGGAGGTGTCCCTGCCCATGGCTGGGGGTTGGAACTAGATGGTTTTTAAGGTCCCTTCCAACCCAAGTCGTTCTGCAATTCTGTGCCTGTGTGGGGTTAGTGCTGTGCAGGGCACCGCTGTCTGGGCCACCTCAGTGCGGGACACCAGCGCGTGGATCACCACCGCGCAGCTCCCGCGTGGGAACATCTCCGAGGGGGGCACCTCCGTGTGTGGCACCCAGGGGGACACCCCCGGCCCTCTGCGCGCCTTCCCCGTCGGGGCAGGCAGCGAGGCGGCGGACCAGGAGGGCCTGGCAGGGCCGGGTTGGGAAGCTCCAGGCAGGGCAAGGCAGGGCAGGGCAGGGCAGGGCCGGGCCGGGCCGGGCCGGGCCGGGCAGGGCCATACCAACGCCCCCCGCCCCCTCTGCCTGCCCGCCGAGCCCGCCCCGCGCCGCCGGGAGTCGGGAGCCGGGGCGGGGGTGCCGGTGGCGGCCGTCGGGGCGGCGCGGCGATGGGCGGCGCGGCGCTGAGCGGGGCGCTGTGGCTGGGCCTGCTCTGGGCCGGGACCGGGACCGGGGCCGGGGGGGGCTGCTCGGAGCGGTGCTGCGAGGGCCGGGACGCCGCCTGTGTCAGCAGCGGCTGGAGGGAGGACGGCGGCTACGGCAGCTGCTACTGCGACGGAGGCTGCCGGCGCGCCGGGGACTGCTGCCACGACCACGGCCAGGCGTGCCCCGGTAGGTGCGGTCCCCATGGGGCAGGCGCGGCCTCGGCCCGGGTGGCTGGGGGTGGCTGGGGGCACGCCGAGGGTAGCCCGGGGGAGCAGGCTCTGAGGGCTGGAGGTCTGCCGGCAGCGTGTGGGCTGGGGTGTCAGGGGTCTCGTCAGGGGGCATGGGCTTAAGGGCTGGCACCAGCAGCAGGCAGAGGGGCGAGGAGAGGGGTTTGTGGCGGGGTCTGACAGCTTTTGGGGTCTGCTGTGCCTGGGGTTGCAGGTTGGAAGTTGTTTTCCCTCTGAAACGCAGTGCTCCTTACTTTTTGCGCACACTCATCCCAAATACACTATTAGGTGGTCTGCTTCCAGCCCTGCACCGAGCAGCCCTTTAGGGCTTACATCCCCTCGCCCCATGGTGTCTCAGCCCTAAACAGTTTGTCTACCCTCCCTCTGCTTTACTAGCACAGGGCGAGGAGTCGGGCAGCCCAGCGGCTTTTCCCAGCTGGCTGGGTGCACAGCAGCCGGCATCCCAAAAGTCATCAGCCTGGGCTGTGCAGTCCTGCTAATTAGGGTGTCTTAGCGGGCTTGGCGCCGTGCTGACAGAGCTGCGGAGCGGTGGGACCCAAGTTTTGTGTCCTCCTGCGAGATGCAGCAGGGCAGAGCTCTGAGCCTGGGAGTCCGGAGGGAGCACGGTCCCCTCACTGACCCCTGTGCCATTCATGTGCCAGAATAACTGCAGGGGAAGGAGAGCATCACGTCAGAGAGAAGGTGCCTGGTGGCATCTTGTAAAACTGGCAGTTTTTTACTTATCAATCTCTTGGTCAGGACAAGCAATAGGGGGAGAAATGGCAAGGTGCTTTCTCATCCTACAGTCATAGCATGCTGTGTCTTTTCAGTAAACCAAATGACATTAATGGAAATTCAGATGTGACAGGAGAAAGCTAATAAAGATGCACAGTGCTAGCATTAAAACGGAGCTGTAATCTGATTAAAATATCCTTGCTCCTCGAAAAGAAGCTCAAACCTGTGGGTGAAAAGTGCTAGTTAAGACAGTTTTCTTTCCGTGACTTCAATCAGGTGCCTTGTTGTTACTGAGGTGGTATTTGTTGTCTCGGGCTCAATGGTGGTGGCCTTGAAACGCACAGTGTGTTTGCGCTGTCCTTCTGCTGTGTCCTGTGGGGACGGCAGGTGCTCTGGGTCTGGGCAGGGACCTGCAGTCATGGTGAGAGAGGCTGTGTGTCTGTCCCTCTGACACCAGAGCTGGAGTGGCTGGCTAGCCCCTCTGGGGAGCTAAAGCAGCAGGGAGCTGTTGCTGTTTTCTGCGTTGTCCATTTCTGGCTGGTTTGAACCCCTCCCTGCCCAGCCCCGCGAACACCTGCATTAGTGCAAGCAAGGACAGCAGGACATTTTGTGTGGGGGCAGCACAGCAGGACAGGATTTTGGCAGCCCAGACAGGTGGTCCTGTAACTCACACATCTCTAAACCGCAAAACTGACCACAGGAAGGCACATGATCAGGTACTTTTTATTGCAAACAGCCTGTAAGTTCTCTCTTGTATAACCAAAACTACTAAAGTGCAGTGGGATTCTTCATCAACGTAGACAAGGATGGTGTCCAGTTTTAAAGTAGTTTTTGTTCCTATTGGGTTCTGAAGTTTCACCGTGGTGCGTGTCTGAGTGTTAGGTTTGTGTATGGAATGAAACCAAGGATGTTCATGGCATAGTTTGCTCTGTTTCAAATTCAGAGCTTAAAAAAATAAATAAAACAGGAATATGCAGAAAGGCAACCGATTGCTTTTGTGCTACAGCTTTTTTTGTCCTCCTGTTCACCACTCACTATTTCAGCACAAGCAGAAATGACATGACATCCTTTTGCAAATACTTGTACAGAACAAAGTATTTGGGGAAAGTGTCTACATCTTCAAATACGTATATGTTCAAGAAGTGTTCTTGGAATCAAACAAAAACGATTCTTCAAAATAATAGAAACCAATGTGAGCACTTAGGTATTCTAAACCTGCCAACACTATGGTTAAATTCTGTCATTCCTAAAAGTCATGGGATGCCTGGTACTTTATAAATAGATGGCTTGGCAGAAGTCTGTGGGCTGCCGAACCTGTGTCCAAGGGTTTTTAAGTAAATTTCCTTACAGTTCTTTAAAAATAACTTCGTTATTTTAAATAAAGAATGGGTATTTTTGTGCATTGAGAGCATTTTAAACAGAAAGTACTTTACAATGAGAAAGCCTGGTAAAAGAATGGTAAAAGAATGACCTCGTCATTTGAGTGGAAATGGTTATTCCGAGAAAATCCACAGACCTTTACACATTACAACATATGTTGTGCAGTGATTCAGTGAAGATACTGTAATCCTTTTTGTTCCAGAGATGGGTAAAAAAATAAATACGGTGTGACTCAGAAAAAAAATCGATGATTCGCAGTGCTTTAAATAAAATTAAAATAAAAGAAGTCCTGACCACTCAAGCTGTATTTTGTAGGGAAGCAATGCAATTTTTCTGTGCATCTTTGAAATTGCAAGTTTCTGATTAGCTTCTATGTTTTGGTAGGTCCCTGAGCACAAAGACCATCCTTCAGGTTCTTTTGACTTGTATCCTTCTCTTCCAAACCAACGCTTGTTCTTTTAGTGGATGATCATCTACCAGCACTGCGTTAGCTAAGCTGGACCGGTGGGAACGTAGACAGAGACCGTACGGGTGTGGGTAGGGGGCCCTGACACCGTGTGTGTGTGTGCGTTTGAGATGGCACTGTTACTTTTACATCAGCTCCGGGACTCGTTCTCAGTCATGTTGGAGAACTTGACATCTTTCCAGTGAGGCACAAAACGATGTACTGTCCCTTAATAATTGCTGGGTACTGAGTTCATGAGTGACATCACTGTCCCTCTGGCCGAATTCCATTCTAGCAACCCAATATTCTTATTATTCCACATGACTGAGGCAATTCATACATCTTCTTCTAAATCTTTATGATGATAAAATTGCCATGTTTTGCTGCAGATGACCAATAGTTCACTGTCAGCTTGGTTTAGTTCCAGTAAAATGTGAAGTCATCCCTTTATCTGTTATGCAGCTGCTCAATCCCTGTGGGAGTTTTCTGTGTAGAAAATGTGATGTGGACCTGATGTTATCAACATATCAAGGTGCTACCGTGTGATTAAAATGACAAGGAAGTTATTGCTTCTGCAGAGCATTCGTACAGCCAGCGTGGAACAGAGTCAACAGATAAGGAAGCCAGGCTAGATGACAGTTACATCCTCTGGGTGGAATTAAGCTGTGTGGTGAGACATGGACATTGATGCTTGTACAAATAAATAAAATGTGGCCACAGACTGTTTTCTAGCCCTATGGCCATGTGGCAAGTCTGTTGTATCTGTAATACATATAGCACTTGTCCTGGGTATCCCATGGGGAGGTCTAAGGCATTTTTACTATCGCTGTTTTTCTTTCTTTTTTTCTTTTTTAGTTCAAAGTGTCCTTGGCTGCTCGTATGCCTGTTGCTGTTGAGTCACCCAGAAAGCGGGCAGTTTGGTCAGAACAGGTGCAAAGTGAGAGGGAAAGAGGGGAGTTGCAGTAATGTGGTATGGACGTCTGCCAGGTAGCCTCTGCAGGGGTTTTATCTCTTCTATGATGTCGGTAGAGCTCTAGGAAATTAGAGATTTAGTGACGGGGCAAACCCGGGACTTTCTGTGTTTTATGAAAACAGTTACGATCATCAATGAGGTTATCAGATTTGATTCCTCCTTCCCCACTTCTCATACTGGCAGAGTCCCAGAGGGCATGCAGTATTTTTCTGAATGACTAGCTTGGGCCCATCAGTTTCCTGCCACACTGATAAAAGAATGTAACTAGCGGTTCAGCTGTAAAGCTTCCTGAGGATTTAAATTGTAATCAGGAAATATAGAAAAAAATATGATCCAAAACATGTGATACGTTCCAATTGCACGCTGATGGGAAACAGTGTGCATGGGAAAGGCAAAAGCTTTGTTTAACTAGATAACGAGAGGTACAATTCAAAACAATTCAGCACCCATTGAAGATACCCCAGCCATTGATTGTAACAGGTATTTCGTACCATTCCCTAAGAACCACGTTGAAAGCCTGCCTTTAAAGGAGTGGGAGAGCACAGTAAAATGTGATTCATGCTGCACAGAGAGTAGTTTTAAGGCTGTTTGCAACATGCAATGAAAACAAATATTTGAAGGACTAGGGAATTCCCGTATCAATAAGAAACTGTAGTATTAGCACAGGGCACGTTTAGTTTTTTTTTTTTTAAGACCACCTGTGATAGTATTTAATTTACATGGCAATAATTAGATTTATTTTTGAAAAATAAGCCTACCAAAAAGGCAACTAATGATATTAGGGAAAGCAGCATGGACTAATACGCAGTGCTGCAGTGTTTTGAGGGCTTGTTTTATTTCATGGTTGAGGTAAGCAGAATACACAGCCTTACCTGCTCACCGAGTACCATAGTGTGCAGGCCCTGCACAGACAGAGACACGGCCCAGAGGAACACACCTGCTCAGCCTGGATCCCCTTATCAGGCGGCCTCCAGCAAAAGTGACTACTGGGAATGGGCTGCTGCTCAGATTGAATGTCCTGGGAGGCCGCAGGTTAAGTACTCGTCATGTAGGGAAACAACTGCTTGTCCTCGGAGGAGTCTTCTTGATGGATGCCCCTGCGCAAGCCATTTTTCTTACCTGTCCTTTCACTGCTCTGCCTGCGTAGGCTGCACAGACTTCAAGTTCCTTCTTGGAGGAATTGGATCTATTTCTTTAACCCAGAAATTACCCTCACCCAGGTTTTGAAGAGCCATAGTATTCTTTTTGGCGACTAAAAATGAAATTGTTAGGCCACAAAGTTTTCAAAACCTGGGGTTTTGAAACTGAACTGAGGTTAATGGACAAATAAAGTGAAGGCTTGAGTGTTACATAGCTTCTTACTCAGGAATAATGTGTCCATCACCTCTTTACTGGGAATCAGGCTGCAAAACCTTTTCTTCCAGAGACGATTATTTGTATCTGCCTGGAAGACAGCTGACATGCTGTCCATGCTTACATTGGGTAGGCTAAGACGGAGCTACCATTTTGTCAGAATATAAATGGAAAATTCAATGGAAGGGAGAAGTCTAGACTAGAGAAATACTTATCATGCTTAATGTAAATTAGAGCTACAGGGAGCGTGCCGTTATTAGTAGGCGCACTACAGAGAATAAGGAATTGGCTAGTGGGTAACAGATAGGGTACATCTGAGCATTTTTGAGATTCAAGACGGTATCACAACTAGAAGTTGCTTAGTCTGTAATTTTTACCTCTCTTGAAAAGGCTGTGAAAAGTGACAAACATGAAATAAGGGCTCATTCTCTATATGGTGTGATGGTTATTATTTTTTTTCTTTCTGAAGAACTTGAATGTTCATTAATCATAAAAGGTGTCAAAATCCATAAGTGAGCTAAAGGTTTCAACAGTTGCAGGAGAAATACCACAGAATACAAAACAAAGTGTTTTTCTTTTTTCATCGGAAAACTTCAGTGAGCTCACCTAATATATGCCAGTTTAACGGATAAAGAAGTTGTCCATACCCCTGATTTTATTAAGCAGGTTTAGGATAGACCAAGGATGCAACTGTGTGGCACCTGTGCTCTCGATGCTCTGTAAAAGGGAACTGCAGTTTCTTATGATTCAAAGTTCACTTTGAAATAATGGCAGTTTCCCCATAATGTTTTGGAACACATTTGGGTCAAGTTCAGAGAAAGTTTGTGATCCACGAGAACTAAAATTCAAATATCCAGTGGACTATTCTGTATTTGGGAATGAGAAAAAAAGGGCCTTGAGATTACACTTTTAAACGCTTTATTTAGTACATTTAAGTATCTACAACTGTATCTATACAAACACACAAATGCAACCCTACACACATCCCCGCATTGCTTTGAGACAAAACAAAATCAAACTCGCAAGTAAGAAAGAAAACAAACAGGCATGGTCTTATTACTTAAGCTTTCAACAGTACTTAGGATAAAACAGAAGTCATTGTACTCATAATGTGTCAATACTGCTTTTCAGCTCTTCCATGCGTTGTCGGGGAGTGGAGTCACTGGAGTGGCTGTGCAGAGCAGTGCAAACCCAATCTACGACTACGCAGGCGCTACATACAACAGGAACCTAAAAACGGTGGGGAACCTTGTCCTGCTCTGGAGGAGAAGGCTGGCTGCTTGGAATACCTGACTCACCAGGGACAGGACTGCGGACACGAACACGGTATTCTCTCTTTACTTTATCTGGACACCTGTGCCCCTCAGAGCCTTCATCGTTTTCACTGAAGTAAATGTACAGGAAAAAAAAAAGCAATCTGCAGCTATTTGGTTAAAAATAAAATTTTAAACTGTATTTTGTACTGTCATTTGCTGCTCATTCTTGATTAATTTCTGTTAACAACTAAGCTGCACATGTTCCTTCAGTTTCTTAGGCCCCTCAGTAACTATCAATTTACCTCTGTGCAAAGTTAGAACACAAATTTGCTACAAAACAGAAAACAGAGTCATTGTAGGATTCCCACCCATCCTATTTCCTCATGGACTAGATGGCAGTCATTACTAGATATATTTCTTCTTAATACAGAGAGCATTTAGTGGTAGGGAAGGAGGTTGAAGCCTGATGTTGCCAACACTTTATCACTTTTTCACTAAAGCCAGACAGCATCACCATCCACAAGCTCCGATTCATTTACCCACTGTTACAGTAGTTGAAATATGACTCAGCTGTGTCTTGCTGCCTTACTGTTTTCTTCCTCAGTCCCTGCTTTCATAACTACCTCTGAATATGGTAAAGAAAGAAAACGACGAGCAGTATCTTCTCCCTGGTCCTCAGACAAAGAAGAAGCTGGGTAATCTATTTATCATATATGCATGTGGGTCATCTTGTTCCATAGACAATAGCTGGCTACAAAGAAAAATATAATTAAATTTGCCATAATTCAACAAGCTACAGCTTGTACTGTTTTTCTCTCCTGCAGTTCATTTGCATTTTCTAGATGTTCTTGTTAATTGTCCTGAATTAGGTATTGGGGTCATGGCAAACTTCAGGATAGAAGCTTTTGAAAGCAAACGATAAATAAGGCTAAACCCAAACTCAGTATATCCATAAGCGTAAGCCTGAGAAATTAGACTTAGATCTCTGAATAAACAAAACAGACTGGATGCAATCGGTCTCAAGAGCTTGTTTTTAACACTGACATGAAAAGCAATAAAAATCTCTTTTGGTTACCAGTAGAGATGGTTATCACTGGTTCTGTAATGCTCCTAATGCTTTGCCCCATACTCCTCTCCCCAGAATAATAAAGCTTATAGGTATTCTGAAAGCTTTTCTCCCATTTTCTCTTGTAGCATTCATAGAAGAAAAAAATACGGGTTACTGAGATCTGTTTTTGAACATAATTTAAGAATACAGAACACAACCAGGAAGTGAGATAATACATAAAGCACTGGACTGTGGCATGGAATGTGAGAAACAATTTGCTTAATGTATTAAAGATTCCATTACTTAGGTTAGGGTCAGAAACAGACGTTTTTAGCAATGAGCATGTCTAACCTGCACTTCACAAATACCACCTGTATGATATATAAGTACATTTAAAGTTTCTATCCAGCTTGTGCTTTAGCTATCACAGCTAATTTAATACTTTTCTTTTTGAGCAGTTAC
Organism: Stictonetta naevosa; assembly: GCA_011074415.1. Classification (NCBI taxonomy): domain Eukaryota; kingdom Metazoa; phylum Chordata; class Aves; order Anseriformes; family Anatidae; genus Stictonetta; species Stictonetta naevosa. The sequence continues at coordinate 122,971,901 of CM021698.1, read as the reverse complement.
TGTGTGGAATTTAAAACTGAATCACTTTCACACTACTGTGCTTTGGAGAATCGGCCGTATGCTCGATGGATGCAGTACCTGCGAGAAGGTCATACTGTATGTGTAGCTTGCCAGCCTCCTGCTATGAACACTGACACTCATCGTTGTTCTGGAGATGGCCATAATGCAGATGGGTAAAGAAAACGATTTTTTTTGCTGTCTCTTTTGTACCAAAACCCAGTACAGAACTAAAGACTTACCAAGGTTCTCATTAAAAGCTGTGCTTATTATACCTAAAAAATTGAAACAGCTCATATCACTTGCAGAGCTCTGAAGATTCCAATTTTCACAGAAATTGCTTTGTAAAAATACTTTGCAAAATTTTTCAATACTAATGTATTTAACACCCAGATAAAACTGTTTCTAGAACACTAATATTCCTGTTTCTGTTTCTAGAACACTAGTATTCAAAGAAGGCATTTAATATTTGTAAGGTATTTTTACTTAATCTATGTATTTTATACATACCTCCATGTATCTATCGCTTATTAAGACACATGCTATGTAATAACCTATGCAACCGTTTACTCAACCCATCATCCTGTATACTCTATGTATGTAGGAACACAGTGCTTACTCTAGAACGCCTACAAGTATAATGAACAAAAGCATTTTAAGACTAAGATGAGCAAATTACAGCATTACATTGTTAAGCTAATCTAATCTTCTCTCAAATGACATTATAGAACACAACTTACTAACATGAAATATACAGGTTTTTTGTTTGTAAACACGTTCATTTTTAATTTCTCACTTATTACCACATTTCAGAGGTAAAATCTTACGCTGGGAAGCAGTTGGCAACTCTCGGTGCCAAGGAACCTGGAAGAAGATTCGGCAACTGGAACAGTGTTCATGTCCCCTTGTGCATAGCTTTATTTTTACATAAAGTTTAGAAGACCTTTAAAATAGCAACAACAAGAACTAAGAAAATTAACACCAATGCCAAGAAACCTGCATCTTTCTCTGTATTTTGTGGAGCCTAAATGAACTTTAAAGAAGTCAAACTTTTGGAAAAAGTATTTTAGGCAAATCTCTTTGCCTGAATACAAAACGCTAAGACTGATCTTTGTACTAGAATGCTGTAAGCAAGTTCCTATGTTTCTGTTTGTAATTAAAGAGCTAATGTTTCTAACCATAGTAGCTTCTTTTTCGAAGGTTCTCATACTTTACAGGCTATAGTCCTGTTCACAGGCACCGATCCTACTCAGTAGTGAGCCAGCCAAATGTTCTCAACTCTGGGAATGGTTACTATCATCATTAAATTGTAAGGGTGAATAAAAATGAAAGTTTGAGAGCGAAAACCAGATTTCAGTTTAGATCCTTTGTTCCTTCCTAATATCATCTAGACACTTGTTTATACTACAAGTGGGTAAGTATTTTTTGTCTACATTGCAGTTTCCATGTTCAGCCACCCTCATAAAAATGTGAGAGTAGTCAGTGTCGTTAAGGAAGTAGTCTCGCTAAGAACTTCGTATCACTAATATACAAAGTGAATTTTATGGCAGACAAACGTAAACAAGACTTCTGCAACGAAACAGTCTTGAGAAGACCCATTTCCTTAATGAATGGTAATTTATTTAAGCTGCCTCAACTAGGATTTTGCTACAGCAATTAGCTTGCTATGACTGAAAAAAAATAATCTTGCATCTAGGAATAAGCAGTCATGACTAAAGCCTTGGCTAAAAGCCAAAAAAACACTTAGTAGTTAAACTCGCTCACATACAACAATTAACACAGAAACCTACAACATTAGAACATAGGCAAGGGTGCTATGCACATAGCTCAAATCCTTGTTTAGATACCTATTATTTGTGTTGAATTATTGTTAGAGCCATTGAAGAGACTGCATACTGCCAGTCTCACTTGTCACACACCTGCTATGTTTGTTTTTGTTTTGAATTGTTGGCTTACAGCTGCTCTAGCATTCCTTGCTGAAGTGCATAACCCTTATTTTATCAAGCTTCTGAAATTCACCATGTGTCCTAAAAAGAAACGATGCCTTAAGGTTGAGAAATTTACTGTTAAGGCACGCGGTATCTCTGTGGAACCTAATAGCGTGCCACAGTCGCAGAATGAAACCTGAGTATCTGTTGACAAAAATTAGGAAGGTGATCCATCTGAGGTCCTGTCCACATTCGAGAGTAGGACACAAACCTTTCTAATGATACTTAACCATTTAATCTTAACGCAAACAGGCCTCCAAGACAGAAAGTGCAGAGATGATCTGAATACTTCGTGAACATTTCTGCCCTGAAGAATATATTCATTCTTTTGTAACCAGGAAGAATATCTCTGAGAGTTTTATTACAACCAGTTTAGATGGATGCTTCTCCTTGAAAGGTTCTTGTAAAATCTCCAAGGACAACAGCCCAGAAAACACCTGAATTGAAGAGATTCCACTTTTAAAAGAATGCTGTGATATATAAATTCTAGATTCACACTAGAATGACAGTGGAAAGTGTGTGTTTTCTGAGGTCCTGGAATTCTTTTCCATACAATCCAAAGCAAGAGAGGCAGCATAGCACCACCACCCATCTCTTACGGTCTCTCATGAGCAGGACAGTTACAGTAACCAACTGACACCTTGATGCAGGCAGCTACCCATCAGAGGGTATCTGTGCTGTCAGTACCAGAACAGGGTCCCACTTTGGCTTTCCAGGAAAGGAGCTTCCCCTTTTCTGCTGGTCCAGAAGAATGCCACTTCTCAAGACAGGGTAGGTAGCACAAGATAGTCAAGAAAAGTTAAGAGCTAGTATCATGCTGTTACCTCCCTATCCCATTTTCTTCTGCAAGATAGTAACTGCTATTATGCCAATATAAATAATGGCAAAATAATCTTCCTCCTAGAACTTAAGCTTAATTCTTAAAAAAAATACCCCAGTGTGTTTTCCCTCTGATTCATACAGAGCACCTTTAATATTTATAAACATAAAAATATAATACCCCATGTAAGTTTAACTGGAAAAATTAGCAATAACAATGCATACGTATTTTTTGGTATGACTTACTGACAGAGATGACAAGTCTGACCAAAATTTCAAAGTGAGGTGGAATCAGATTGGAATGACAATAGTAGAAACTAAAGTGATAAAGAGCTCCATCTGATTACAGATACAACTCTTTAAAAATTACAGAACACATGACTCTTTATTAAAAGCCTCTATCAAGCTAATACATTTCCAGTTACTTAAGACCACTATGTGTATTATTAACCTTTCATAATCACTAAGTATTTTCACATTTCAGAAATTAATCCACCTCTCACATGTAGATAGAAGACCAGGCTTTATATTTAAGTCATCGTTACATCTGTTTCATGTTTTAGGGCAGCAACATTGCTGGAAACGCTGGGACTAAAACAAGTTATTCTGAAAAGCTTAACTAAATCCTTACATAGGGAAAGCTCAAGAAGAGTTGTTTCCTGTTACCCAAATTAGTCTTATTTGATCTTGGACAGTGTTCTCCATCGGTCTTTTAACATGACGCTGGTTCGGTTGTTGAAGTCACCGTGGACCAGAATTTTAGCCCAATTGCCCACTCCAAACTCCCTTACTCCTGATTTCAGTTTCTTGTCTTCTTCAAGAGTCCATGGCTAGGGGAAAAACAGAGAAAGTATAGAATATTTGAACAGAGAAAGATATTCATGTAAGAACAAAACTTGTAGTAAATATAAAAGCAAGTATTTATATAGCTGTCTAGTTACTACACAACACAGATGTTTTAGCTGTCAGTAGGCTCATTTTGATTTCTTTTGAGCACCATAATTTGACACTAAATAGAACAAGAAAGGTTATGACTCAAGTGTTAAAACACAGTAGCAGGCATCACTTAGAACAAAAACTCATGGTTCAAATTTCACAAGTTACAGGAGGAAAAAAACCTGAAAACCAGAAAGGTGGCATCCAAAGTCTGGCTTCAACCCAAACATGCTTTCCAAAATTTTGCTTTATAAGCTAATTGAGCCAAGACAGACTTTGATTTTAACATGTGTAACAAAAGAAAAACCATTTTGTGACATGTTAACTTGAGAACTGTGAATCTTGACACCATTCACAAACAATGGAATTTTAGTGTGCTGAGTAAAACCAAATCCCAATAGTTAAAATGCTGATAGAAGCAAAATCATATACACAGATTTGCAAGTGATATCAGCCATACCCTTGGATAATAGGGTATCTACACCTATATACTTATTTTTGCTCGTTTATTGAGCCTACTACTTAGGTCTCACTGTCATGACTCGTGATTTTTAATCTCTAAGGGATGCCATTTCTCTCATAGCAGGAGAAAAAATTACTTGCAGTTATACATCTGCAAGCACTTCCTTACTTTTAAGTTCTCCAGTGTACCAGTTTTTCGTTAGTTGTTTCTCAATACAAGTATCTCAATGCATTTTTATAAGTACACATGGAGAAAAAGAAAGCTGGAGTCTAATACTTGATTAAAAAAATACCTTTTTTATATATATTGCAGCTTTGTAAGAAAATGTGAAAATGTACACAGGTAACAAAAATTTAAAGATCCTATATATCTTATTTTTAACCTGTACATTTTTAATATAGTCATATATGGTCATGATTTCACTCTGGAATAGCAATTCACAACTTCAAAGAAATTATTTTAAAACAACTTATTGTGACAGAATATAATCTTTTACATCTTCAAATCTTTCTTTGTTTAATACACAAGCAATCATACTGATGCATCCTAAGTACATCTCCTCAGACAAACTGAACTGTACATCTATGCAAATAAAGAACAGAAACCCTATTTAGAGCAACTGTTTAGGAAAAATGTACCTAAAAAGTAAGGATCAATTTCTATTTCAAATTGGAGTTTGATAATGTGTTCTGTCCAGATTTATTCCCTAAATTCTGAAATGCAAAGACTCCACTTACAGAAAAAATGCTAGCTCAAAATGTTAATGAGATTGAGCTGAGAAGTACAGAAAATTGTGCTCTGTAGGTGTTCCCTGTAGCTTATCTGTGTCGTGTAGAAGCAAAATAGTTAAAGTATCATAGGCCTTTGCAGGTCTCACTAGTTAAGAAGCATTTACAACTAATAGTCTCACCAGTAAGCACAATTTGATTAGCAAAGGAGTGAATTATTTCTGTGTCCTTTCTCAAGCCTCGTTATTTGAAAAATTGAAATTGCTTTTCCTATTTAATATATCTTGTTTATCTGACAATTTTGGTGAAGAATGGGTTGTATAACTGTACTCATTTTGACTGGGATAGAGTTAATTTTCTTCATAGTTGCTGGTATGGTGCTATGTTTTGGATTTGTCACAAAAACACACCAACGTTTTAGTAGTTGCTGAGTAGTGCTTACACAGTCAAGGTCTTTTCTGCTTCTCATGCTGCCCTCCAGCGAGTAGACTAGGGGATAGGCGCAATAAGATGGGAGGGAACCCAGACAGGAGAGGTGACTCAAAGTGACCAAAGGGATGTTCCATACCTTATGACATCGTGTTCAGGAATAAAGGTTGGGGGAAAGAAGAAGGAAGAGGGTTGGGGATGTTGTCTTCCCAAGTAACTGTTAGACACGATGGAGCTCTGCTTTCCTAGAAACAGCTAAACATCTGCCTGCTGACAGGAACGAGTAAATGAATTCCTGATTTTGCTTTGCTTGTGTGCAGTCATGAGGACTTAAGCACCCCATTTTCAGTAGGATGTATTTTTTGATCTTCTACTGCTTGAACCTTCATATGGGAAAGCCGCAGCTATGTCCCTCAGCCATGTGGTACAGACACTCCACATCCCTAGGTGCACTGAGCTGGGCTCCTAGAGGTGAGCAGGAGATGCTGGAGGAAGCAGCTGCTCCTAAAATCCTTTAGCACATTGGAAATAAGCAGGATCTGGCCAAGGTGTGAGTATTCCCAACATCACAGACACATACTCCTTATATGACAGGGGACTGATCCTTTGATAATGTGCTTACAGCACTAAGTTTGTAAGCAAACTTCTAAAGCATTATGGGAGGGAGGATGTGCTAGTAAAATCTATGGGCTAATTGAAAAAAATTGAACAAAAAAGATGTTTACACAACATAAGAACAATAAGAGGTGTAGATGGCTCAAGCTGAAGGTCTAATGACTACAACATGTCATTTGGGGTACAAAGAGAGAAGCATACTAAAATATGTACAAGACCTCCTCAAAAGTAATATATCACTTCTAGGTATCAAATGGGTAAGTGGTACCGCCTATCAGGCAGGAAGATCCAAGATATTCAGGCTGAGCTGTCTGCACTTTGAGCTTTCCTGTCTATGAAGAATCAGGTAGTCATAGAAATGCACAGCTGTAAATGAATAGCCTCAACTTATAGAGATTTGAGCTTGATGAAGCCACAACCTAGAACTATTATAGAGGAAATCTGTGAATTACGAGAGAACAAATCACTTCACTCAACAAATGTTACCTAGCGGAAGTGTAAATCTCTTGTGACTCCTGACATCTGAAAAATGCATCCCCGTCCTATTTGTAAACAAGAGGTGGCTGGACAGGGCAGCCCAGAGTAAGTCAGTATGATTGTCAGGGTCACAAGAGGTCCATGTGTCTACGGATGCTCTGGTAAGTCCTTGATCCAAGGAGATACTTTTTTTTTTCTTTTTAGTTTTCTCCTTCCCTAAGGACCAAGAACCAACCCATCTACAGATCCTTAAAAGATTCTGCCCTAAGAATGACTACAATTTGTGCACAGGAGAAGAATGGGTGACAGTTTCAGTGCTGTCCTGTATAGCTTTTTCTTCAGCTGCCCCTCCACTCCCCTGAATTTATCCTGATGAAGGTGGCAGCAGCAGTGAAGGGGGTCACTGCAGGGAAAGGGACATAACATTCAGCCTGATCGAAGTTCTGTTCTGCTTATTCTGCAACAAGTGAAAATTTGGAATCTACACAAAATGCAAGCTGAGGTACATGAGTATCAACAAGCTTCATGTCTCAGAGTTGTTCTAACTTAATGCAACTAACGGTGCCTTTTTAAGAACCTATGATCACTGATACACACCTCACTGACTAGCCAGTGAAGTTTGAGTGGTAGTAGTAGTTCAGCTGTCTTTGTAAACAGAAACTTAACACTTTCCTAAAATTGTCTATCCTTTATCAAAAATACTTCCTTCACCCAACACTTCCTGGTCCACAAATCTTTTGCAACATCAGCAGTGACAGTATTGTATTAAAAAACAAACAAGCCAAAACTATTATTAGAAGGCCAGAGATTCCATTGGAATCATCTAGATCATCTCATTTCACAGCATGCCAGAAAACTTTCCTAAGTAAAATCTTTATTTGAGTACCACAGTTATGCTTGACCTACTGCACCAGTTAATTCAAATACTTCCAGCACAGAGACAATCACAGCTGTTGTTACTTGTTGTAGTGATTAATCACATTTGCTGTTAAGTTTTTTTTTTTTGTGGTTTTCTGCTTTTAAAATTGGTTACAGCAGGCTTTCTTTGCAGACAAGTTTCTTCACTGTAATGTATAAATGAGCAGCCTGCTGTACAGGTAAATCAGAGACTGACCCATTTTTCCTCTTCACTGAGGAACTATATATATTAGTAAGTTGTCTCTCCACACATGCCAATGAACTGCCTGTGCTCTGGGATGGCAGTTGTGTAGACTCCAGCACTGCTCTGTTACGAGCTACCAAGACTGGTTGAGAGACCAGACATAAAGCAGCACTGTGCTTGAGCTAACATAATCACAGTGCCTGGCCCAGAGCAATCTGACCTTTGGCTAGCTCAGAACGCTGGCAGAGCAAACTTCAGTTTGCCAGACAGCCTGTGTAAATGCACCATCCCTTATCAAAAGATCTTGTTATGCCTTAGAGTCAGTTTTGTTCTAACAATCTGCTTTCCCTTGTGCATGTTGGGACTCTTCTTTGCTCTGAAAATTTCTTAAAGTTCAAATATGTGGATGTTTTCTATACAAGTCTGACTAAATTCTGAAAGCCCAGATTTTTCAGACATTTAAGAAAATTGTCAGACTGATTTTAGACAACTCAAAGGACTGACCATACACATACAGCGAATAGGTTGAGTACAAACAGCTCCCTGATGTCTGTGTCACTTGCATCCCATAAGAGTTTAATTTAGGAATGAGAAAATAAAGTACATTTCCTTTCAATAGCACTCCAGACTGCTGTATGCCGTTAATTGGAAACACAGCAATGAAAGGCTGTAAACGGGCACTGAACCATTGCAGTGAAATGCCATTTACAAAACAAGAGCAAACAATGCCAACATTGAAAGAGGGACTGGATGGAAAAGGAAGTTCTAGAAGTCAACAGCTCTGACATTCACAGCATTCTTTCATGCATGTGGACTATCTTATAACCCAGATAATTAAGCAGAGGTGTGGATTTATGGTTAAAAAGGTCAATTATCATGGCTTTCTATGCAATATTTATGAGGTCTCACTAGTATGGCATAAATACCAGACATAGCAAACACAGTTTTCTAAATGTTCAGATTGAGTTTTAATTTATTTCAAGCTTTTATTATTTTTTCAGAGTTTTCACTACTAGCGGATGTCCTTTTCTATAGTTTTCTAAATGTTGCATAAATTTACATTTCAAATAAGGCTGAATTTATAATAACAGAATTAAGCATTGAGCATTGTTTTTTTCTAGTGAGATCTGTGCACAAGCCCTAGGTTTCAACTCAGAGTTTGTAGCCGTCTCCATACACACTGCCTGAATAAATAAATAGGTGAATATAAAACTGTCATTAACCCTGTGTCAATTGTGGTCCAATTAGTTTCAAACTTCATGTTGTAAACAAGACTGACTGAAGTGTGCATGCCTGTCAGCAACTGGCTGACAAGATATCTGTCCAAGTATGATGTAGAAAAAAACATTTACTATGCTTTTGAATGCAACAGGCAAATCCTGTGAGCACTTTTTTTTTAGGGCACTTACTGTATTTGGAACTGCTAAAGAGGTTCTCCGTAATGTAAATATTCCTAAGATTTGTGAGAAAGTAAAAGAACTGTGTTTATATGTAGCTAGGGGCTCAACCTCCAATATATGGTGGTATCATATCTTAACAACATTAGGACTCTCATTAGGACCTCAACCAATCTGAGGAAAAGAATACAAAATAAGATTTAACCAATTCTTCAACTTCACTAAAAATTCTTAAAAAGATAGGAATAATTACAACTCTCCTTGAAGAGTGTCTGGAAGGAAAAAAATACTAAAGCCAGTTCATCCTTACGTATTATATGAAAAATTAAGTATCAAAATGAACATGAGAAGAATGAAACAGCCTGCACCAAAACAAACACATTTAGTTAATGGCATAAACTGTCAACACAAACACTCTGTATTGCTCTTAAAGAGATTCTCTTAAGAGGAACAATTATTTAATATTAATTTTGTTCAGAAGTGTTTTATCATTTTCTTGTAAATGAAGAAAATGAGCTATATAAAAGCTCAGTTTGTAGCAGTTAACCCCTAACATCAAATCAGCTTCAAATTCAGTTCTATTAAGGAATACACTTCTGTACTTTTCACCTGTAGGGAATTATAGCATTGCTGAATATAATGGAGTAGGTTTAGTCATGAAGAGAATTCATATGACTATTTGAAATGTAGTATTATAAAAAGCTACTATTTTTTTATTTATAAAAATCAAAACAGTTTCTCAAATATGTTTTTACCTCAGATAAACAAAGTTTTGAACTATTAAGTTATTAAATCTCTATTCAGCTTCCAAGTTGGAGAAAAAAGTCTTCGATGTTTCATGGGCAAATTATACACTGAATTCTTTAACCCAAAGTTTTACTATTTTTATTTTGTATTTTTAAATAAAAACTTGCACATTTACAATTTCACAGAAACATCTAAAAAGACTCAGGCTAAGCTTTAGCAATAGTAATATTTGAACAAATTCAAATCTCATGAACATTAGCAACAATACTTGAGATGGTACCAGAAATATTTTTTCTTCCTAAGACAGAAATTAGAACTTACACAGTCCTAAGAGCTATACAGCATAGCTTGAATAATGTAAACAATCTTAAACCCAGTAATTTTGAAATGTTAAGTCTAATACAGCTGGAAAAAAAAAAAAATCTACTGCAGGGCAGATTCATTTTGTCTCCATTTAGAATAGAAATCAAACACAAACCTTTCTTCTTCGGCTACAAGTCTGAGTATCTCCAAGTTCTTCCACATTTTGCAAGCTGTTCAGACCTAGAAAATGATTAACATGCATCCAGATCAATAAGGAGTCAATGTTAAGGCAGTACATTCTAGTAATTCTACAATTCTATTTTACACACTAACAATTATGTGAGACTACAATGTACTGTTTTGATATGCTTGGACAGAGTGGGAAAATTTCAGTGTTCATATATGAATAAACGTTTATATATGTATACACATAATCTCACCTTAGACCAAGGACTAAGTGGTCTATTCAAGAAAGCAACTATTTTGTATGAGACAGAGCTCACAGAAGAGTTATTTTAAGCAATTAGGTAAAAATTGCTACCTACTAATGATTTTTTTTTTAATTTTACACTTGAAAAAAATATTGACTATATGCAACTCTCAGCTTAGACAGGGAGAGTAGAAATCAACCAGTGATCAGAAATATTATACTGTTTATATAGGTTCTATATTTTCCATAGAAGATGTGTGAGGTTCTAACTGAGGCAAATAGCCATGCCATCCTAAGAATTTACCCTTCCAAGCACAACAGAAGCAACAAATAAATTTGGAGAGGTGAATAGGTATGTTAGACAGCAGCTAGCCACATGTGGCTGTAACATCATCTCTTTGTGGTAATAGGGTGCTAATTATTTTCAGAACCCACTTCTAACTGTGAAAAAATCCATGACGTTCACTTTTAAGAAAATAGTACCAGGATGATGAACGAACAGCCTAACCCCGCATTTTACACTACAACTTGTTTTTTTCAGTCAGACAGACTCACTTCTTCCTTCACCCCAACGTCACCTAGATTGGATGCCCAAAAGAGACAAGTCTTATTACTACTCTAACAACTTTCTTCCGTACAGAATACCGTAATACTCTAGTCAAACAAAAACAAAAAACACAGCATAACAGAAAACAGTGAATGATTTTGCAAAATTAATTGCCTGGGAACTTCAAAACATTTTGTAAATGCAGCAACATTCCACACATGCAAAAACCTGCAGACAGAAATTAGTTTTCTTCTCACCGTAATCACGTTTGTAAGAATCTAATCATATTGGAGAGCAGTTATCAAACCGCTAATCCATTTGGAAATACAATGTCTGACATGACTTTATTTTGAAAGTGTAAAAAATAATTAACACTCACTCTGAAGAACATTAGTTGCTCCGCATTTCCTCTTTGAAAAACACCTGCAAAGAATACAGAGCTGAAGTAAAAATACAAAAAAAATCACGAAGCATGTATGACCAAAAGCCACCCAAACAAATCATTTTTACCTTGTAATGGATTTTGTCGCATCTTCAGGTAACTGATTTGTAGTACTCGGTTGCTCTTCTGTAAATCTTAAAATAAAAATAATTTCCTAGACAGCAATTTGCCACTGATGTGAATCAACAGTATTTACATTAAACAAAATTCCAAGATTTCTCTACAGAAACAGAGGCATACAAACATTAACTACATCAATGCACTTACTCATAATGCTACTGTTAACACTGAAAGCCTTGAAAAACATGGAACATGTTCATGTGAAGTTAATTCCTTCCACAAATTTACAAAATTATGGAATTATGGAAGTAATTCCTTAAACTTTTCCACAACATGATACACATTTATTTGAAGATATGATGCATTTATTTTACTTACCTTACTTTTTATTTGTTTGTACACTCTACATCAGTCAGTTTTCTTAACTAGATCATGCTAAGTATTGTAGGTATAAAACTGCAGAAAAACAAACCATCCTGACCAAAGACCACAAAAACAAGTTGAAAAGCAAGTGGTGATACACCTAGAACATTAGCATTACTTAAAATACAGTCAAAGGGGTAAAAAAGGAACCATGTTTCAAGTTCCCCCAGCATTTCTTATAAAAGTACGTATTTATTTTGAGGTTTCACACTGCCTGAGTCATACCCTATATTTATTTACTGTAATAGAAGCATCACTAAGCAAGTTGGTCCTGCGTTTAGCCGTAAGGAAAAAAGTAACACACTAATTCCCTTTCCTTGTTCTGTCTTTTCTTCAGATGAGCTACAGCCTGAAATTAAAGACTAAAACGAACTCAATCAAGTGTAAAGGAAAACTTCTAAAAAGCATTTCAATATTTTTATTGTTATACAAGACTGACAGCTGTTTAAACTGAAAATCGCGCATCTTCAGCAAGTATTTAAACTTAATGCCAAGCCATTTGATGTAAATGCCAAGAATAACAACTACAGAAAGGCTAATACTTAAAAATAGAGAATTAATAGTTCATTTTCTGTTGGAGAGTGATTTGGAATATAATGTCCTTCGTTCTACCTACTCTTAATTCTACAGGTTTCAAGTTACTATCCAAACATGCTCCTGCCATGGTTTTGGCTGGGACAGAGTTAATTTTCTTTGCAGAGGCTCACACAATGTTGTGTTTTGTATTTTTCATGAAAACAGTGGTGCTAATACACAGATGTTTTTAGTTGTTGCAGAGCAGCATTTAGAGACAAGAACTTTTTATTGTTTCTTACACTGTCCTGCCAGCTAGAGGTACACAAAATGCTGGGAGGGCACACAACCAGGACAGTTGACCCAGACTGACCAAAGGGATGTTCCACAACACATGGCATTGTGCTCAGCAACAAAAGCTGGAGTAAAGAAGGGGGGGCGGACATTAGGAGTGATGGTGTTTGTCTTCCTGCAAAGCTATTGTGTGTTGAGCCCTGCCCTCCTGCAAATGGCTGAACACCTGCATGCCGATGGGAAGCAGCAATGGGAAGCAGCGAATGGATTCCTTGGTTTGCTTTGCTTGTGTGTGCAGCTTTTTCTTTGCTTAATGAACTGTCCTTATCTCAATCCACAAGTTCTCACACCTTTACCTTTCTGATTCTAGCTCCCATCCCACCTGGGGAGGGTGATTAAACAGCTGAGTGGCACTGAGCTGCCTGACAGCGTTGCGTCTCAACAGTCCCTCAGGAATAAAATGCTAAATACGTACCTTTGTGTGGTTTCCAAATTATTTGCTTCCTCTTTATTGACATTCACAGTTATGTTCTGCAGCACTACTGCTTCTAGTCCTTTAGACTCTACCTGCTCCATGGCTACCTGTGAGAAATAGAACTGATGCTTCAAAATTATAGCAGCCAGTACATTAATCTTAGTATAAGCTGCTATTTAGGTAAGTGTACTCTGCATTAGCTCTACTAACAGTACTTATTCCACAGACCCTTCAAAGGGTATTATCTCTAAAATAATTTGTTTCATAACAATTGTAATGAGGTAGGTTGAAATCCATCAAAATCTTTACCAGCCAGTAATTCAGAGAAATTTTAGTCAAAGCCAAAAGTAATATTTATATGAACTGAACATACAGATGATGTGTGAAATACATTGCAGAGATCAAGACTGCAAATACTACTGAAGTACTCTGAAGTCGTTTTTAAGAGTAGAGTACAAATTGAAAACTGACAGTCCTCACAAGTTCATCTAGTTACACTGACTTTAGACTGTGGCAAGATCAAGAAAACCTACAACACTTTCAAAGGTATGGCCAATCAAACTTTAAGCTTGCAAAACGACTTTTCCTGTATTCACAAAAATATTTTAACATCCTATCCTGCCTAAATTATTTTAGCCACACACTAAGATGATTCCTCCTCCTTTCCTAAGGAGAGAAGGATAGTCCATTACTCTATAAAATTTCTAGAGTATTATGAGATCCGTACTTTTCCCCAAAGTTCCTCCTATCTACTTGATATAATAACACCTTTAAAAAAAACACTTAGTCCATATGATGTCATTCATCACTTTGCCACTAATGTTCTTTTCTACTATCTTAAGGCATACTTACCACTCAAGTGATATAAAAACTCTAGCTGTGCACCATCATTACTAAGCAGAACCAACCACTTTCCATCTAACGCTGTCTATACAACCCAAAAGGAGATCTGTTTTACAGCGCTCAAAGATGACTAAAAATCATAGCAATTTAAAGTTGACAAGTTCACTTCAGGCCCAACATTAATTCTTTTTCTGCTTAGCCAGTTGGTTCCATTTTCCATCCATTTCTTCTTTCAGAGTTTGCTTTTGCCTCCTTTGCCTCCTGTTAGTTTTCTGTTATCTGCCCAATTTTTAGTCTTCTTGAAATCTTAACTTGTCCTTCACAGGAACTTGCAGAATCTCTCAACATTTATAAGAACCAGATAATGTAAATGCAGTCTCTATTTCATTAATTCAGACATGAAAATACTGAAAGTTTTTTCTGATTACAGAATACTTCCACTCCCAGAAGAATATATTTCACTGTCAGAAATTCCATAACTACCCAACTTACCATATCTTTCAGCTGTTAATTTCCAAAATTCTGTCTTTACAGTGGTTGATGGTACCAAAACATGAGTGGAAGTGAGAATACGTTTCCATACAAATAATTAGTAAAAAGAATTTAATAAAAAGAGAATCAACTAATAATGCATTTTAAAATATAACAGTAACTTTAAAATTGTACTTCTCCCTAAAACTAATTATTTTGAAAGAATACTAAGTTATTACACAGAAAAATTTAAAAGTATTCCCTGAGTGAACCTATTTGGCTAGTCTTTCCTTGACATTGAAGTATCTGAAGATTGTTCTTTGGTTAATTTACCTCAAAAAATTTCTTGAAGTGCAAGAATTTCATCAACAGTAGGAGATGGAACCTTGCAGATTCCAAGCTTGATTATAACCTAGAAAAGGCAGCCGAGAGAACAGTCTAGCAACACAGACGCTTTTAGATTTCCACATATGGCACAGGAAGAGAGACAAACAGTTAAAGCTAAGGTGTTTTTCGACAGAGAATAGTGTACACTGCTGGGAAACAGTTATCTGCATTGTACAGAAAAGAGTGAACTCTTTACATCGTGCTGTCCTCTACATCCTGGAGTAATTCAGGCTAAAGTAGAAAGATTTCAGAAGTAAGAATATTGCAACTTTGGTGCAGACAGTAGGAAGGATGTGCATACAGGCAGTAGGGATGCAACACAGGGTCCAGGAATGCTAATATGGAGTTTTGGGCCTTCTCTGACATCTCCAAACCTCTCTCTCTTCTTAGACTCAAATAAATTGCTTTGAAAAATAAACTTGAGAACTGGCAGCTGAGTAAAACCATTATGAAGTATTGCTCATATTATAATCTGAATGCATTTGAGAGGTTCTCTAGTCTCTCCGGTAATAAAATGAAAACCCCAAAGGAACTTCAAGTTTGTTTATTTAGAATTTACTTCTTATTACCTTTAGATGTCTTTGTTTTTTGTAATTGAGTGACTCAATATTCTTTTATAGTGAGTAAACACATGGGAAATTCTTCACAATCCTCCTGAACATGAACTGAAGGAGGAATGTTGTTCTTGCCAATTTTAAATCACTTTTGAGCAAGATGGTTTGTAAGGAGCTTTTTTTATTTACAGGAAAAAGCAGTAAGAGTTTTCAATCTCTAACTCCTCTGACATTCCTAAAGCTTTTAAACAAATTAACAGGTCTTGATCTTTCACTGTTAATATGAGAAGTCTTATAGACTTAAAGAAGGCAAAATAAACATGAAATATAGTTACATTATCTTTCAAGGAGTTCTAAGATCAGACCTGGTCCTCTTCCTCTGGAATCTTATTCCTACTAACTATCTCCTAATCATACATTCAACTTTTTTTTTTCCAATTAATAAGATCAGCCATAGGAAGACAAGGCTTCCCCTTCATCTAAGGCAGTAACTGAACCTAGTGTAAACAGTTTCCTTGAAAGTATGCATCTCTTTTGAAATAAGTTTTTGAAAATAGTTTGACATACCTGTAGTAAGAAGTTTTTTTCATTTTCTTTCATGAAACCTTCGATGTAAGACTTGACTTTACTTATCAGAAGATCGTAATTGAAGCTTTGGAGAAGGGGAATATACGGATCCTTGCTTCTGATTACGTTTGCCAGCTTCCCCCTTAAAGGCTAAAAAGGCACATTTTCATGTCATATATATATATATATATATATATATATATATGTATCTTGCAGTAATCTTAGCATTTATGATAAATAGGACACATACAAAG
The DNA here is from genome assembly GCA_011074415.1 of Stictonetta naevosa. Classification (NCBI taxonomy): domain Eukaryota; kingdom Metazoa; phylum Chordata; class Aves; order Anseriformes; family Anatidae; genus Stictonetta; species Stictonetta naevosa. The sequence continues at coordinate 122,955,640 of CM021698.1, read as the reverse complement.
CTGAAAAAGATTGTCATGTAGTTTTCTGAATAAATTCATGCTACAGTTTGAAAGAGTTCTACTATGAACTAGACACAATGCCAGGAGTTCGCTTTGTTTACATGCTCAACAAATAATAGGTGTAACTTTTCAGAGATGCACACTTTCATTCTATTTATGAATAACATTGAAAGCAGTGTGGTCAATGGAGCAAAACGTACACCCAGAAAGGGCCACTCATTACTGGGTTTCTTTCTCATTTACTGCCTCTGCAGACTGACACTGAAAGGGGTCTAGTGTTCAGGAAAAGGACTAAGTACAGTAGCATTAAAGGCACAAAAATACTCATAATTAATCACAACATTATGTTTTTCTACCAACCACTCTGAATCATGCAGAGAGCAATACAGCCAGTATCTAACTTGCGTACAGGCTGCACTCTTGTTTATCAACTCTATTACCTCAGCCTACATTTTCTGAACAGCTGAATCTTCTGAAAAATTTATCTGAATAATGTTATACACATGCTACTATTTATGTAGAACACGTGTTCTAATAAACCAGAGGAACATATAAGCAGCATTTTTGTCTGTCTTCTTTTCGCCTGCAGTCCTTGCCTTCCTTTGTTCTTTTCTTCATCTCATTTTCCTCAATGGTGTAGCACACTACGAGGCGTCATGTTCTGCCTCCACAAAATGCAAAGGTTCCTCCAGTTTATCATACACAGCTATTACAGGGGTGGGGGAAATCAGGGGACTGCCAGTACTTCTATCTTTTAGCTGACAAATGAAGTACAAGTAAAGAAGGACCTACACAAGCACTGCACGTATTCAAAAGAATCATGCATTATTTCTATCATTTCCCTTTCTCCAAATATCCTTTTGCACTGAGAACTGCCACAGATGTGAAAATGATTTTACCTAGTGGAATTAGGATAAAGCTATGGAGGTAGCATTTGCCACCTTCGGGAAACTGTTCCCTCCTTCTCTTCTAAAACAAAGAAATAAAAAAAGCACATTACTACCTTATCTGATTCCGAGTCTGTAAACACCCTTTCAAGAACTTCAGCAGCCTCCTTAAAATATCCTTTTTCCATATGGACTGCTACAACCTGCAATCAATATAGTTACACTTAAAAGATATGCTGAAATACATTTTGCCTGAAAGAGAAAACCAAAAATAACAACAACAACAACAACAACAAAAAACGGAAGTCACACTTCTGTAATTTTGAGAGACTTCCAAAATCCTGAGGTCTATACATTTAGAAGCAGGACCAACAATTATTGAGTTATTAAAGTTAGTTCTGAAATAATATTAAACATCTTGTATAAAGACCAGGGATTTAAAGGCAAATCTGATGCACTGATGAAAATTTTCCCTTACTTACCTCTTTCCTCTTCCTTACCATTGCTTCCATCTTTCCCTGAAGGACATTTTCAGTCCCAACAGTTGTGAAATTTCTCTCATGCGCAAGTAAATAAAGTGCTCTCATTTGCAACAGTAATAAAAGTGTAAAGTGATCACATAAAACACAGTTAAAAAGAGGACAGTTCCACTTCAGTATTTCACTGAAGCACATTTGTGATTGATAACGCATGTAGTATTTCGGACAATGATTCAAAAAAAACAAACCCCAAACAACTGGTAATTATTTTTTGTTAAGCACAGACATTTTGTAGCTATCTCCAAATAAAAAAAAAACACTTGGAAGACTGAATACAAACTGTTCTCTCTTAAATCAGTTCAACAGCATGTCCACACTTACTTACTTTTATCACGTTAGGAAAGAACAGCAAAATGGAGTTGTTAACATGCTTTTGAATATATACCAGTTTCATCATGGGAAAATTTGAGTTTTAAGGAATTTGGAGCAGGTCAAGATTTTTTTTTCCAAATGTTTTCAATCTTAAAATACATTTCTCACAAAAAGAAAAAAAAACCACCACCATCATTACCAGGAACAGTTAAGTTTTTACATGTTTCTCACTGAAATCAAAAGTTTTCTAATACAGAGAATTATTCGTAAGCCAAAAAAACTCATCTGAAATTAAAGCTATTCAAGCTATATTTTAAAGCTCAAGATATACATGTTTTGAAATTGATATCTCAATTGATATAATTTTTTTCAAATTGTCCCAGTTTGAAATTGTTTCAAAACCTGCCAAACAGGACCCAATCTAGATACGGAAAGGTCCCATGTACAGATTTGTTTATACTGTAATTGAAAACAGAACAAACTCAGAAAATTCACTTCAGATCAAGCTCTGTTTTAGCAGAATGAATAGGTAGCATCTTGAAGGTTTTTTTTGAATAAGTAACACAGACCTGAATTTGAATCAAGCGACGAATATCTTCATGAAGCTGATCAAGTTTACTTTCTTCCCTCTCAAGTAAAGTCCAAAAGGACAGAGCAGATTCCAACGGTGAAATTCTTGGATCCTTTTCAAAACTGCATTCTTAGGAAAAAAATAGAAATTGGTATTTAAAACAAAACTTAAAGGAGGAAGCTAAGTATATTTCATTATGTATACGCAATGAAGTCCTATGTACCATAAATCATTACAAATCCTCTCTCCTCAAATAATTTTTATTCTTTCCAGGTGTGTTTAAGAGACTTGACAGCATCTCCTCTCTTTTAGAGCCTTTCTTCCTGATGTTGCTAATTATAATAGTGTTGCATTTTTAAGAGAGATTATGCATCTTCTACTTACCGTTCAATTAAAAATGCTACTTGCAATAGTGCTAAGTTTACCATTATGTATTAGGGATGGTATTAATACTAATTTTACAGTGAGCTCGGCATAAGTTATCAAAACATTTAGTATTGCTGCTTTGGATTTTGTAATGAAACACATTCCTGATCTCTCTGTATTACCATGTCTTAACTTTTTGTTATATTTGAACAGGTTAAAGTGAGAAGGAAATTCAAACAACGTAACATGACTGTTTACTGAAAAAGCAGAAGCAGCCATGTCATTGTGCTAATATTAAGGTTTGGGAAAATTCCCAGCAAGCAGGATCAGTGACCAGTTCTGGACAAAACACAGCCTAGCCAAATAGCCACCCTCCTCAACACTCTACAGTTTCCCTGTCTGATCAATACTTGGCTTGGGTTGGAAGGGACGTTAAAGATCATACAGTTCCAACCACCCTGCCATGGTCAGGGACACTTCCCACCAGACCAGGTTGTTCCAAGCCCCACCCAAACTGGCCTTAAACACTTCCAAGGACGCAGCATTAAATTAAAGCAGAGTAGCTGCTTTTAAATTTATAAGAATAAGCCTTTGTGGCACTAGGCTAGAATACACCTTTGTTCTTCAATGCTCATACTGGCAAGACTGCTTTTAAGTTCTTAAATCTCACCAAGTTATATCAGGCAGCAAATAAGTTAAGTCTTCCAAGAACTTGTGCATGGTCACAGAAGCAGCTCAGCCAAATGAGTGATTTGTGGCTAACTTACAGCCAAACAGAAGACACAAGAGCGAATAAAAATCCCAAAGACCTGCTGCCAGCTGAAAGTCTTATGACCTTCTGTAAAAAGAAAGGCCATCAACCTTTTCATCCGTATTCTTGCTCCTATTGTCTGCTTTAATTTCTACATTTACATTTGTTGAAAGAAATGCCCCCTCTGCACTTTACACTTGCAGATACTGCTCACTAAGGGCCAGTCAATCTTCTCAAGTATATTTGTCGATGCTGCTGTGACAGAAGGACCCACAATTTGAGCAGCATATAAGCATTCAAACTTTGTGCAATAAAGTCACCACAGAGTAATGCCAGTCCTGCATACAGGTCAGGTGCATGTGGAACGCTAGCAGTCCAAGTGTAGAGATTTCAGCCACTTTATACACACATTAGAAGCAATGTGAAAGCATATCTAACACACATCCATGCAAGTTCATTCAGATCTACTTAAACAGCAACTGGAAAAAAAATAAATCAGTATTTACCAAGTTCTTTTCCGCTTGCAATTCTTATCAAAAGCTGACAGAGGTACACCATTTTTTTCTGATGTGCAGCTATTTTGGAGAAGCCATTAATAACAGCTAGAAAAGAAGAGTAAAAGTTAAGTCAGTCTTGCTCCAGCAGTGCCACAGTGTGGCTAGAAATATATTAGACATTGTATTATCAGACTAAAAAAGATCCCTAATGAATCAGAAATTTAGCAGATTATCAGTTAATGTTCTTCCCTATTCTAAGAACTTAAGCCATATTTAAGCACTTGACCAGAAAAATGTATTCCTCTTGCAGTTCACAACAGTAGCTTAGAAGTGGTAAGACGCATCACCTTTTTTTTCTTTTTTAAACTTAAAAGAACACCACAGTATCTTACATAGACAAATAGAAGTTTGTTTTGCTCACTAGCTTACTAGGAAAGACCAACAACTATCTGATCCAGAGAACATTTCCGTAGAGTGCCCACCCAGCAGAGCCCCAAGCAGACTGCTAACACAACGTTGCTGTGGCAACTGGCAGACCAAACGCAGTAAAAGCTACCAGAGCTTAGGCAGAAACCTAAACCCACAAGGGAAATAAATCCTCTTCATGGGGTTGGAAGGTCACAAGGATTACTGTATATTTTAGACAGGGAGCTGAGGTGAGATTATTTCCATCACACTGATTACTGTGAACTTCACATTTTAACGTGCTGTATGAATTTGTCTTCACAGCACAACATAGAAACATTCAAAATGAAAAGCAAAGAACCTGTCAAGCTGCTCAAAGACAGCTGCACACTGAGCACCCTGCTTCAGGATGTTTCAGAGGCAGCCTAGCGAAAGCCAGGATTGTGCAGCAGGGGACCCCCCACATCACCCCCAGTTTTGCCCTGACACAACCAGAACACATCACACATTGTTTTCCTAGCAAGTACTCGGCTTCCTTGCTCAGTAGTGTATAAGCATGCCCTAGGGAACAATGGGTAAGTATCGAATTACAAACTAATTAAAAAAAACCCTGAACAATTGCCTAATCTACCATCAAGCAGGATATTGTCATTTGGGCTTCGAAGAACGTATTTTCAATTCTGTTTCTGTGAGGACAGGTGATGCAAGAGCTCTAGCTAAAACAGGAAGTGAAGAAAAAAAGAACATTGCTTAGAATAGCAGTGAAGTGCCACTAATCACAGTCACAAATTTATGCATCTCCCATAGCAGGCAACACGGCTCAGCTTCAGAAAGTTTGGATAATGAGTTTGTTGCTAGAGATGGTTACTATCCCCATGCCCTGAAGATGGAGCCAGAGCTTGGAAGTTTCTGAAGCAGGAAGAAGGCTGTAGCTGAGCAATGCAACAGAAAAAGGAGGTCGTTTTGGCAAGTGGCTTGAAATCATTTAGCTTTCTCTGCTCCTCCATGTGCTTTTAAGGTACACCTCCACTAGGGTGTTAATTCAGGGCAGGGCTGTGTTTTCAAATAAAATGTCCTGTGCTTTGGTTTGTATCACAAAGCAGTCTTGATTACATGCATTAAATTCCTTTAGAGCTATTCCACAGAAGAAACCTTGATGTGATTACAGGGTGGACAACAGGTCCTTTGCACCAATTATTCACAAGTAATGCAGACAAACATTAATCGACATGGACTTACTAAACTTTTCCAGAATCTGTTTCTCTGTTAATCAGCTTGTTAGAAGTGCTCTTGAATATAAATTGCCCCTCTCTCAATAGCCACTCAAGTATACTTAAATTCTTAGCTTTTCATTAGAAATTCTAGAAATCCTGTTCCACGCAGATACCTGAACAATCCAGGTAGATACCTGAACAAGCTAGTTCTGGTCATAGACCCGTTAAAGCAGGATAAGGTAGGCAAGGCACGTAACCTTGCCATGCTGTCTTTGAACCACAGACTACCTAGACAGGTAAACTATTTCTACTTGGTAGTGTACTGAGCTACATGTAAATGTAATTAATCTCCAAACAAAATAGCTCCTTTTACAACTTTGCATTTGCTTCAGTTTGAACTGAGCTTCAGGCTGACAGCCAACCAGTATTTCAGTAGGGTCTCATTTTCTACAAGAGTAATAGTTCTGTATTCCCAACAACAAAACAAGTCTTTTCTAATGCAGTCTTATAGGTGCACTTAGCTTTTTCCATAGATTATTACACTCTTGACTTAACCTTACAGCACCAGCAAGCTCAGCTCTGTTAATGAACTCTCACATTCCAGATTTTCTATTACTTCCCAGTTCTATGTAACTTTGCATTCTGCACAAGTATTAATTGTAAAAATTGTTTCTACTAATACAATCTTCTAAAGTCTTCCTATTCTCCTCGAGATGGATTCCAGTCTGCGCCTTGTCTCTTGCTTCCCATCTGTCCTCATGGAATTTCGTAACAATTCTCCTACTGAGCTGCAGTCCCAACGCTGAGAAGCACCACTGAAATCTATCAGTCCCCCACTTGGTGCATTTCATTATCTTTAGATTTCTTACCCCTCACTATTTCTCACCTTAATCTCTTCACTATTCATTCTGCATACCAGGGTATTAAACATTTTGCAAAGACCTGAATAAGTAATACTTTTTGACTACTTTATTGACCATTTACTTTGGCCAAGAAAAAAAAAAAAGTTCTAACCTGGTGTCTTCAGAGGTTTTTTTTTTTTTTCTCCAAGAGATAAAATCACTGTAAATCCATCAAATTTGAGATCAAGACAATTTGTTCTGTTAAAAATGTTCACTCTTAAATATTCCTCATTTCAAATATACGCTTTTCCACTCGTGAATCCAGGCTTTGTTCCACCTGTGCCTGACAGACTGCAAGTACTTCAAAACCTTCTAGCATTCTACCAGAAGCCAGGATATTAACTCAGGAACCCAGTGTACTGAAGTTACGCTAACTTTTGCATTCCTTTACTAAAACCCCTTCAACCTTCCAGCAGCGCTGAGACACCAGCAGCTGAGGCCTCACCTTCCCTAACTGAGGACGGCACATAAACCACGCTACACCCGCACACTTCACAGCACCAAGGTGATGAAGTAAGGCCGCTAAAAGCCCTCCCTCAGTACCCAGCAGCTCGGAAGCTCCCCAGCTCTCCTCAGAGCTGCCACCCTCCCCCACTGCGGGGACCGACAGCCCCGTCCTGACGGGGAAGGGACGGGAGGAGCCCCCTCACCCTGCGCCACGGCCCTCCACCGCCCGAACTCGGCGGCGCGGCCCTCCGCGAAGTGCCGGCACAGGCAGCAGCAGCTCAGCTCCAGCACCCAGCCCGCCGCCACCACCTCCGCCGCCAGCACCGCGGGACCCCCCGAAGCCACCGCTTCCGCCGCCATCTTGGAGCTCGCCCGCCAACGCGCCCCTCGCCCGCCAATTCGCCCCTCGCCCCGCCCCCTCTCGCCCGACAGCCTATCAGCGCGCCCGTCTCCGCCGCACGCCCCTCCCCGTGGCTGGTCTGTCGGCTGGAGGGGGGGAGGTTGACGTCACGCGGCGAGCGGGCGACCGTTAGGAACCCGTCGTGGACCGTTGTGGACCGTTGGGACCGTTGGCACCGTTGGCCCAGGCCCCTCCCGGCCTGCGGCATGAGGTCTCGGCCCCAGCGTCCAAGAGTGAAGCCCAGCGCAGTATCGCTGGAGCAGCTCCTGTCAGACCCAGGGGGTGCTGCCGGGCTGTGGGGCAGGGGGTGGGGTTAGGTAATATGAGGAAGGGAAAAATGTGAAAAAAATGGGTAAAGGGATAAAATGTTTATGTGAAAATACTTGACTGGCTGGTATACTTGTCTGTGCCTGATCAGTGCAGCGAATCCTGACTTACTAAGTTTGTTTCTACCTGTCCTGCAAGGGGCTCTCAGTTCTGTGTGCATGTCCGGGACTGGGGCTGTGAGTGCTGCAGCTGCAGCCAGGCTGGGGCAGAGGGCATGTGTGCCCACAACTGGAGCGAGTGCAGGTGTTGCCCAGGGAAGTGGTGGCATCACCATCCCTGGGGATGTTTAAGTAAAGGTTGGACGTGGTGCTTAGGGACGTGGTTTAGTGGGTGACATTGGTGGTAGGGGGATGGTCGGAACAGATGATCCTGAAGGTCTTTTCTGACCTTAATGATTCTGTGATTCTAAGTGAGGGTGTGGCCACAGGCAAAGAGCAGCCCAGACATGCTGGTGAGCAGGTGAAGTGGCTTGGGAGAAAGGCAGGAAGTGGGGCTGTAAGGGACGCATCTGGGTGTGAGAGTGCATTTGTGTCTTTAAGAGCACTCTTATTATTTTAAGGCGTTTTTGCCATTATTTCCTGGATCTTAGAAAGAAATAAATATGCAGAAAGGATATAGGACATAGGTAGCCTGAACTTGACCTTTTTCTTTAGAGTGGGCCTGACAGACTTCCCTGACAGAATGCAGATGTTACCAGTTGGTCCCAGTTTATAAAGTTTGTAGTTTGTAAGTTGCAACAGTGTTAGATTAAGGTTTTTATTTTGATGGTGGTGGTTTTGTGGTTTTTTTTTGGTTGGTTGGTTGTTTTTTTTCGGTTTCTTGGAAAATACCTTGAGATCCAGTGAGAAACTACTGTTGGCATCGCTAAGCGCTAATACATTCAGTCACTTCTGATGTTTTAGAGTCACAGAAAAATATTCTTTGTTTCTGCCCCCCCCCCCCCCCAAAAAAAAAAAAGTAGTGGTTTCCATGTTCTGAAGGCCTTCCTTTTGTAGATCTCTGTGTAAATTGGTCTTACATATATTTTACCTTACCTCAAACAGACTCAAGAGTCTTAATCAAAAACAACAGAGAAGCGAGTGAGGTGAACAAAAAATAAATTGCACAGTGGAAACTCCAAGGTCCCTTTTGCCTACAGAAGTCTTTGTAGTGTTAATCCAGTTTACCCCCTTAGCTGTCTTTTCTTCCTAAAAGGTGCACTTTCAGAGGTGCTGAGATTTTTCAGGGATGTTGTACTACAAAGTTTGATAGCATGACAGAGCTGCTTCTTGGTTCATGCACTGTAATTTCTCCTGAATGTTACCTCACAGTTTCTTGTTTTATCTTACCAGTTGTGCTGAGCCATGAGAAGAATTGAGCCAGTAGACTTTAGAGTAACGCATATATAAATCCTCACAACTGTGTACCATACCTTTAGTTATAATAGTGGTTATATAGTATTATATGCTGTTGTGTTGGAACAAAGGTGAAAGAGAAGGTTTTTATACTTGATACACATTTAATCAGCCCAAATGCTGCTCTGCGGTAATATACCTCATTGAATTATGAGGTATATGGCAGTAGTTATTCAATATAGAACGATGGAAAAATCGAAGTAACAGAGCCTCAAAAGTTCACTTAAAAGGATATTACTGAAGTTATTCACTATATATAGAAGTAAAGGATCAGACCAGAGTACTGATGTAATGCTGTCAAAAATAACAGCCTGGAAAATCACCTCTGTCTAGAAATTACCAGCAGTAACTTTCCATTCAGTGAAGGACTTTATTTATGATTATGCTAAGATTATGAGAGGATAATGTTACAGAAATTTCACAGATGAATTGGTATTGTTGTTTAGGCAATTGTACAGAAGGAAGGAGATGCAGTGAATTTCTCAGAGGAGAAAAATATGATGGGTGAGGTCTGCAATTGAAAATAGTTATAGTTCTGCAAATGTATTCTGTCTTTCCTTGGTCCTCTGGATATGTGTCCACAGTGGCTGCAAATGCTTTGGGCTTTGCAGACAAAAATGGCAAGGCTGAACCAATGACTGCCTTGTCTAGAGCCACAGGTTGAGTACTGGGAAATTCCCGGGGTGGTGTCTAAAAGCAAGATTTCTGTACGAGCTCCTGTTTGGAAGATCTGGAAATCACTACAGAGCAGCTTTGTGGCTCGATATTGTTGCGTCCAGGGGAACAGATTCCTTGTGGGACTCTAATAAGAGGGAAGGGAAGAGCCTTCTGGTTAATAAAACAGGAAGTGTGAGAGAAAACAAGTGGAATCTCCTGGGACCTGATCAGGACTAGGATATTATTATCCAGTATATACGTTCACATTTTGCCTTTCCTAACTTAGATTACTTGATTCCAAATTACAGATTTCTCCTGCTTTATATGTAAATAGATGCATTCTATGGATAGAATGAAAGGTGAAATAAAAGTAAACAAATGACTAGATTTCCTGTGTTGTGAGTACCATTAACACATGTTAATACATTTAATTTCTGAAGCTTAAACTATAGATCTCACTGTATTCATTAAATACTAGACATCTTAATGGCTCATTAAGCTGATGTATGTACGAGATAATAAAGGTTGCATTCTTCTCAGTTAATATTCTTCTCAGTTAATATGATGCAATTTTAGAGACAAATGTATTAAACTATTCAATGTAATGAACTCAGCAGGGTCTCCTCCCCTTTGCTGAGATTCATTCAAAAGCAGAGAAGGTATCTGTATGTATTTATTCTGCCCCAGCTGAAGACTGATGTTAGATGGTCTAATAGAGCTAAAGACAAGGTAGCCGACTACGCTGTCACCACTGTGTCCACTAGCACCACTAGCACATTTGCCTCACCAAAACAAAGCAACAACAACAAAACCCACAACCTTTTCATTCTGCAAGGCACTGACTAGTCCATCTTGCTACCAGAAGCAAATACTTGCTACATTTTGGCTTTGCCAGCTGTCATTTGTTTTAAGCAGGGCCATGTTCTTACAGCCCATATGCCAAACTCGTGATAAAGTTGCATGGAATTCTCCTTGGCTGAGATCCAGGGCCAGACATTTAAATCAAAAAAATTCATGGTGCTTAAATGCTTTAATGAATTTAAGTGATCTTTATAGATTGCATTTTCTCTAAATGAAGACTGCCTTGTAAAGATACGCAGAATGAGGCCCTGCGTTACTGGTCAAGTACTGATATCTGTGATGTACTGAGTACTGGCTGACATTTTGCACTGATTTCTCCACAGAAAACATTATCTCTGCACTACACAATTTCAGCTTAGGAAACTACGTTTCTATAGAATGATTGGTAGGAACCTTTTGGAAACTTTGCTTATTTAGAAATAATAATTTATTTATGTGTTTATTTATTTTGCTTAGCGTGCCAGCCAGTAGGAACTAATGGCTTTGAAACTGTTCCCATTGTGAAAAAAAAGGTCTTGGAAATGTGATTTTCTGGCTCTGCTGATTAGCTGAACATTGTTAAGTTTTTAGTAGACTTGAAGAACAGAGAATGGGTTTACAACAACATGATACTGTGAAAATGTTAAAGAGACATACCTATGTATCTGTAAAACTGACAGAGATGAGTTACAGATAATACCAGAAAACCAGAAACTCTGAGATTCAACTGAGTGAAACTGAATCTGGTGCTGTCACCAACCTAAGCTTCCAAATCAAAGGGAACATTTACACTTCCAAATCAAACAACATTTACTGTTGTTTAAAATGTAAAAGTGGGAGGTTGGTAGAATTGTTCTGATTTTTAACACTCTGCAGCTAAATAGCTATTGTGACGGGCAATGCTTCTGAATGTGTACATGATAACAAAGTAGTTTGCCCTGATCAGATTTATCCCAAGGAACAGCAAAACAATTTGTAACAATACATTCCCAAAATGACAATTTTATTCATTCAGGGCTCTGGACACATCCCTGACAATTCCTGTGATTCAGTTCTGCAGCAGTCATGATTAGAAACTCTAAGGAGAACAAGACATGCTGATTATCCAAAGATCAGTGTTAACTGTGGGTAACTACTGAAGTGAAATGAGGCAGAGGTAGATGCATGTGCATATGATGGTGCCTCTTTTTCTTTTTTTTTCTTTTTTCCTCCTGTGTGAGAATGAAGGTTCAGAGAGATGAAAAAAGTCCGCATATAGCTACTCTCTTCTGGTATTTTTTAGCTCTATAGAATTCATTTCTGTATTTACTAAGTTCTTTATTTCTTTTGATTATTGAGTATCTTATTTAGAACACTTTTGCCATTCCTTGCTAAGGTAAACATACTGTTGGAACATGTCTGAAGTGATCACACAGGGCTTGCTCACGTGGTCCTGATGAGAAGAGGGTTCAAGCAAGCAAGAACAGGGAAAAATTAAGGCAGTAGCTCTACTGCTGCTGCAAGAAGAAACTTCTGACTTTGGAGGCATAACATTTCATGCCCAAATGAAAAGATTACATGTGTGCTTTCATTTGCTGCCTCAGAACTCCTGACATACAGCTTTTTCAGTTCATTTATGAATTAGAGCTGTGAGAAGTGTGAGATTCTCCTCTCCGCTGTGCCTTGGGGCATGTAAAATGCCTGTATGTTGCGGCCACGTTGTAGCACAGGAGAGAGGTACTGCATAGCTCTGGCTTGCAGACCACTGTGCTGAGACTGTGCCAAGCTGTGTATGTGCCCTGTGTGGGTATGGGTACATGGATGGATATGGAGGCACTTGCTCCAGTTGTCATCAGACCTGATGCTGGAAGATGAGTCACAAATGTAAGATGTTTCTATCAAGCAGCTTCCTGCTGAGGGACCACAGAACTGGAGACAATGTTCCTTCCTAAAAATGGTATGATTGCGCTTGCTTTTCACTCTACTTGAATAAACCATTAAACTGACAACATTAAAACATTAAAAAGTAAAAGGTGGTAAATGCAAGTAGTTCCTTGAGTGGCTGAGCTAATGAATCCTACTTCTTTATGGGTCTGTGGTTTGTGCTTGGATTCCTTCGTGTTTAATAAGGTGAAAACTCTGAAACATTTCCTGCAGTTGGGCATTCAGGATGGCTCCATTCATTGTGGATCTTCTGGAGTCTAATCGGAGGGAAGTTCACTTGGAGCCCTTTTCCTTAATGAGTGCACTAAGTTGTAATAATCTCTTAAGAGGCTTTTTAACTTTAATACTGGGGACATAGATACTGTGCTGATACTTCACGGTCTACAGCTCACATCCTGCCACTGAGTAGAAAAAAATGGACATGAGAAGAGAATATGAAGAATAACTGCAAATTTTATGCCATCTGAAAAAACATAACGTAAGAGAGGAAGTTATAAAAATAAGTAGATTTCTTTTGTGAACAAAACCAACAATTTCATTGCTAGTTTAAATAACAGCAAATATTAGCATTACCCAACCTGTTTTTTTTTGTTTGTTTTGTTTTGTTTTTCAGTAGGAATACTTAAATGGTAGTTTAATAGAGATTAGAGATGAATTGTTGCTGTGCTGATTGGCTGATTTCCACTGTGGGAAGGATGAAAATCTGCAGAAAACCAAAGATGAAAAGTGAGAAATAATAAAACAAATCATGCTTTTTTAATATAATTTTAAAAATTGTTCCTTTTGGCAGTGATCATGTTTAGCTTATCTTTACTTTCTGCAAGTGAGATGCATTTTATAGTAGTAGTACTTCTAAATGATTAAATACTTTTTAGGATACAGATTAATGCATTTGAAGGCACATTGGTGATTAACAAATATTTTTGTCTCTCTGACCCTGCTCCTGGTCATCTTGTCTTCATTAAGGAGAAAAAAAAATATGTGTTTAACTACATCTTGGTTCACCTGTGGCAACTAAAATCCTCATTAAGATAAAGTCAGTCAGTAGTTTTAAAATATGTTAACAGCTCTCAGTAAACTCTTTTTCCCTCGGGACCCAAAACCACAAACTACAGACCATTTTCCTCTTCATCTGCTTAATTTCACTGTCAAGCATCAGTAAGTTTGGGTGTCTAAACAATGAAAGTCCTCTGATGAATTAGTCACTATGAGTCAATAATGCATTTATTTATTTACATGTGGGGAGTATGTAATCCTGTTTGAGCAGTACTTTTTCAAACAAAGCTAAAAAGAAAGAATTTTGCAAGTTATTCAATGCTGAATCATTTAGGTACTTTTATAAAAAACTTCAATTGAAGCAGGTTCTCAAGCTTCATTGGCTCATGGTGTTCAGCAGGGCCCTTATTTAGCGGTAGGGTTTTGTTAACACAAAACAACAAAATATGAAGAATCCCAGTGTGGTAAGGCCGTGATAGTTTTCATAGATGTTGACTTGTTTTGGTTGGATTTCAGGTCAGTCCTGTACAATGTTCAGTATCTACAGGTGACAGATTTGGGAGAAGTGAGCAGAATTCAGTCTGGTTTTAAAACCAAACATTGGAAGCTGTCCAAATGTCTGTGCTGTATGTGCTGGAGGTCAGGCTTTGTTTCCCTCTGTCTGAGGCCCCATGCTGCAGATTTCTGGTTATAGGACCTGGAGTCTCACGTCCCCTATGTACTCCTTGCGTCTGAGGACATGGAATAAGCTCAGTCCCTTGCAACCCCAGCTGACCATCAGTTTAGCCCTGGAATGAGGGGCATTAATTGAGGAAAGCCTTTGAGTCCTGATCTATGGGCAGCGAAGTTAATGTAATGTCTAAGTTCCCATTTTCATTCTAGTGGAGAACAAAAATTTGAGTCAAAACCCCTGTGTGTCTTGCAAGATGCAGTTATGATTCTAATTTGTGTTTTCATTATGAACTAATGAAAAAAAGTAACTTTATGTTTTGTAATCCTGGTATCATTACATTGTGTGATTGAGGAGAAAATAGTGATGAAATATTGAAAGCTAGCTGCTTACTTATGTTAAATTGATTTAGAAATGTAATAGCTGTTTATGAATGTAATAACTTCAGTCATGGAATCTGTGGTGCCCACAGGTGTCTGCTTGTATTTCGGTTCTTGGATGAAAACTTGTAAATAGTGAAAAATGCTATTTGAGAAGTAATTTGAGTTATTTTACTGGGGAAGAATTTAGTGTCTGACAGTCTAAAAATGAGTCAGCTCTGTTAACAACAAATCTTGGATACATCCATTAAAAGTTGATTTTTCATTTGGAGAAAGCTACAGGTTAGGCAGTTAAAAATGCTAACTCTTTTCAGAAAAGCATCTTTTTTGTGTGTGTGTGTGTGGCCTGGAAACTGGCTTGCTGTCACTGCAGATAGGTAATCAAGATTTTTGTAGACACTTTCCCCATTAGCTTATGGAGACAATTGAGGCTTGTGATTCATGAAGTGCTGTGAAACCTTTAAAAATGTCCAACCTACTACATAATACAGTATAGTCTTTTGCTTGTTTTTCTATTTCTGTCATTCATAAAGATAGAAGAATGGACATGGGTTCGTAGAGACTAAAAAAAGAAGGCCTGAATAGACATTACTCAGTGTTGATTTGTTTTTTCTACATTCAATGAAAATTTGCATTAACGGAGTCAGCAGAAACACAGTATAAGCTTCTACAGTAAATTAAAGTTTAATGTAATGATATCCTGACTAGATTGATTTCTTTCCTAATAGTTATATTAGAATAGCTTGAAATTCTTCTCCTGAATACATGAGAGTGGTGTACTTTTACTCTAGCCTGCTGGCATCTCAGTACATTGCCAGTGAGATCTCCTACCACCTGCTCAATTCCAAGTCTGCTAATACTTCTTCCCTTAGGACCTAATTTCTACTGCATGCCACCATTCCATTTTAACATAAAATGGTTTGCCTGATTTCCCTCTGTGCTTGTGTTCAGCCACAGGTCAGACTGCACCAGTAAAATGGTGCATTTTCTGTACTTGTCTTTTTCTTGCTATGGAGTTGGGATGAGATGGTAGGGTGCTAGATATAAAAATTACTATATATATATATTTACATGAGCTCCGTGAACAAGAAATGAGAGAGAGGAGGAAATAGAAAAAAGTGAATAACCTAGAATGAGAAAGATCACCTAATCCCACAGCATGACCTAAGAGATTTTTAGCTGTGTCTAAACTTCTGTGGTGTATCCTGCTCCCATGACTGTCCAGACTCAGTGACTATTGGAAAATGCTCCCACTCCATTTCTCCTGTGTGGCTTAGTTTCCTTTCCATGCAGTCAAAATTTGGAGAGGCAGAAGACTTGTGCAAGCCTGAAGATGTGGTGTGGTGTGGAATTATAGCGGAGCAGGAATGTGAACTTTTATCTTTTTTTTTTTTTTTTTTTTTTT
>CM021698.1:122884976-122939657 GCA_011074415.1 Stictonetta naevosa | reverse complement strand
TTTTTGTTTTGTTTTGTTTTTGTTTTGTTTTTGTTTTGTTTTGTTTTGTTTGTTTTTTTGGTGATAACTTCAGGTGCTATGGATAGATGTGTGGGCTGCAGACAGATTGTATATTGAATAACATACAAAACTCAAAGTCCTCTCTATAAAATGCAATCACTCAGATCAATGGTAAGAAGAAGAGACTGGGAGAAGCAATTAGAAGGATGTGGATTTTGTTTTTAAAGGAAAGAGGAAGCTAGGAATTTGTTTAAGGTAGAACAGGACGATGGAACAAATTTACATTTATGGGCAGTACTACACATTCGGGGAAAGAACCAGAGAACCCAGAGAAAGAATATTTGTAAAAAAAAATTATACTCCTTACTTTTGAACCATACAGATACTCTATAAAAGTTGCATTTGCAGCAAAACTTTGCCTGTAAAAAAGATTAGTTATTTCCATGACTCATTTTGAAGGAAAAACAAAACAAAACAACAAAACAAAACAAAAACCAAAATACTTTATTCCCAATACAAATTATACTTTCTCACAGTTTTTGGGTTATTAAAAGGTGGTCCACTGGCAGGTCCAAGTTAGGTTGTTGGTTACTAGCAAGGTGAACAAGATAGTGGTTTATTCACCACTTCCGAATGTTAGGCTGAGGTACCTGGGTTTGAATATTCAGAATCAGCTACTAGATATTTCCACACTTCTGCAATAATGTTTACTCACCCTTGTAAAGCAATTTGAGGTCTTATATCTCTGACAGTGCAAGTACTAATTAGCAGTAATGCTGAAGAGAGAGGAAAAAAAGGCTTAGAAGTACTGTAATATATATATATATTAAATAAACAATGGATTCTGACTTTATTTGCATAGCCAAATGATTTATTTCTGTACACATTGTCTGCCAGAGATCCCTGTATAATAAAGTCAAGTAATGAAATCTAAGGACACTATGGATTATTGTTTTGGTATATATGCAATGCTCAATGTAAAGTGGTTTCATGCAGAGAACTGAAATGAGACACAGATGATTCATTTACACATTTATTTACTATCCTGCTTATTCTATCAGACTGAAATGGAGAACAATGCATTTATTTTACAGACATTTGACATAAATTAAACAGATATTTTGATGTTGAACAATTGTACAGACTACAACATGCATATTAATATGTAGATTGGTGCAGAAATATTTAGTTGATCAGCAAAACCTAGTATGACAAAAATAATAACCACATTTCCTTTTTTATGAAGTTAAAATGCAGCTGATATGAAGACATTGATACGAATACCACTAAATGTGAGAAGTTATTATTCTAATGGAATCAGATGGTTAGCTGGAAAAATAACGCTATTGTCAAACAGTCTTAGCTACAAAAACAAATTAAATCAAAATGTTTCTAACAAATACAACAATAATGAAAAAAGCATGTTTGATGCAATTACCATTGCAAAATGCCCTATTATTTCCATGCCCCACCCCCAAATGCAAACAATGCATGAAGCAAAAGCAGCATATTCTCCCACAAAATGTCTGGGGCATTTTGTAAAGGCAGATGAATGAGATTAGACAAGACTTATCACATACACTTTTATCTCCTAGTGACAGTTCTTTGAAAGAAAGATATGTTGTTAATAGAGCAGTTTATGATGAAATGTTGCTAAATCTGTAAAATTGACCAATAGTGAAGACACTGCTATCGCGCCAAGAGAACTTGAAAAATACTGTTGTGCTTTTTTGTTTGCAGCATTCAGAGCATTCACAGAGGAATACAAAGTAAAGTTCATTAAATCAATAGAACTAATAGTAGTCATGCTACCATACCTATGAAACTAACACAGTAATAACTTATAAACATGAATCAGTACATATTCTTAGTTGATATTTACAGTGATCTTAAAGCAATAGGCTATGTATTCAACTCTCAGGTTCTTTGTACTCTAGTCCCTCCATGTTTCATCTTATCAGCGTGGTTCCTTTGAATTTTGAGAGTTACATAGGTAAAACTCTGAATAACTCTTTGAAAATTTAGAGGTATAAATCCAGAACTCTGCATCCTAGCAGAAGTACCCACGATTGTCCCCAACTGTGTTTTTTTTTTTTTTTTTTTTTTTTTAATTTTGCAATATGTGTTAGAAACTGCTCCTTTTGCCTAAAGCTATAATATATTGCTCCATCCTTCAGTTTTATATAGGCAGAATTCCCATTGGCTTTCTGCTTAAGGACTTCAAGAACAGGCATAAATGTTTTGTATTTGTATCTCCACTGAGAGATGCTATCTGAGCAGAACTTAGAGCCAAAACATCAATATAGAACATATGTCCTTAACCTTGCAATCGTTAAAAAATAAAAACAATAATAATAAAAAAGAATAGGCTTTTTGATTCTTGCATTCCCTTTTACAAGATATGCCCTAGAGATCAGAGCAACTAAGCACACCATCAACCCCCCCTAACCGTGCAACTTAAATTAATTCCAACTGATGACCCACATGAAAAGATACCTAGGCATAGTAGCTGGGCACAAAATAGTTCTGATCTTCTGTCACTGCTTAGCCATTTGCACAGATATTCACTTTTATTCATACCAGTATAAAGAGTTACTGTTAAGTTAAATAGAGTTACTTGCAGTCAGTTTTATCATTCTGCTGATTTAATGATTTTGGAGTGAGGGTCAAACTAGGGCTGTCACTACTGCTTTAGTCAAACATAACACCAACTTTAGAGTAATTGACTGTATAAATATGTTATATTCAAGAGTGCAGCCCAAATTGCAAACCACAACTATTCCAATGTTCTGAAGAATATCAGACTGGTTGTTTGAATGATTCCACCTGGGATAAGTGGGAGAATAGACTGGGGACAATTTAATCTTTGGCTGTATACAGCCATGTACACAGCCTCTTTTCATACATCACCATGAATGACAATAGCAAAATTTGCTTGAGTAAGAGATTTAACCTGATTTCTGCAAAGATGCCAGTATAAACATAACCACAGACTTCTGGATTTAGAAACATGCAGATACATATGCCTGAAGAATCCAGCCCCTTCATTAATGAATTACTTTTGCTGTGCAAGTCATAGTCCCTCAATAGAAAATACTTAAAAAACAGTACCTCAACTTCATTTTGGTACAATAAATTTCAAAGATAACGTAATGCAAGACACAACCTTTAGGTCTTTCTTATGTACTAAAATTTTTCTGTTGGTAAGTGTACATTACTCCTGCTGAAGTTAAGAATGGATTTATATATTTATTTGAGATAAAAAAAATACTAACGAAAATAATAAAGTGAAATTAATTACCCAGACTGGTCTTAGATTCAGGATTTGCATTAAACACAGGACTACAATCAATGTCTAATGTAATGACATGTCACCATTCTGTTTGGTTCATGGGTATAGTTAGGATACTCATATCTTTTGGATTAAATATTAGCTAATAGAATGTTCTTTACCTACTCCTCATTAGAGAGACCAATAAAATTTGTGTGCTATTTCCTTATTCTACAGTGGGATCCATATGGGCTTGTGTTAGGTGTCGTAAAAGAAAATTTAATTGCAATCAGTAATAATATAGGACTATGATACCACTGCTGTTTTGGAAGAAATCTCCATTACGGCTAAAAGGTAATACTTCTTAAATATTATAACATAATGCTTCCAAAATATATTATTTAACCCTGTAATGGAAGAAATACAAGGACAAGTATGTTACTCCATCTGTAATATCACATGGTGTATGATTACCAAACAAGAAACTATTGCATTATTCAAATAATTTTGCATGTTTCTGCCAGTCATCAAACCTTTCTTCACTGATGGAACTGATATGGTGGCTGTGAAGGATTTTGCTCCCAGAACACTTGATCTGCTTTACAATATGAAAACATTTCAGACAGAGTTTAAACTGAGTACCATTATGTTGGACAACAGACAAATTTTCATACTGGTACTGATAGCTATCTCATTAGCATGTAACAGCCAGTTAGAAACTGCAAAGCTCTTGCAAAAGCACTGAACAAATGCACTGAAACATCTTGCAGGATGAGGAGGATACCAGTGGAGACAGAGCATTTTAAAGCTAGAAAACACGTGAAGTTGTGAGATGGTATGGCTGCAACAATAACAAAAATAAAGGACACTCAGTTCTTCTTGTTTCTCAGTTCAAATGCCATAGAACCCCAGAGTTAATATCTACCTGGCCATTTGCACCTGACTACTAAAATATTTTTCTGATAAACAAGACACATCTTATTTGTTGGGTTGTCTTGTGACTGATCCCAAGTAGAGGAGAAGGTTGGTGTTTGGAGGGAAAGGAAAGAGATCCAAAGATCAACAATGATAAAAACACAGACTATCTTTTTTTTCAGGAAAGTCTTTTGGAAAAACAGATCAGATGTTCATGTTAGGTAAGTGGGTAAGAACACTGAAAGTCTCAGTAGAGACCTGTTGGTTCTCGGATAAAAATTAAGATGGGCTAGGACTGTAATTAATCTTTTGCTACTGGCATTTTTGCCTCATTAAGTGTGACCAAGGACTATGTAATATATGTTTTTTTATATCTCTAATTTATATAGTATATTAAAACATGCCTTGTCTACTTACGGTTTTCTGCCCTTCTTCCCCTTTTGTTGTATTTGCATTTCCTGCTTGATCTGTGCTGACTACTTTCAAAAAACATATTCTTTTCTTTTTTCTTTTTTTTTTTTTTCTTTTAAAATATATTTTTTGCATGAACAAAATATAAATCTTCATTTTCTATCCAAATGACCTCAAAATTAATTGAATGAAAAGAAGACAGTTAGGAAGGCCATGGACATTTTTAGCAGGCTGACTGTATTTCCAATGGGACTTGAAAAAGACAAGTGGTATTTGTACTGAACTGTGCCTCAGAGATGAGGTTGAAGGAATTAATTAAACAATTTGAAGCTAAAACTTGTTTCAAGCAGATCTAAGGAAACAGAAACAAGCTCAGTCTGCATGTAGGGGAAGAGATCTAGTTTTAAATGAACAAGTTGCTTTTCACTTACAGAAATGTATAAGGAATATAAATACATTGCCACGTTTCACCTGGTATGAAAAGACTCAAGAAGTCAATTGCCGTTTTGATTTATGTATGTGTTATAGGCAAAAATACAGTTTTCTGCACACACTTTTGGTTACATAATCTTGTGCTAAAAAGAAACAGCTCTTTAAGTCAGTTGCTCTAGTGTTGAATCAGGTATCACCTCTTTTACATCACTAATATTTGAATTTTGAGACCAATTTTGAAGTGAGGACACAGTGCATTAGATTTCTGCATTAGCACAGAAGCTCCTATATTCTATACAATGAAGCATTAAAAGGCCTTTTGTGTTTTTGTTTAAAAAAGTGTATTTTATAGAAATTTTCTAGTGCAATAACTTCCTACACCTTGTTACATTCTTATATGCTTCCCCTG
The DNA here is from genome assembly GCA_011074415.1 of Stictonetta naevosa. Lineage (NCBI taxonomy): Eukaryota > Metazoa > Chordata > Aves > Anseriformes > Anatidae > Stictonetta > Stictonetta naevosa. The sequence continues at coordinate 122,934,219 of CM021698.1, read as the reverse complement.
TAAACAGCTTTCCTGCATGAACTTACTTTGCAGTTTGTGCGATATATTATTCCCCCCACCCTGGATTTGGATTAATGTGACTTTTTACCCCAAAATTGTTCCGATTACTCTGTGAGCATCCTTTAAATGTGTACATTTGGTTTCATCATTGAAAATTAATTAAAACTTTGAATCAGGACTCTGCAGTTAGTACAAAACATAAAAAATAGATTGATTGCTAAGCTATCTCCCTGAACAATCTTCATTTTCCAGCAATACGAAGAATCAGACTCCTTTCAGGTGCACAGGGGAGGAACTTCATCTCAAGACTCCTTAAGCTGTTTTGAAATTCCACAGCTTTTGGAGACTGACTCCAGAACTCCCCTTACTGTGGTGCATGGGCAATAGGTCTGAAATGGCTTTGATTTTTTTTTTTTATTTTTTTTTTTAAGAACAGCAGAAAATATACTCAGGTAGTTTTGCATAATTTGCTACATAGCAATTCAAATTCATAAAGAATGAAGAGATCCTGGACTGCACTTTTTATACATGTTGTGCTAAAATAAAAGCTAGGTCCAGTCCTGCAACTACTCAAATAAATACTTTGATCAGGAGCTAGCAGTGAGCTAGGTATTCAGGAGTGGATCACGTGTACGCAGCCAAGACTGGAAATGCCAAATGCCTAAACCTGTGATTCTGGAAATAATATTCAGCATAGTCAAAAGCATATAATGAATCAATGAAATTTTAACAAAAGCACTTTTAAAGCTTGACCCTTTTTCTTCCAAAATTAAAGAACAAAACAAAACAAAAAAAATCTGTTAATAAAGAGAATTGCATTTCTTTTGCTTGTTTCAAAATATTTCAAAATAACTGTGCTTCTCTGAAAACATTTAAAATACAACAGTGAATAAAGGCCTGGTCTTCTCATCTGGCTTACATGTTTGAAGCTCCTGTTGATTTTACTCAAGAGAGAGCCTTGCTGTCCTCATTTACGCTCACTCATTCCCTTCTTCTGGCAGACTTACATTGGTTTCAGGGGGAATTCATCTGCACAAGGATTGAGGTTTTAATTTTACCACTATTGGATTTTTAGTGATTTTCATAGGGCAGAATTAGGTTTGCATAAAGTACTGGTTTAGCTCAGGAGAGCTTAGAGCTCAAATCTCTGCTCCTGCAAAAAAGTTCCCTATGGCTTGACTCCTCCCTTTCCAAAAAGTGGCACAGATCTGAGGGGGCTTTCTGAAAGTGTAAGCATCAGCTGAGAGAAAAAGCACACAGTAGGAACAAGACACAGACCTTAGTCTTGCCAGAACAACACCATTATCTTGAATGGGATTTTTCTGTGGATCCAGAGCATGGGATCAAGTCCCGTTTGGACTTAATTTGGTCTTCATTAGTCCACTAGGATGTAAAGGCAGATAGAACAGGCCCATGTGATTTCTTTAAAACTGCACATAGAAAATACAAACCAATGCTTTAGGCATATAAAAATTGACTGGCATTTAGTTTTTGTCACTGAAAATATCTAGGAAAAAAAAAAAAAAAGATTAATGACTATAATGTACTTGAGAGCTAAGTTTTGGAACAGTGAGACACAATATGATTGAAATGTTAAGCAGGATGCCATATAAATAGGTAAAATTGAATGCAGCAAGAAGTTGCAATGAACTGCAACTAAGGACAAAAATCAATTATTATTATTTTTTTTTAATTTTGAGAATTAATGACCAGACATTTTTCTGAAGAAATAACATTATATTCCCAGTGTTTCAAATGACTGAAGATATACCTTGATGTTACCTTGTTGTGGAAATCTACCCTTACAAATACATATACATATATTTTAAACAAAGGGACTGTTCTGTGCTCATTATTTGGTCCAGCCACCAGAGTCCGTGTTTCAGAGCTCTTCAAACTTGCCTCTTTTCCATGTAGCAGGCTTGAGTGAGGTCTGTGGCATCAGCCCAGCAGTCTCAAGCAGAGGGCAATGTTGCAATAAAATGCTTGTTCTTTTACATTAAATGTACTAGGTGCTGGTTTTTACTCATTTAAAGGACAGAAAATGACACATGAGTAAAAAGTAACCAAGTTCCACTATGGAAGTAGAACCCTGTTGTTTTCAACCACATCTTGGTTAGTCTAAAGTGCTTTTAAGGCTTCATTCTTGTCTCAGTCTTTGCATGTTTATTGTTAGACTCCTGACCGGGAAGAAGCATTATCTCCCTTTTGTGCTTAGGGAAGTGAAAGGCTCAGTCTGAGGCAACAGGCCCATGGGGGGAATTCATGCTCATCAGACTTAACTGCTGGACCCTCTGACTGTGAGACTGGACTTACTGCTCTTACAAAACTTACAGCTTTGTAAGAAATTGGTTGAGGGAGCATCCAAATTCATCAGAAATCAGAGGACAGAAAAAAAAAGACATATTCTGTTTTTTTTTTTTTTTTTTTTTTTTAAAAAAGACATTTCATAGGGCATGTATGTGTACTGCATACTTTTGCTTATGATTAGGATTTTAGGATTTAGGAAATTCAAGCAATCTATAGTTATTATAGCACAGGAAGTTACTGGTGCTGGATAAAAAACTTTTTTCAGACAGTGGTTAAGTTCATATTTTGTAATGAAGGCTTTGGTTCAACATCTTTTACAGAATGGATACATAGCTGGAGAATATCAGGGAAACCAAAGATGCTTTGGCAGGTGTCTATGGAACTATTGACATTTCCCTTTATAAGGAAAAGACTATGCTCAGCTTTTGGAACAGCCACTGGAGTACAGGTTGAGGCAAATCTGGTGAGTCAGGTGATACCTCCTGTCAGTTTAAGCTCGTCTCTTACGACCTTACCCTGTAATGACTTTAGTAGCACTACCATTACTGAAGTGCGGGCACTGATTTGGAGCTAGAAGGGAAGGAGAGCTGTCAAGAGTTCTCAAAGATCATATAGAAGCAAATATTTTTACATCAAAGGAAAAAAAGAAAGTGGGTTATATTTATGTTAAGATCAAATATACTAAGATTGAGAACTTTTGAATATGTCTGTATAGTCTTTGGCACAATTTATTGCCACAGAAATAATTCTATGTTGTTTGTTTTTCAATTTATTAAATTTAAAATGGAACATTTTTTTTTCTTAGTTATGAAATGTTGGCAGTATTCTATAAAAGTATCAAATACTTCAAGTTCTGGTCATTAAATCGTTGCTTTTTCTCACAGGATCATTAAATAAACTGACAAATGCAATAACAAAAATTATGCAAATTGAAAAAAAAAACAACTACAATTTACAGCACAGATAAATTAAAATCCCTTAATTAACAAATATATCATGAGCTTTTTAACAGAAAGCAAGATATGTGAGATGCTTTAAGTAGAAGTTGCAATTTTGCAACATAAGTCTGTACAAAACCTCCAGGCAGCACGCTGTGAAGGAAGTACCTGTGTCCCAGGAAATTCTTTTTCCATAAATCCTTGTTAACAGTAGCTTTCCCCCAACCCCAAACTATTTACATATGTATGCATTTTGCGAGCTCGAAGCACCTTGTTTCACATCATTATGAATGCATGCATTGACATTTCATCCTTTCATGTGCAAATTCTAAAATTCGTTGTAACCAAGAAAACAAAAAATGTTAAAAGAGTTCAAAACCTGTCTACAATCATAAGTGAAAGGATCAAAAATGTCAGATGTTGCAGAACATTGGCTCCTAACAGAGCTCTCTTTATTTTATTCACTGTTCTTGAGTCATTTTTTTTCAATTTGTTACAAAAAGCAGTCTTATTTTTTTAATTAAACAGTATTTAAACTAAACAATTCTTCATGCCATGCAAAAATAATATTTTATGCACTTTTTGAGGCTTTCCATGTTTTAGTTCATAGGCATTGCTAACTGTGGCTTAAGAAAAAGTATTTTTATTGCTCTTGTAACTAGTCACATGCTAGTTTCACGTGTGGGACAGTAACCAGTTTCTCCTGGACTTGAATGAATTTCTGGGGCAAATAAATGGTTTTCCATTTTGTGACCTTCTTGGTTACTGTCTTTCTTTACCTCACCCACAGCATGGTAAATGTCTTGAGTACAGTTGTGACTCATGCTTTTGGGCGAAGAGCTGACCTGTGGCTCCTCTGTTAAATGGTTGCCATCACCGTGTTTATCCCCACAGCAATTTGTCTTGATATCTTGTTGTTTCTCATGTTTTATACGGTGTAACTCCATAAACTCTTCTTCTTCTCCAGTGTCTATTTCGGTGAAGCTTCTCCTTTCTTTTGAGGGGAAAGTGAAAATTTTTTGTTTGGGAAAAAGAGGGGATGATTTTTTGGAAGGTCCCTGACAAAGTCCTGATGCATCAGCACCAAGTAAAGGTCGTTCACCTTGGGGTGAATTTTCTTCCAGAAGAATGGTGCTGATGTGCTGAGGGGTAGCCTGGGTAAAGTCTGCTCCTGCCATCACTGGCAGTGGCCTTGCAGTGCTAGGTGGCGTTTGTGGAGCACCACCTCTATTGTCTTTAAAATTAACCTTAAGGGATCTGGATTTTAATGGGTTGCTACCTTTCAGAGAACTTTTGGGGCTTTCCATGGCAGTGTCAAAATGTAAGTGACCATGCAAAACAGCTTGCGATCCACTGCCATCACTGATAACAGCTCTGTCAATTGGATTATAGTCAAAGGTGATATCTGTTGGAGAAAACATTCTGTCTTTTGTGAATGGTATAAACTGAGAACTCCTTACTCTTTGGTTGTCTTCTGGGTTAACAGAATCAGTTGGGAATCTCATTTGCAAGTGAGAGCTAGGAAACAAAGAAAGGGGAGACCTCTCCGTTTCCGTGAAGTCAGTGGCACAGCTGGCAAAGCTGTCAATACTAGATGTGCTTCTCATGTCCGTTATGATGTCTGTAGGTCCAGGTGGCAATGGATCTCTCTGGCCTGTAACGTCTTCCATCTCTATTTCTTCTTCATACATGGGTGGCTTTGCTGACTGGTCTTGGTAACCAGCGTTCAGATTAGGCTGAGACTGAGTTTTAGTAATTTCATTATATAGCATTTCCAATTTCTGGGCACTGAGGTGCTGTGGGCTGGAGGATGCTGCAGCATTGTTTAATTGCTCATGGGAGTCTTGTTGACTAACTTCTTGGTATTTGTTCTCATAAGACTTGTTTGAGCTTGTTTCAGACATTGTCCTTCTGGCCCATTTCCATCGGCTTGGGGAGAGGTGGTTGTCATCAACTGTCTCCTTTGGGTTAGCTGCTTCTCCAGGCTTACTTGGATCTACTGCTACATCTATCATTTCCATACTGCGAGCAAAGGCATCTTTCAGGTTCATGGAGACAATGCTGCCATTTCTTTTAGCTCGCTCAAGTGCTTCTCTCCTCTTAATTGCCTTCTCTTGTCTTTTCTGCTCCTTGTAAAACTCTGAGAAATTGTTCACAATAATTGGTATGGGCAGGGCTATGACCAGCACTCCAGCAATACAGCAAAGTCCTCCAACTATTTTACCTAACAAAGTCTTAGGATAAATGTCGCCGTATCCTACAGTAGTCATAGTAATAGTTGCCCACCAGAATGATGCAGGAATACTGGTAAATTTTGTAGCATCCTCATCCTTTTCAGCAAAGAATACAAGACTTGAAAATATCATGATTCCCATGGCTAAAAACAATATCAACAAGCCCAATTCATTGTAACTCCGCCTGAGAGTAAAACCTAAAGACTGGAGGCCTGTTGAATGTCTGGCAAGTTTAAGAATCCTTAAGATCCTCATAATACGAAATATCTGAACCACACGTCTGACGTTTTGGAACTGCAGTACACTTTTATTGGACTCTGTGAGGAAAATGGTGACATAGTATGGCAAGATAGCCAGTAAGTCAATGACATTTAATGGGCCTTTGAAGAATTTCCACTTATTTGGTGAGGACAGAAAACGCAAAAGGTACTCCATGGTAAACCAAGCAATACACACAGCTTCAACGTGTGCTAGCTGAGGGTTGTCATTTGGCTGCCCAAATTCATCTATTTCTTGAAGCTCTGGCAGTGTGTTAAGAGACAAAGCAATAGTGGACAGTACGATGAACAGAATGGACACAATGGCCAAAATCTGTAAAACAAAATAAACAATGTTTTGGTTAGACTGATGCAAGTGTATTTGTCAGGGTCTGTTTGTGTCAAATAAACTCAGAATGATGGAAGCTGTTTTGGGTCTAGCATTCAATATTTGGTTTTAATGTTTTGATTTTTGCAGAGAGAAAACATTAGAATTATCTAGACATGGTTAAAATCCTATTGTTTTACTGTCTGTGGTAAGCCAGTTCATTTCAGAAAGGCAAGCCACATCTCATATTACTATTTTTTAAATTACAAATGGAAGTAATATGTAGTGTTGCAAGTTATCAAGTGAAGAATATGAAGTTCCTATCAATGTGCAGATCATTAATCTATTAGTTTTCTGCATGAAGTGCAATTATGCAAAACTGTACCCAGTGCAGAGAAATGATTGGGTAATACAATGTGTAAGCTGTTTGTTTAGTATGTGCATACCTTCCTAGTCATGCATTAATTTATGAGTCGAAAGCCAAAGCTAAGAAAACAAGAGGCATTGTTCAGGGAACTATGCCTGTCTAATTGCAATGTCTGGACAAATTTTAGGTGCTACAAGAACTGAAGATATTGACTCTGAATTAGGTAGAGAGGATTAATACATTAGAAAGTACACAGTAGGATGAAAGTGAACCCAGTATCTCATAATCATTAAAATATGGAAGTAGATGAATATTTTCTATTAATAATGCTTTGATTTCAGTCTCAGGAGATGGGTTCTATGAAGTATGTTATCATTCATTTGGATGAGGTTCAGGCACCTCATGCCTGATGCCCTGTCATGTTGCCCAGAATTGCTGGTCATTCTCATTTACAGAACCAATATTATGAAAACAAATAGATTTTTCAGATAACATAATATTTTTATTACAAAGTTTGCTTATTCATATTCAAGGTAACATAGACAACTTTGAGATGGTGTGCAAAGTGTTAATGTGATGAGAAAGCTATTATAACAGTTTACTTGGATAAAAATACATTATTGCTTTGGTTAGGAGTCCTAAGTAAATCCAGGTTTTCATTAGAAATACTGAAATTATTTTCTGTTTTGAAGCTCAGTTTAAGCTCATTCTTAAAAGCATTTGCTTTCATTTCTCAGAAATGATGCTGTTAAATCCATTTGGTGATGTTTGGTGTACTTTCAAGGACATACTAGGTCTGATAAAATTGCTGTGATACCCAACCAGAGTGAGATGTAGCCGGGCAGAATACAGGTGTGATTAGTATAAGGGAAGCGATTGGCCGCAGCAGTGGTAACAGTTCTAGAGATGGAAATGCCACCTCATTGTATCTGTGAGAAAAATAGCAGTAAGCCTGCTTCAGATGTGGGTTAATAAACATGAAGTTAGCTCTCTAAGCACAAACCAAAATTACTCATGAGGGTTCATATTTGGCATCATGTACTTATGTGCTATATTTGTCCCTTTTCAGCTAAAAATAGTACAGAACAGGTAGCACCTTTCATATTTTGAAGTGTTTCAGAAAGATTTGCATTCCTCCCTTCCAGTGCTGCTTCTGCCATTTTTCTTTTGAGTTGTATTTATTAGGGGAATAAGATTCATTTATTCCTCCTGTCAGGTGAGAATCAACTGTCTTCGTTCTTCAAAAAGCCCATCCAGAAGACATACTCTGGTTCATCTGTGCTGTTTAGGGGGTCACACATCCCTTTAAAGCTTCTGCTACCCACAACAGAAAAAGAGGCCAATCTTAGTAAAGAATTTGTTAACTTGATAAATAAAATGAAGGCAATAACACTGCACACTTAGGCAGGGCTGAATAATGGAATTTGTGATGGCCTGTATCCAGGGCAGAGGCAGACAAAAGGAAACACTATTGTGGAGCAACAACTGCCATCCAGTCTGTGAAAGTTGGCTGTATCAGATTTCACTGTGAAAAGGTTTGAAGCTTAAATAAAGTATAGTAGGTTCTCCACTTCACTGAAATTCCTGTGAAATAAGTAGTGCATGCTTAAGTTCTCTAACCTACTCAATAATATAATTATGCTTTCAAAATTCAAAGAGCAAATAAACACATACTAAACATGGCACAGATCTGAATTGTTGAGCTTGCAGTTTCCGTCAGTCAAACTGATGGCTTCCTCATTTTGGCCTGCATCAGCATATTAATAATAGCACGGAAAAAAAAGTTGTAGAATACAAGGATACAATTATTTGACATGCATTGTTCTTAGAAAATAAAATCATGAGAACATAGCTGTCCAATTGTCATCACATTGATTTTAATTAGGAAACACTGGTCTTTCAAAGTCTCTCATATGGAATTTATTTTATGCGTAAATATTCACCAGCATACAAAAGATCCTAGGAAAGAGTTGAGTCACTTTATAGCCCCCCTTCTTTCACTGTGTGACAGTGTTAAAATTGCATACAAGACAGGTTATTTCAGACAGGTCTTGAATATATAATTTGCATGTCCACAGTTGCCACCCAGAATATTTCATTGACAATAACTAGCTATTTGTTCAAGCCACGCATTCAGATGGTGGCAACATGCGAATCTGAACTCTGCCAGCTCTTTTAATAAAAAATACACAATAAGAAGCCTGAGACTTTTAGTGTTTTATATATATAGAATCCTAGAATTGTTTGGGTTGGAAGGGACCTGAAAAACCATCTAGTTCCAACCCGCTGCCATGGGCAGGGACACCTCCCACCAGACCAGGTTGCTCCAAGCCCCATCCAGCCCGGCCTTGAACACCTCCAGGGATGGGGCATCCACAGCTTCTCTGGGCAGCCAGTGCCAGTGCCTCACCACCCTCTGAGTGAAGGATTTCCTCCTAATGTCTAGTCTAAATCTCCCCTCGTTTAGTTTAAAACGATTCCCCTTTGTCCTATCACTACACCCCCTGACACAGAGTCCCTCCCCAGCTTTCCTGTAGGCCCCCTGTAGGTACTGGAAGGCTGCTGTAAGGTCTTGCCAGAGCCTTCTCTTCTCCAGGATGAACAAACCCAACTCCCTCAGCCTGTCTTCATAGGAGAGGTGCTGCAGCCCTCTGATCATCTTTGTGATCCTCCTCTGGACTTTCTCAAAAAAGGTTGAAATCCTTCTTATACTTGGAGCCCCAAACCCGAACACAATACTTCGTGTGAGGTTTTACAAGAGTGGAGTAGAGGGGGAGAATCATTCCCTTGATACCACCTGTAAGTGTGAGTGTACCACTGGGGAAAAAATACAGCAAAGAAAAGTGTTTTGGTTTATTCTACTTCTAGAATCTCAAACTTTCATTTGTCTGAGACTTTGTTGTGTAATTGAAGTTCCGCATGATTCACACACAGCATGTTTTAATTATTGCAATTGATTACATTTTCCAAGTCATTAGACAAAGAGTGACAGAGGATCAGTAGAAAGAACAATAGCAACTATGAGAAGAGGAAGTGACTCTCTTTTCCAAATCTACATCAAAATCTACACTGTAGATCACATTTTGCTGGTAAATCCCCATTGAACAGATGCAGTTTATACCAACAGAAGCACTGAGTTTATAAGAAAGGTCTGTAGCAATCTGCTAGGCTAGCTATGCTGATACAGAAGAGTCAAACAAACAAACAAACAAACAAACAACCCTCTGATTGGATCTTTGCTAGCAAAACTTCCTCTCTGATGGGACATGTTTCTGCAACTGTATTCTGGACTGAAATGCCTTGAAAATTTTGTGCACTTCAGGTAATCAGTCCATGATCACAGCTTAGCAATATAATTCTTGACATGTTATTTCTAATTTGCACTTCAGAAAATGAACAATATTCTGCTTAACTAGGTTATTCTGGCAGCTTATGTCATTTAGGTATAGTTCTACAAAAACACATTAAAAAATCAACTCTTATTGGACTTTAAAAATATTTCCTTATAAATTGCAAAATGTTTCCAGAAGAATGGACATACTGAAAGTCCTTCCTTATGAGCTGACTATAAAGCATTTGAATCTACTGCTGATGAAATGAGTAAAATATCTCTTAACAGGCTGCTCCAGATAACCTTGTTTCTCATTTTTGGGTGTCAGGGAGTGGCAGCAGTGTCCTGAAAATTTAATGGTTTTGCAGTATTAAATTGCCACCAAAACCCAGCTTTTTTCTTATGCATCCATGCAATATACTTACTCATCTCATCCCTCAGTATTGCAAGAACCATGAGGATTTCTGCACAGAATGAGCATACAAACTGAAGCAGAAGATAGAGATAATAATGGAACAGGCTCCAAATTGCTCCTTGCAGTTCTGCAACAACTAACACTATGAAAAGGCTTCTGACATAATCAAGACAACACTGCAATTGTTATATAAAGCAGAGAAAAAGTATACATTAAGTTCACACTTGGGGAAAATTCACTTGAGCCATATCTAACAGCCAAGGCAGTATATTTGATTAACATGGGTTTCAAAGTGTAATTAAATTAAAACAGTATTAGTAATGTTTTCTAAATTTTTGTTCCAGAGTAGGATCTAGGCCATTTAAGTAACAGATGACAATAAAGTTTCATTACTTTTCAGATTTCAGCATAGACACTGAAGTTTATCAGGCCATTACATATTCTTCTCCTTCTGCATCTAAATTTATGACATTATCTTCTTATAAAGTGTTCTGGCAGTATCTTTAGCTCTGGCTTTAGAAAAGCAAAACAGACAAATAGTCACTGCTCAGCTCCTTAAAGACTTCTGATAAGCAAGCAGTTACTTCTGGAGAACTAGTTAAATTTCCTGGGCACTTACCTATAGTTGCCTATATATTCTCAGAAGTATTTGCTCTTGGGATAAGTGTGTTTAGATCTCAATTTGGGCAGATAGATAGATGAAGCTGGTTTAGGTTCTTCAAAGAAACCTGTAGCCAGTAAACCATGCTGCATCTTGTACAAAAGTATCCTTAGCCAGTCACAGAGCTCCCAGATTGCCTTCAGCTTGACTCTGCTCTCCACAAAATTTAAGGACGTATCTAATTCTAGAAAGTGAAGTTCACTCTCTCACACACTCTCACACTCCTTCCATCTTTCTCCCTCTCTCTTCTAAAATTGTCTCAAGACTGTGGTGTTAAGTTTGCAGCTGAATGAAAAGTTTTGCTCAATAAAAGCGCTATCACTTATCTTGTACATCTGCCCACATCTGAGTGTGTCCTGTTCTTGGCACCTGGGATTATCCAACCAAGCTGCTGACTGGAGCAGCAAAGACTGCGCTACACACTGAGCTGCCTTCCAGATATAGGTGTTATCATATGAGGAATTTCAAGGTGTGCGGACATTGGTCTGCAGATATTTAGGGGAAGGGGCTTTTATACTTCTCTCCAGCAGTGCAAAGCACAAGCACATTTATATGTTTGTACAAAATGGGTTAGTACAAGGATCTTTTACCACCTAACAGCAGCACTTATCAGTACAGCACCATGGAGCTGCCTTCAGCAGCTGTCCCTGCTCTTTCTGGCTAGACACTGCAAAACAATGTCACGAGAGAGCATCTTTGTCCCTGGTCTCATCACTACCCCCCTTCACTGTGTCCCTGGGGCTTCCCAGTTAAAAGCATCCCATCTTGCTTCTGGCCCATGATTGTACATTGTGCTGTTCTGCAGAGGGGATAGGGTTAGCTTATACCTGCTTGCTGGTACTTGTGAATTTTGCTCTCAAAATACAAATAGGTGTGACACAACTCACATTGTGACCAATCTGGCAGACTTAATCTGTTAATTTGAATCTGAGGTTTCAACAGGACCCACTGAAAATGTTCAACAAAAAGGTAAGACATTTTGCTACCAATAACAGGATATGGCCACTACTGGCTACTGCTCTTAATTGACAAAGGATCCTTGGCCATGATGACACATAAAAAAAAAAAAAAAAAAAAAAAAAAAGCAGGGAAAAGGTCTTTTTGCATCTGGTCTAAATTGGAATGCTATGGAGATAAGGCAAACTTTAAGCATGCAAATTCCAACCAATCTTAATAGATCTGCAGCACTGAAAATTATGTAAGAATAGATGTCTATGTTTGCAAATGCTCTTTTTCTCAAGTAATGGAAAAAAACATTGCTAATTACTAAAATTAGACCTATATACAATTTTCAGCTTATCTTAAAAGTAAATAAATAAGACATTAACTTTCAGTTAGGTCAAGTACCATGCCCTCAGCCCCTGTGTTATCACTATCAGAGCTGAGTTAGTGCTTACAATAGTGAAGACAGATTGTACATGAATACACTATTCAAGAAAGAAATTTATATCATTCTGTTATAAAGTCTCAAAACAGGCATCCTTGGTAGTTTTGTTATATTACAGTTATATTTATAGTTATGCAAGCCATCACTACAAATGGAAAATTTCCACTATTTATGCGTATCTACCCTTCCAGAGTACACCTTTCATCTCTTCCTACCTCTCTAGCATAACCTCTGGTTGTAGATGCCAGGAACAGGTCTAACAGTCCATATAGACTACGGTGTTTAATTTTTGAAAAATAAGATGGAGGAGAGGGGAATAATTTAACAGAACAACATGAATTTAATTCATCTTACAGCTCTATCACAATTGCCCTTTCAAGAAAATATTGGATAATGGCTCTGACAACATGTGCAATCACTGAATAGCTTCTCTCTGCTACTCTTGATCTCTTTCCTTGATGACATTATTTGGAATTCTGACCTTTCATTTCCTCTTTTCCCTGGATCACTATTATTAATATTGTTAAGGACTCCATCTGAATGTTCTGCATTGATCTTTCAGGGATATTCATTAAGCCTGACATTAGGTCTTCTTGTTGTACTTATCTGGGGACTAAGTGATGCACAGTCTTTTCTTTTGTTTCTTTGCATTTCCATGAATGTCACCTTAAAAGCTTAGGGTAGAAATGCTCATGTGGGTGGTTTTCACTGAAGATTTCTTGACTAGCTCCATATATACTCCCTATCATACCTTCAGGTATGAGAAGTGGCTACTATTTCACCAATGGATGAGCAGGCACTCATCTGTCTTCAGCTCAGCCTGACAGAAACAAGTTCCCGATAAGCTAGTGAATTCAAGTACTTCTAGATGCTTATTCATGGTTCCATGAAGATCAGTGGTGGCTCCACTTAAGTAGTCACTTCTTAAGTAGCATGTGTGCAGGGACGTGCTGTCCTACAAAGACCACCCAGACTAGGAACCGACACGTGTCGTAATGAAACTGAGGGCAGGTAGTCAAAGGGACAGCTACTTCTACAAAGTGAGGTCCTTCAGGTCCCTCAGGTCTCAGGAGTAGCTGTTTGCTGCATACCAATTTCCGTATGCATGGGAGACTAATGGTGATAGCACCATCATGATAATGATGATAATAAGTCTAGCAGAAGGAAGAGTAACCAGTAGTTTTAGGTGAGATTTTACCATTATGTCATTGAAACCTCTTAGCACAGCTATATTTGAGATAGGTATTTTAAAACTAGCTCTGGTAGGTCTACCTGAGTGGAAAGAACACTACTGTCTTGGTATAACTTTTCCTTCATATCTTCAGTCATGAAGCTCTTCTGTGTAACTGATGTCCTTTCCTGCTTGAGAGTCTTGCATGAAGTCTTTTTTTTTTTTTTTTTTTTTTTTCCCACAAAGCCTTCCCATGTCTACTGGTCTTCCTCTGTGCTGAACTAACTTCCCATTCCATAGACTAGTATTTGCCTTTGAAGACCTGGATCCTCAGAGAGGATAAATCTGCTTAGGAAATGTTCCCATGGTAGGCAACCTTGTATACTTCTGGTTTAAATAAACAGTAACAAAAATACATTTCTCCTGCATTCTGCTACAGGTAAATTACTGCTTTTTGTATTAATGCTATTAAGATAACAGGAACAGAATGTGTCTCTCCTGCACTCTGTGGTGGGCAAACTCTATTTACTTAAAGACTTAATTATTCTTTTAAGGAAGAATGACCTTAGGGTTTGCACCACCTAGAATTTCAGCATCAAGATTTAGTAAAATGTGGCTTTGTGCACTTGATTGCGGCTGAATACAGATGTGGTTTAGTATAAGGCAATCTTCCTGTGGATAACATGGGAAAATGAGGTCCCAGGGAGTATGGACTGAGTCTGTATGCATCTGAACATGTGGATCATTAAAGTTCACTGGAACACTAGTGGCATATTAGGTACATAGTAGAAAATCAAGTACAATATCCCTAAAATTTATAGGATATATTTATGTGGTGGTTTTACTCAGCTGGACAGCCGAGCTCCACCACAACGACTCTCACTCCCCTTCTTCAAAGCAGAGAAAATACAATGGAAAGGGCTCAAGGGTTGAGATAAGGACAGGGAGATCACTTGTCAGTTATTATCATGGGCAAAACAGACTCAGCATAGGGAGATTAATGAAATTTATTACCTATTACTAGCAAGCTAGAGCAGTGAGAAAACAAACAAACAAACAACAACAACAACAAAAGAACTAAACCCACCTTCCCCCTATCTACCCTTTTCCACCTCCTCTGCTTGAGCAGCACAAGGGAATGGGGGATGGGGTCTGGAGAACCTCCTGCCCTCCTTCTGCACTGACTTTGGGGTCTCACTCCTCACTCTCCCAGCTGCTGTTGTGCAGCAGTTTATTTTTTTATTATTATTATTTTTTCCCCTTTTAAATATTCTCTAACAGAGGTGTAAACAGCATCTCTTATTATCTCGGCTCTGGCCAGCAGTGGGTCCCTTCGTATCCAGCTGAAACTGGCTCTTATCTAACATGGGGCAGCTGCTGGACTCTCCTCACAGAGGCCACCCCTGCAGTCCCCTGCTACCAAAACCTTGCCAGGTAAACCCAATACAAGCTACTAAATATTGTGACAAAAGAGTGGTGACAGAGATCTTCGAGATCAGAGAGATTGTACTAGACAAAGGTACAAGCCAATGGACTGTGAGCATGACTGTTATCTGGATCTTCAGTGGCAACACAGGCCTGAAGAAAGCTGCCATAAGTAATTATGAGCATGACATGAGGATGATACTTGGGGAACCTGTTTGGCAAATATCAGAGACTTTAAGTAGTCACAGATGAAGGCTCTCTACACAGCCTGGGAAGAAGCATATTTATTCAGTTCAGCATGAATGGAGACAACCCTGAATACTATTTATTTAACACAACGCCACTCAGCATTTCTTGGACTTGTTAACATAGATTAAAAGCCATATTGAGTCAGTTCTAATACTTTTTGTAGAATAGCAAAAGGCCATCTCAGCTGGATGCTTGAAATCAATTACGTCACGATAAATAGCAATTTTCCCACTACTTCTTAATGTAGAAGAGCTAGCAGATCCAGAGCTGGTGGAAGTTAATGGGAATTGCTGCTACTTTTTTTTTTTTTTTTTTTTTTTTTTTTTTTTTTAGCAGGATTTGCATAAGTCCATGAATTTTTCAGTCACTATTGAAACCAGTGGAGCTATCAATTGCTCATAATTATTATGCAACTATTTTAATCAATTCATTCATTTAATATAGGTGAAAATATAAAGTATATCTAGCAAAGGTTTTATTTGCTGTATAAGAATGGGAGGAATTTAACTCCACATTACAGATAAACACACAAAAAAAATAATTTCAGGAGTCATGCTAAAGGCTTTATAAAATAATTTAATGTCTGCAGAGCTTTTTGCTGCTTCCATTTGACCTTCCTAAATTTCCTTTAGGGTTTAATTTTCAAAAGCAAAGCAAAGCAAACCAACCCCCCCCACACTAACAAACAGAAGAGGCAGGATGCTCTGTGACTGTTCATCCAGCAGCTGGGCTGCCGGTCAGCTCGAGGGAAGCGATGGGAGGTTGGAAGAGGAGCCGCAGGGCACAGGCAGGGCCGGGGAGCTGTCCCGCGCCGCGGTGCTGAACGCAGGAAGCCGGCAAGAATCATTGAACGGTTTGGGTTGGAAGGGACCTTAAAGACCATCTAACTCCAACCCCCCTGCCATGGGCAGGGACCCCAACCACTAGATCCGGCTGCCCAAAGCCCCATCCAACCTGGCCTTGAAGGGATGAGGCATTCACAACCTCTCTGGGCAACCTCACCACCCTCAGATTGAAGAATTTCAAGAGTGAGCTGTCGTGATGCACCCACATGCACTACAGAACCACTTTATGCTATCACCTCAAATAGAGGAAAGTATGGAAAATAAAACATTTACAAAGATGGTACTGGAAAAAAAATAGAGATAATGCTGGCACAATATTTCTCAGACAAAGTACTGTTGAAGTAGGCTGTGAAATGTCCCTAGAGGTAGAAGTGTCTTTTTACTACATGTTAATAAATAAGCTATTAATAACAGCTGGTAAAACTGTAATTGTTTTGCCCCAAATATGGTGGAGCTAAACAAACAGGGTCAATGAAAAATCAAACAAAATGAATAATTTAGCTCTAAGAGCTTTTGGTATAAATTGTTCAATCTCTATAATGGGAGGAATCCCCAGATCTGGTGTACAGATTTATTTTGATATTACTCATTTTTATATTAGCATACATCTTAAAACAGTAAGTTGTACCTAGCTGTTTTCAAAAAGAGACACTATGAAAACTGAAAACTCATTTTCTTGCTTGTCACTGCTTGTGTTTACCATTTAGTTTTAATGAAATTTGTCTGCAGTTGAGACATCAGATTATTAACCCGGAGTGTACACTCAAGTATAATTTGCTGACAACCATGTTATGATTATTGCTAAATTATTCTCCTTCTATCATCTTTCTACCATTGTCTGAAACTGTCTTTTATCAATTTAAGACAGTGAGCAGGGATGACCTCCCACCTGAAGACTGCTGTTATCTATCAAAAAGATTTGCTAGTCAGCCTTATTTGAAATTATGACAGGCACAGAAGCCAGACATAATCTTTACTCACACTTTTAAAATAGTTTTTCTATCTTGGCTTCATGTCAACTTCCATATATATGTTAGAACTGCAGCTCTATATAAAATGTCTACATCAATCTATAGTTTTATATAAAGAGTATGCCAATATTTCCCCACACTTGTGGAATCAGATAAATTGTTAGGGAAATGAATCCAGTATGTTGCTTCCTCTTTGGTATATAGTCATGTGTAGTTAAAGGCCTGCAAATCTTATCTATCTTCTACTTTTTTTTTTTTTTTTTTTTTTTTTTTTCCCTAACTGTAAGTTGCCTCTCCTTTCTTTCTCTCTTTTCCACATGGACATTTTAGACTTCTACAGGAAATATACACTATATGATACATCTTCTCATTAGAACAGAATAGAGTAGATTAGAATAGAATAGAATAGAATAGAATAAAATAGAATAGAATTGAATAGTTCAGTTGGAAGAGACCTTCATAGATCATCTAGTCCAACAGCCTGACCTCTTCAGGGCTAAGCTCATTTTTATGATATTAAAAGTATTAGCTATAGCTTCAACAGAAATATATAAATCTTTCATATAATATCATATGTTTGAGGATGCTATCACATTCTAGCACATGTTCCTTTATTAGTTACATATATTTCATGCCTCTAAGACTTTGCCCATCACAATGGAGACTATGGACTTATATTAATTAAACAAACAAACAAATAAGTAAATAAAGTGGAAGATAACAGACAGACCTGTTTATCAGCCTTTCATATTTGTATTTCCTGGAAAGAATAAATTCTATACTACTGAGAGAAATTGCCATATATATGTTTCACATTCACAACCTAAAGGACTTAATTCACTGGGGTTTTCAGCTCTCTGAATTAATACAATTTGCTATAAATATATCTAAAAAGAACATTGATTTAACTTAAGAGTCAAGTCCTGATATACAATATTTTTGTTTTATGCCTATCTTTTTATATGTCTTTAAAGAATAGTATACTGCAGGTAATTGATATCTTTTCAGTATGTTTTATTAAAATATATTTAGTATGCTTTAATTTCTTTTACAGGATGTTTCCAAGTATACAACAATCTTAACAAGGCATACTGATAGCACAGTCATCAAATAATGTGATTACTTGATAATTCCTTTCTAACTTCCCTGTGAAAGATGGAACTTCTTAACTGTTCAATCTCATACTGACATTTTAAAGTTTTTTTTTTTTTTTTTTTTTTTTTTTTTTTCCTTTTTTTGGTTCAATGAATTTTGTTTTTTATTAATTTTTAAAATTATAAATTTTTTTTAAATTTTTTTTTTTTTTTTTTTTTTTTTTTTCTCTCCTGTCTCTGGTTCACTGCATTATGATCTTTATTAAGTTTTAAAGTCTAGAATCTCTTTTCTTAAATAAAACCCTAAAAGTCAAATACACTATTAAGGAAAACTAATTCTAAGAGATGAGAAAATATGCATCAGCTTAAATAAGATTCTAGTCTTAATCCAACCATTAACAAAAAAAAAACAACTGATTTGGTCAGATGTAGATGTACTGTAAAAATTTCCCACTACATTCAGTACCAGAAAAACACATTACTGGGAAGCAAAACTGACCACTTGGGAAACTGGAGAATAAACCAAGCAGTTAGTAAAGCTAAAGTATTATACAAACGTAAAGTAAAAGCTAGCATTCAGAGCATTCTGCACTTCAGACTGAGGTGGAACATAGTCCTGTTTAGACTAGTTCTAAACAAGCCATCAAGGACAGCAAAAACAATGAAGTTGTCACAGAACAGAATTTGTGTTTCTTGCAAAGAATATTAAGCAGCTTAAGTATCAGCATCATCAGAAATCGGATGGCAAACCTGAGTGAGTGCTGTTGGAGTAACATTACAACACAAAGCAGTCTGCTGAATACATTCATGGAACTCAACCTCTGATTTTCCCTACTGCAAATCATTTAAGGAACCTGGATGGTAGATCTTTTGTAACTTTTTTGCATTATTCTTGTTGCTGTTTGAAAGGATGTAACTCAGGAAGCATGGGTTTTACCACTGTTAAGTAAAATGGCACTCTGAAGCTTTAAGCACCTTGGTGGAAATAGGATACTTAAAATAAAGCCTAAGCCAGCCACAGATTCAGAGAGCCTCTGAAGGTGCAGTAAATATTTGATGACCCTATCAAATAATGTAAATGATGTATAATCAGATCTAATTGCTGATAATCGGTAGTGAATTTAGTGTTTATTGTCTTCTAATCATTCAACTTCAGCAGCTACTGGAATTCCAAACATTTAGGAAAAGATGCAATTAGAATATTTACAAGTTCATGCAGAGTTTAGCCAACCTTTATTCCAAATGAGGAGCTTGATATTGCTGTGCTGCTTTGGTCTTCTTTTCAACCATGGAGACACAGTCCTGGTAGAGCTATCATGAGAAGACGTATGGAATGAATCTGGGAACAGAGCTAGGTATTTTGAGTAGAATTCCTTGCCCTCTTTTTCAAGTTTGTCATTGATGTGGTTAAGAATGTTTAAAGCTGTGCTGCCAGGAGTTTCATCTCCTACTGTGGCTACACAGACAAGATGTGCAAAGATAGGCATAGATTAAGAAGAGTTCTTTGGCTGAGTTAGACATTAAGCAAAGGGCTAAGTATTCCAGCCTCAGGAAAGATTTACAAAGCCATGCCAAGACAGCCATTACAGCAAACAGGATGACAGATAGGGATGGTAGAGCCTGACACCCCAGGTGACATCTGATAGCACAAGAGGGACTGAATTATGCCCTAAACTGTTCAGATTCTTCCTCTATATTGTCTGAATTTAACTGAAACTGCAGAAAGTTAGTATGAAGTCATAACTATGCATTTGTGATTCTTTTGTAGGGTATGTACAGTCTTTATTGGATAATCATGCTCTATTCCTACATGAGACAATATTCTGATTTTGCTCATTGTATGATTATATTTTAAATTAGAAAATTTATTTAAGCCTTTTGGAACATGGTATTTTGCAAACGTATAAGACACATTCCCCAGGTAAAATGACCTAGAGGTTGGTTCTAGGACTAACCATTTTCAAGCCTTTATTAAGATGTATCCAGATGTATCACCTTCACAGAGTATCAATGCTCTTTAAACAAATATATAGAAGTCCTCACATCATATTTTGAAAGGCAAAGTTGTAATGTTATGAAGATCTGATTCACAAAATATATTATCTATTATTAAAGTATTATTAAAGGTACTGCTCATGCTGCTGTGAGCTCAGACTAACTACATAATAGAGAGAAAAATGCCTACAAGTTACATGAACAAGTTTAGGGCCATAATTTAGACTCAGATTTTAGCAGGCATAATCTGGGTAGGTGCTGAATAGGGTGTTCTAGGAATGTCCATTTTCTCCTAAGAGGTAGGCCAGAAGCTGGCTGAATATTCACTGTTCTGCAGAGAAGGCAAATATTGTCTGGTTTCTTATAAATCTCTGTTAGGCTTCAAACACTCATATTCTGCCTGTGCCATGAAGCCTAGTTTTGTTCTCAAGAAATTAAAGTAAATTTTGCCATTGCCTTCAACCAGAGTACACAAGTGGAATTTGAATACCTTGGAAAGAGTTATTTGGAATGTACTGATCCCCAAGGGAAAAAGGCTGCCTATTTAAAGGAAAACGTATTTTGGACATCAGTAGTGCAGTGAGGAGGCAAAGGAAGGCTGTCAAGCCTTAATCTAGCATTCCACAAAAGGTATTTTGGTGTTTTTCCTATTTTGTGTTTTAGCCAGTAGATGTCTCTGTTTTGTCATGCAGTTATTGACAAGAACACAGTATTCCTGTTGTCACAACATATATTTAGTAAAAAACATTTTTTCCCCATGGAATGGATATAGATGAATGTAAAAATACTTATTTAATGCTCTTGGCATAGCTTGCTGATTTTCTGACTGACCCTGGAAGCTTAGGCAAGAGCTCTGGCTGCTAAGCAACTTTGAAAATCATCCTTATGGAAACATCCCATAGGATTTTAAAAGGACAAAAGAGGAATTGATGGGATTATATGGACATTCATCTAAAAAATTAGTAACTTTATTACCGCATTCTTTATCACATGAGAAGGCTCTCTGAAGCAGCTTACAGAACAGTATGGAGTATTCCATTTCTACTCAATGCCTCAGGAAAATTCCAAGATGTGATAGATGAATTATCTTCTCTGCTTCATGAATGTGTAAAATAATATTATTTCAGTATCTTTAGCTATCAAGAGTAATAATGCAGATGATTTGAAACATTCACACACAACTGAATGTCAGGGATGCAATGTCAGGGATGCAATTCTATTCAGACATTTGTGCTTTCTTCATCATTTGAGTAACATTTAAGATATACATATATAGTTATTTTAAAGTATAGATCACCAGTTTTAAAAATATATTCAATTTATTTAATTTTAATAGATATAGATATTTTAATTAGATATAATTTCAGAAAGTATTACTCCTTGCATTTCAGCAATTTTCTGAGAATGTGATAGGTTTCTTTTAATTTTATTTTTTTTAAATTTATTTTTAGTTTCAACCTCATTGTCCTATGGCAATAGTTCATAAATTCAATATCAGTTTCTTGGCTTTGTTTTCCAGGGTATCTTTACATTTGATGTCCTGGATTAACTCAGCAGAGAGACAAAATCTCAAGACGGGATCTGCACTGAGCTCTGAACTGCATCAGAGGTTTTTGTTTGCAGGTTGCTCCATCCTGGTCAGGTGTTCCCTTGGTTGAAATTCCCCCAGAAGTTGCTGGGATTTGTGATTGTGCCACATACTAATTATATTGCATAAGCATATTACCCTGGAGGAGAAAATAACATTGCTTAGTTTAGGTGGTAGATGTGCGCACATGAACCAAGACCTTCTCTCCAGCTGGAGGGAGCGCTGCATCAAGGAAATACAATGCATTACAGAGTTGTCCCACGTGTTCACACTTTCACACGTTGTGGCTGTTTCTTCACCTGCTAAGTGGAGCCACAGGTGAGCTAGTTTTCAGTCCACATTTATGCTCTGAATGCACTGTGATGAGAGCTATGGAAGGACAGTCTTTAAATGCCATTAGTCCTGCGCTACTCGTTCCGCCTCCTCACAGTGTGGCCATTTCTGGGAGCCAAGCAGAATATGAAGTGTTAGAAAGAAATATAAGCTAATATAATAACCTGAAATGAGTTACTGTTAGAAAACAGTGTTCCCCAAATGTAGGGACAATAAGGAGCTGATTGCAGAAGGGGAAATAAGTGTTGAATAGCAGGAAAAGAAGGACCCAAATGTCTGCTGAATCTTCCTGATTGTCAAACTGACTGCCAGGCCACAGAAACTCCAGAGGTTTCCATGGCTGCATGTATACAGCAGAGTTTCTACAGTTCACTCAAACTTAAGAAATGAACCTGAAAATAAATTTGTCAGGTATTAATATATGTACTGTTACAATACAGCTATTTGCAGCATGGCTATGGACAATAAAAGTCATCGTCAAAGAACCATTGAGCAGGGCACAAATACATAATAGTCTAGCTGTTCCCGAGGAACTAACTTCCCTAGGTGACAATTTCATAATACATATATATTTTTTCCTTTAACCGCCAGCACCTGGCAATTTATGATAAAGACTTGGAATGGAGGCTTTGGGGTATTTACAACTGCTTGTGTCTACACAGAAATTATGCAGAGGCCTATTTCCACTTCCTGAAAGCCATATAACAAAGACTACTACCAACAAAAAATCAAGAATTTACTGTAAGGGCAATCATTTTGCACTGTCTTTATGATAAGGGGTAGCATTGGATGAAGAAGTTATAAAGACAAAAAATTGTGCTATTATTTCATCATAAGTTCTAATTAAAACAAAGTATTTTCATATTTATTTATTTTTACTGTGAAATATATATAACAAAACCCTGTGACTTCTAATAGTTTATAGAGAATCATGTCAGTACTTGAAAAGGACAGTATAATTCAGGTAGCAGTAAATTATACCTGTAATGAACAAGATCCACTGTTTATAAAGAATATATGTAATACATTGTATATGATGTTATGTATGATATCTCTTAGATGCAAACATACACCTACGTTCTTTCAAAAGGATTATTTACTATTGATCTTGCAGATTGAAATTGCTTCTGCTTTACTCTGGGTCCTTCATGTCCAAATATTTTTTTATAAACTATGTAATGAAAAACATTTTTTTTTTTTTTTTTAACAGGAAAATACCTTTATTACTATACCTGTAAGCAAAGAGACATTGATATATTTCACTACTATTAATAGAAATGTGGCAACGGCACCATGGCAGTAGTTTGCTTTTTGCAAAATGATTTATCTTGTAGTCATGGAAGTACATACTCCTATAATTGTCCCGTGCTCCTCTGAAAGTTTAGAATTGGGAAGGAGGTGATTTGTTGCCTTCAGTACAATGTTTGACATTATGACAGAAAAGTTGATGTGAGTCTGAAAGCAAATAAGTGCCAATACTGCCTTTGATGTCATATAAGATGCAGAAATCCATGTGATGGGGAGATTACAAAGTCAAAACATAGGAATAATGAGGTGCTCTTCAAGATTTGGGATCTTGAGTTGTGAAATGAATTTTCAGCATCTAAGAAAACATTCCTCATCTTCGAGCTCTTGCTTATCTCACCTCTAACAGATCCCACAATATCTCAACTTCAGTCTTAATGGTAATATTTCAAAAGCATTCTCTTTTCAAAAGCAATATGGGAATATGGTTTTTTATTAATTTACAGTGACTTGGGGAAATATACCATCCTCCATTAACCCTAACATCACAGCCTGAGGATACATATATGTTCAAATGACTACCTCCCTGTTTTGTTTACAGGCTCTTTCTGGAGAGAGGTAATTACCTCCCTCTGAAATGAAGCCAATTTTCTTGATAATATACCCAAAAAGAGCAGTATGAACAAAACATTGAAGTCTAAAAGCAGGAACAAGGACGTTTAGACTAGAATTGCTCATGACATCCATCCTGCACAGAGCTCTTTTGCTGTAGATGCCTCTACTGGCACCTCTAAAATGGAGGTACTCTTTCAGGGGATGAGGTTGTCTATATGCTCACGCTGAGCCAGGGCAGACATTTTCATCATTGTCAAAAACACATTTTCAAATGTACATGTTATAGCTAGAATTTGGCACTGTATCTGATTTATAAGAGAAAGTACTCATATAGTAACTGTGTGATGTTACTGTGCATATTTAATGCATCTGTTGGGGGATGCATACTATATGTAACTCAACAAGATAAAAAGCAATTTCTATGGATTTTTATCAGCAGGAGGCTTGTTTCAGAGCAGCATGATTTGGGTAAGAAATTCCCCTAAAGGCATGAGAAATCGTAAAACAGGAATGCAGTTTCCAAATCTCTCTCCATGGAAATCAGAGATCCAAACAGTAAAATGGTGCCAAGCAGAGAAAGCGAGTAACAGATGCACTTCCATTTCCTCATCCTTCCACTTACAGTTAGTCTTTCAATATGGTGAACATCAATGTTAACACGAAAACATGCAAACTAAATCACATTAAAAGTGTTAAGCATAAACAACATCAGTAGGGTCACTAGCTGCACACTGAATCTGAAAGCTGGGTTGAAAGGGATTAAGTATTTTCTTTCACATCAAAGGAAAGCATGGCTCCTCTAAAATATCCTATCAGCCAGAAAAAGACACAGTTCCCTCCCCAACAGAAAGCATTGTTCTTTTATTAAAATTAATATAGTTTCTAACTCTGAGACTGAAAAGAAAAACAATATTTATTTTGGAGTTTCCAATTGCTTTTGAACTTGACAAATGAGTTAAATTATTAGCTTATCAGTTTTAGTTTAAGAATGAATTATATATTTTTTTCCAGAGGGTGTTATTTTGATAAACAGTTTCATCAATTTTCCATTAATGTGTAAGTCAGTCTTGGTAATAATCACTAAAGCAGTCGCATCATATTAACCTCCTTGTTCCAGAAGTTGGGATTAACATATTATCACTTAAACAACGTGGTCCATTGGTGACAAGAGATTAACCTGTAGAATGCTGTGCCAGCTGTGAATGAATCTATTGCACCTGGTCCTGTATATTTTAAGTAGTGCACAAATCCTTATCCAGATCCACAGAACAGAACTGGAATATGCTCGCTAACATCATGAGCCAAAGGCCCATGTAAACCAGTTGTCAGGGATCCAAAATGCTACTTCAGTTTTCTGTATCTTAAACCAGCTCAAAAGACTGAACCTTCAGCTGTTTCTTAAGTTTTCTCTTTGTGCACTCTCTATAATAATTACTATATTTTTGTACGAGGTGGTAAATTTCAAGTTCTTGTGATTCGTTGAAGCACAGAAATTAGAGATAGTTAAGACCTATGAAGGCACAGAGACTACTGCTCTGATAACATCACAGAAATTAATTTGCCTTTTGCTGTCTGACAATGCTGGAATTGACAATATATCTAAAACAATAATACATTTTTGTGGCTGAAACATTATCTCTTTAATATGTATATTTTTTGATAAATAATTTATGCACCAAGATATGCTTTGAAACCTGATCACCACAGTAACCTCAGCTGTACAGTCTCATTGCTTTAAGCCAAAATCTTCTAAAAAAGATTTAAAAAACGGCTCGGTAGAATTATGGTGGCCATTCCAATTTTAAATTCAGTGACTGAAACAGTTTCTGTCTGGTTTAAATAGCTATCTTGTTATTTATTTATTAATTTTTAATTGAAGTAGTATTTAGACATAGCTCATAGAAAATATTGTCTTTTTTTTTTTAATGTAACATATCAGGAGTATCATGGGAATAAATTTATGAAAATAATTTGTTGTTTTGCATAATTATTGCCTTAAGCTTTGATGGCCCATGTATAATTATTGCCTTAAGCTTTGATGGCCCATGAGTTACCAGAACATACAGTTAGGTCCTGAAGTTGAAAACTAGATGTCAAGAGTTAGCCTTTCTATGTACAAGCTGTTTAATTTTTGAGAGAATCAAATCCAAAGTGCTCCTGGTGGAGGGCCATGGAATATCATGCCTACTGCCTCATTTTTCCTAGCTATAAATTTCCAAATATAAAACTTCTACTTAAAACCTCCTGTGTAATAGCTCCTGACTTTGCATTGGTATTATGAGGATCAATTAATTCTGTTTGGCATTCAGTAAACTTTCAGTGATCAATTCCCATTTAAATCAGAGAACCTACACACCTTCTAGAACCTCATCCACTCTCTTTCTTACACAAGAATAAAAGATGGGGTGTTACTGTTAATGTCCTGCCATGCAAGCACTCAAGGGTGTGTTGGCCACAGTCTAAGTCATTGTTGCTATCAGTTTTTGAATGATTTGGGGAATGATACCACACTGGACCAACTATTAGCATTAGCCACAACTCCACCATCTCTCTAAAATAGTGGTTCACATAACATGATTTTGTAGCATTGGATAATCTCTTTTCTTCATAACTTATTATTTACTACTATTCACATTGCATTTCAGGGAGAATGTAATTCACTTTAAATTGGACTCTTTACAGACAATTGGCAGACTCTTGTCTGGGTCTAAATTAAGCTTGATACAGAATGAACACAATTTAAAAAAAAAAAAAGAAAGATAGAAATACGGGAACACTGGTCAAAGCTTAATAACACATATTACCTACTTTGTATGGTTTTTATATGAGTGCTTTTAGATGGAATGAGTTCCTTTATGAGTTCTGTACCATTAAGCGCTCATGGTTAAAAAATATAATTATTTTCTGTGATCATTATATTTACATATGATTTATATATGCAAGGCTTCTTTGTAATCATAAGAACGGTAAAAGTGCTCTTAGATTAAATGAGGTTATTACATTAATAAGAATTTTCATTTCATCACAGTGAATTAGAGTCCTCAAATACAAGAAAAAGGCTTTAGATGGGTAAACAGTGGTCCAGAGTTTCCTAAGATTAACTAGTGAGGGTGCATTATGTTAATTCTGTTCACTTTCTCCCACACCTCTGACAAATAGCAGTTAACTTTTCCAACAACTGTTTGACTGTTCATTCCTTCCCTTGTGAAAGGCACTTGTTTACAGAAGTTCTGCCGAAAACATGAAAACATGAATAATGTATTTATTTTAGGCATCTTCCATGGGATAAAGAAGATTTAAGTATCCCATTTGAAGAAAAGCCTGTTAACAAGCTGGAAATCATCATTTTCCTCTGCTCCCCAGTAGCCTGCCAAGCTGGAAGACTGACAGTAATAGTTATTCTCACTGGACCATCTTTTCACTACATTGTGTTAGATCTTTAAAATTCCAATTTACAAATGTATAAGCTTCCCCTTCAGAAATCTGTATGAAAAGACAATATTTATAGCATGCATTTGTGTGGGGGTATCTATCTTAACTACAGCATCTACAAAAGCAGAAACCTTAATGACCTTAATGTAATCAGGAAAGGAACTTCTGAAACCTTTCAATACAAATGCCATATTAATGACTTCTACAGTTGATTTGCAGAAACATGTGAGAATGGCTGATCTTATGCTGATAGACAAGAAGTAAAATATCTATAGGGACACATATGTTACTGCTGAAAGCTTAAGCAATTGCTGCATGCATGATTATTTATAGTGTTGAACAGTGAACCAAGGGTATTGGTTTCTGATCCATATCTCAGATACATAAAGCAAACTGAATGCCAAACAGATGTTCATAAAGCTTGTCTGGTTGACAGATGCCATTTGAATAAACTTTATTAAATATTAATGGCCACTTAAGCGGATTTCCTCTGCTATTTTTTTTCTGTGAAAAATTCATCAAATCCCAAGTGATCTGGGTTGCACTGCAGTTCATGAAATATGCCTATACTACTTCAAGGGCATGGCTCAGGCCCTTACACGAAGAATTTTCTTCTTTCTAAATCTCCACAGCTGTGGAAGTGAACCTATCACTTGGAGCAGGAAGACTCACGAATAGATGTGGACCAGGGAGTACTGGTTGTAAGAATCAAGACTTCATGTTCGACATAAAACCTGCTCCAGACCATTAGAGGTACCACCTAGATCAGAAGTTTGAGTTCATGCATTATTGGGACTGGTTTCTCTTTGCATATTTTTAGGGATGATTATCCTACTTTAACAATGGTTTCTTGGATGCAAGGACATGCTGCATGGCTATGAATAAAACAACAATAAAAATGTTATGTTTAGTTTATGATTAGAAGTATGTAAATAACTTTTCATTAAAATGGTCTAGGGGTTCTTAAAACGTAGAATGCTTGATTGCCATGAATGTTATGATGAATTCTGAGTGCCTGGGAAGCCCACAACTTTCTTTTGAACAGATATATGACTAGGAACTGCTACTGTTGCTCCTAGCATTACCAGAGAAATGATACATGAAAAAAAAAAATAAAGCTGGGGACTTCTGAAAACCTTTGTATTTTGTAACACACAAAACAATGCAGTTCAGACCAAAGGGCAGCATCTTTTCAGGTTACATGAAAAAGGCTAAGCAGTGTAGAAGCAGGAACTTTACATGGAATGAGCCACTTCTCATACCATATTTTGTGGTAGCCTCTAGTAACAGTCAAATACATTCCCTCAGAGTGAGCTTAATTTTAAGACATCTTAAAAGTGTGTTAATATTTTGCAGCAATAGGGAGCATTTGAATCACAAGCAAGAGGTTGACACTATCTGAATTACCATTTCAACTCTCTCTTACAAAGATTACATTCCAGATCTCCACAGCTGTTCATATATACATATATTGTACAGATGAGGGGGACAAAGATATCCGCTCAGACTACTTACCTCTTGCTGTCTTTTAGATACTTAATCTAAAATGTACAAAATGTACATCTAAAACATCAGAACATTGTCTCAAGATTACAGATTCTGCAGCAGTCACCAAATCTCAGATTTACTCTTACACAAAACTGCCATTTACAAATCCCTAGATTTCATGACAGCAGCAGATGGTGAAAATACATTTCTCTTCTATGCAGAAATCTCTTCTATTTCATTCTCTTCTATTTTTTTCCTCCATTTCATTTTGTTTTTGAAGCAGAGAAAAAGGCTTATCCTCACCTATATTTCACATGCAGCACCTGTCAGCATTCATGTACATATTAAAAATATACATATAAACACACATACACACACATATATACATGTGTATGTACACTTCCACAGAGAGAAAGCCTTGTTAAAGATTTTCAAATCTAAAAGACAAAGGCTTAATTTAAGAACATTGAGAGTTTTGGGCAACATTGCCGGCATGGTGCTAAATGCAATTTACTAAGCCCTTTATGCAATGTTTTATTTTATATTACAAAAAATTGCAGATGTGCCAAAAGTAACAAACCAGATTGGTTTGGAAGATTTAGTGAATTTATGTCAGCTCTAAAAGCCTGAGTCAAACATATTCCTGGAGCTTAATTTAGATTGTTAGTGCTTTTTAAAGTAATTAAGAGCAGAAAGTTAGCAGACATTCAAACTAGGCTGGAAATACATTTAGAAAATATAGTTTTGCAACTTTTTTTTTTTTTTTTTCCCCTTCATTATGTTGGGTTCCTTTCTTTTTTAGTGTATACTGTTTTGCCAAGTTACATTTGCTAGTACTGCTCAGACTTGCACTTCCAGTTATGTCAATGTACTCAGCACCCACTGATTTCTGCAAGAACCTCACCTATGGGAGAACAGCAAGAAAGAATAGCTCAAAAATAACAATGAAAATGCATATGTTCTTTGTCAAACATCCATGGACTCTAAAGATTTCAGATAAACACTTATAAAATAAATACATACAATGTGATTTTTTTGTTCATTCAGTATGACAAAATACCTAGAACACCTCTTCCTGGAGTTCTGTTGTGTTTTTCCAAAAAAAATCAAGTCACAATATTTTCTGATTTGGTTCACCAACCTGATCTCATTTTAGCAGTTCTCTTTGTGAGGAAGACAGAATATAGATCTTCTGACAGTCAGTTCAGCTCTAAATTCAGTTATACAGAAATGTTTTTAATGTGATATCATACTTTGATTTATGCCCATTTAGCAAGGACAAGCAGTAATTGAATCAAGAGGAAAAAAAAAAAATGAATGAAAATTATTACTAGGTCTCACCACATTCTTTTACAGGAGAAGCAAAATAAAGGCGTCTCAAGACTGACTGCTGCCCACTACAATAGTTATCCGGGTAATATTGATATGTCAAAATTAGGAGTATCTACAGAATATTGAATGAAGCCTGGAGGTACTTCATTAGGGCTTTGCTATTCATATGTATCATAAATATTGATGACTATCATAAATATTGATGACATGGGTAAGCATTTATTGAGGAAAAGTTTGGATGAAATGAAAGAAATATTTTCTCCATACATTTTCTTCTGCTTTAATGGTAAAAGAAAAATATTTTTAGAAACTGTCTCAGCCATTGCAAATGTTAAGATTTTTATTTAGAGGGAAAAGCTTTTTAAAACAAACTTCAAACAGTAAATTTCTAACTCTCTCAACTAGAAACTGAGAATTGAGCTCTGAGTACATGCTCAAAGCAATAATATACTCTTGGGGTTACTGCATTACTTCATTGATTCTGGCAATCTGCATCACCAGTTGGAATGGTCAAATTCTATTTTCCCAATGGTCAAATTCTATTTTCCCAGTTTAACTACCACATTCAGGTGGATGAATCTCAGCCAGTTTAACACATCCATCACAAGGTGATGTGTTTCAACGCACAGCAAAGTAATGCCCAAATCCTTGAAAGCAAAGCTGGCTCAGTATGTCCAGCAGATCATGTTCTTGCACTTGTACATGTGTAGCTGTGGAGGTACCACCACAGGCACATGTATCTGTCTTCCCTCTATACTGAATTTAGGAGGATGCCATTATGACAACTGTTTTAAATGAGTGCATAAAAATTAAGGGTGTTAAGTCTAAGTGGAATGAATCTGAATTCTGATATCCATGACATTTCCCGATACTTCATATACTCATTACTTTGCATATAATCTCTCTCTCTGTAAAGGTATGATTAAATAATTACAGTATATTAACCTTCTCTTAGCTTGTAGATGATCTATATGGGAAGAGTGAATTTCATCTTTCTAATTGCAAGGGGTTTTGTTATTATTTAGTGGGGTATCCTCATGATAGGTATGTTCAATCATTTCCATCATATCCTCCACTAAACAAAGAAGAAAACAAAGTTCACCAAGCAATGTCACAAATGGGATTTTACAGAATCACTAAGGCTAGAAGGGACATCTGGATATCACCTAGTCCAACTGTTCACTCAAAGCTGGCCATTGTCAACTAGAGCAAATTCCTCCGGACTGTGTACAGTCAGATTTTTAGTCAGATTTTACCTATCTTCAGGGACAGAGACTCCACAACATCTCTACTGCTTGACCACTCTCATAGTAAAAAAGATTTTTTCTTTTATCTAAATGGATATTTAGATAAAACGGAATATCCTGTTGAATTATTTATTTTTATTAACTTGAATAATCAACCAGTTCTCCTGGACCACTTTTCTCTTCAGGACTGTCTCCCACTGTATTTATCCTAGCAGATATATGAACAGGGCCGGATCTGTTTATATATTTATAAAACATCTATCATGACATCCAGTGTTGTGGACCCCGTATTTACATTGTTCCTTCTTCTCAGGAGCCTGAACTCTACTGTCTTCAAGTCATTGTGCCAAGGCTGCACCTGATCTTCACATCCCTGACCACTTATTACTTGTTTGTGAGTTTGAGGTCCATGAGAGCACGTCCTTGTCGACATCTTAATCATCTGTGTCAGGAAGTTGTCATCAACGTGCTCCAGAAATTTCCTGGATTGTTTGACCCTTTTCTCTAGGGTCAGAGATTCCTGAGGGTTTCTCTTAGCAGTGAAGAATGAAGCAAAGAAAGCATTCACTAATTCTGCCTTCTCTCTATCCTTTGTCACCAGGGCACCCACCTCATTAAGTAGTGGGCTCACATTTTCCTTATTTTTCCTTCAGCTATTGATATATTTGAAAAAGCCCTTCTTGTTGTCCTTGACACCCTTTGTCATATTTAACTCCAAATATCTTCTACTTTTCAAAATTCCCCCAATAAACAGATAAAAAGAGAATAGTAGGTCATAAATAAGTAATGTAATACATGGAAAGCAGTTACCATAATTTTTGTTTATATTATAGTGCTGAAAAATTTCCACTCTGAAGAGCAGTTTTATGTTCCATGTAGAAGAACATTTTGTTACTATGAAGTACTGAAAGTCACACCTTATGACTTGTTAGATACGGCAGAAATTGATTTTAGCACAGAAAGTACAAAGCCACAGCAAAATGATTATAACTATAAATTATAGCTGAAGACCACCTTTTTTTTTTTTTTTTTTTTTGTCAGATGATTATATATAACACTTGATAAATTCAAATGCACTTTTGAATGAAAGAATTTAACAGATAAGATGAATAACTATGGAAAACATTTCCTGGAACGGAGAAAGGCCAAAGTGAAAATAAGAATGAAACATAATTATAATAAAGATGACTGCTCATAAAATATTTACTGTTTGGAAATTCCTGAGACTCTGTTCCAGCTTTTCTTATGCTGCACTAGGCTGATTTCTAACAAAATTTGTCTTACTGATACGTTGCTCTCACCTCTGAAAAGTGATAAGAACGGTAATGAAAAGTATCTTTACCAAAGAAATATTTTCCAAATATTTCTGATTCTTTCTAAGTTCAAACAAGAGGGAAAAAAAAAAAAAAAAAAAAAGGCCTATGATAAAACAAACTTTTGCATGCTCATTTTTCATTAGTTTTATTGATATGGTGGAAATAAGTCAGTAACAGGCAAACTTCAAAAAGATGTAGAGGCCATAGTCAAAAGGACACTTAGAAGGTCACCAGTTACAAGGAGACCAACTGAATGCAAAGTTCTCCGGTACACGGAGATGAGACGTGGCAGGGATCTTGGGGACAGTGCTCAAAGTGCCTGTGCAGTGGGTTGTCTGAGTGGGAAGGCATGAAGGGAAGGAATTGGGTTCACAGTCACACTTTTAGTCCTGCTGTGCAGCAACAGTGGTTACTGCCAGCAGATAAGAGCCATTAGCATAGCCTGGGATGCGCAGGGGGATTGACTGTATCTGCTGAAGGGCATAGATGAGTATGAGATGCTGGGGTAGAGGCATGGGGTATCTCAAAAAAATATGCCATTTTGCCATTTTTCTTTGAGATTCAGGCATAGATAACCTGTTGGAGTAGTCTGGGGCTTAATTAAAGTACCCTGGGTTTGAAGTGGAACTAAAAGCTACTTGCTTACCACAAAACAGCTACTTTTTGCAACTTCTGGCTTGAAAAATAATTAAATGACATTTCTGAACTGTCATTGGTGGATTATTGTATTTCCCCATGGACATATACATGAGCTTTCTTGCCACTGGCTGGAGCATGCACTTCATTTTCTGAACCTTAGAATATATTTAATATATTTACATTGTAGGACTGTCATTCTACAGCACATACTTAAAGCCCCAAGATCATTAATCATCTAGTATGAAAGATATAAAGTTGCTTGAATAGAACGTTGTCACCAGACAAATTACAGTATATTTCTGACCTTGTATCTTAAATATTTATCATTGCTCTAAGTAGATTTGTGGGACTGCTATTTTTGCGAATATGAAGAAAGCTGCAGTGAAGGGAAGCTTGTCACTTTTTCCATAAACAGAGCACTTCAAGATCCATCAATCTGATGCCTTCCCAAAACAATAAATTCATTTTCAAAAGGAAAACCTTACACCTTCAGTTTCAGATTTATTCTGTCATCATTGTACACATATGCTTGAGTTGATGATTTAAGAGCAAATTTTTAGTGATACAATTTGGTAGTTAAAAACATTAAAAAAAATCTTTACAAAATATAATGTTGTGCTTCACTTTGAATTCTATGTCATTATGCTCAAATCCACTTCCAGACTTCTTTAGGGAGTGTGGTAGAGAAAACTCATTGAATCAATCAGAACTTCGGAAGATAGGTTTGTTACGGCTGTCATTCATCCTGCCTGGTTCTTACATACCCCAGAGAAAACACCCTCACCTTCCCTTTTGGTTGTCTTTCACAAACAGGAGATATCTCATACCTTCATTCCCTATAGAAAATAAATCTTAGACATGAAAGGCAGATATGCCATGAGATAATATACTGCAGAGTTCAGTTCAGTTCCCATGGGAAGGGAGTAACAAAAGAAGTAGAAAGGATATATATATATAAATAAATAATCTTTTAATTTATTTATTTGTTATTTTTTCCCAAGGGATTGTCCTCAAGAAAGACAAGTCTAAGAGCTGAGGAAAGGGTCTCATG
Organism: Stictonetta naevosa; assembly: GCA_011074415.1. NCBI lineage: Eukaryota > Metazoa > Chordata > Aves > Anseriformes > Anatidae > Stictonetta > Stictonetta naevosa. Next base: position 122,899,955 of record CM021698.1, on the reverse strand, counting down.
AACCCCATGAGATTTTTCTTCTTCCCCTAAGCTGAACAGCAAACACTAATGAATCAGAAAGCTTCCTCATAGGCTTCTTAGCCATTTGGACTGCTACTTGAACCACACTGTAAACATTGGGAAAAAGAGATGTTTAGAAAAGTGTGGTGGGGGAAAAAAGTGTGGTGAGGGAAAGTTAACATCCCAGCCAGACTGAGTACAAAAAGCCTACTTGCTAGCATTAAAAGTGTGAATACAGCTGCACAAGGCTGTTACGACAGACACGCAGACAAAGGTTCTGCTCTCAGTTACACTGGAGGCTGCAGCACAGAATTTGTTGGTATTACCAGAAGCAAAGCTTGCATAATAATGCAAAGCATAATAATATGTACAATAATTTGAATCTTTGGTTAAATGAGAACTGCACACAGCTCAACACCTCTGAAAATATATGTCCATAATATGTCCATCAAGCTGTCACAAATGAATGCAGATAGGAGAAGGTGGGGGGCAGGGGGAGGTGGGGTTGGATGTGGGAAAGAGGAAAGCACCCAAAAGTGATGGGCAGTCTATGAACACGGTGCAAGTGACAGAACGCGCGTGTGTGTGTGTGTGTGTGTGTGTCTGGGTGACTTGGTAAGACTAGTGAGCAAAAGCTGGAGGCCACAAATACTTGACATTTTATTTATGTTGGAAGGTTAACAAACTAAAGTTAATTGCTTTTTAAAACTTTTTTTTTTTTTTTTTTTTTTTTAAATTCTGTTGCCAGTTGTGATTACAAGCCAAAATGAGCAGTCCTGATTGAGAATTTATCCTTAAGCTTTTGCCTGATGATTGAGTCTCTGTGCATCAGCACTGTGCATGCACAGATTTCATCCCTGCAATGGCAGCTAGCTGCTCTGAAAGGAGACCTGTGTAGAGCAGCAGGTGGCACATAATGCCACCCCACGTTATTGTGAAAGTCTGGAACTAAAGCTTAACTGGTCGCAAACATATGACAACACATGACAGAGAAACTGGAATGGCATATTGCTACAGACACCAACAGAGGCATTTTGTGTGATTTGCATGTAACTGATAGAAGCATATTCTATTATGACAGCACAGGCAAATCAAGTATATCTTCTTATATAGCTTGTGATTCAAAAGCACATGTGAATAATGTAATATTAACAATACCGAGGCAGTGTTACTGAAAGGATAGACATGCACAGTCAGTATAAGACTCTTAGTTTCACAGAATATTTTGCAACTAAATGGAACATTTGTGGAGATCAGACTTTGTTTCCTCCATGCTTGCATCAAGCACAACTGCAGCAAGAAATTAGCTGATGAATTGATAAACTATGTTTTTAACTTACAGAATAAGGTCATGGTCAATTCCCTTGGGAGTCAGTGGATGAAACACAGGTCACTGACAAAATTCTCATTGATTTTTGGCCACAGTCTCTTCAGCTGGGAATCTCATTTCAGCAGGATCTGGACCAGTTTCTTAGATGCCAAAGGGATAATTGTCTAAAATAGAGAGAGGACTCCATGTGTACTGTGGACTGCATTCTGCAAATACTGGGATAACACATTGGGTATTCATGATTTAGTAGATAGTAATTCAAGGAATGTGTTTCAGTTGTTCTGGAAACATTGTCCTGTATAATACAATATAATGACAAACTCCCACCCCTAACATTTCTGAGTGCTTTTTTTGATGGTTACCTCCAATTCTGAGTATTATTTGCAAGCATGTTAGTTGATTCAATTTTGCATGTGTTTGTGTAAAAAAAGCAAACTAAGCTATATAAGCCATATAGCTATAAGCTATATAAAAAAGAAGGAAGTAAGCTATATATCCTGTGCACTGACATCAGTAAAACTCTTGTCCTCTTCTTAACTTTCATGTGCTTGATGGCTTTCAGGTGCTACATTTCATTACAATTTTAGCCTTTTCAGATCAGCAGTTGACCTTTTCATTTGTTGTATAAAACTCTACGCATATTCCTGGAGCTACACAAATGTTAAATTAAAAACACTTGGTCCCTAGCTGGTGCACAGCAGAAACCCTCCATACTAAATTTTCCAAAATCACAATCTGCCCCTAGGTGTTCATTATTGTTAACAGCCAATGATTAGGCCATAGCCTAGAAAAGCTTTTTAGAATGATGTATTTTAAGCAGTTGAGAGGAAATACATAAATAACTCAGTTTCCAAGTTTGGTTAATAGAAAAAATAATACATACAGAAATCTTGCTTTACAGCTCTAGCTCTAGCTCTAGTTCTTCCTCTGCTCTTTTAGACTTCATTTATTGAAGTCATTCATCCTCCTATCTGTGGTATGTGTTTGTTTTAATGGCCTAGTATCTCATGCATAGCATTCATTTAAGTAATAATCTAATAATGCCTAAAAATGGTTCTCTTCTGAAATGCTCTTGAGGAAATATCAGACAGTTTTTCACCCTGTACTAAGAAAGAATGAGTAAGTGCTAAAAGTGGCTTCACATCCTTACTATATATAGAAATCCTATTACAATAACCCTTAACTGTCCTTTGCCTTCCTGTAGTAGTTTCCTCTCTGTGTCCTCTGTAGCTGCATAGGTAAATACTGTAAGATGACAAGGTTCACCTGTGTGTACAGAAAGCAGAGGAAATCCCAATCCATTTTTCGTGTATAGATAATTCCCAAGCAAACACGAACTATCCTCATCGTTATGCTCACCTTTGTTTCACAGTAACTGTTCTTTATGTCATATCTAGTTATACTTTGTCAACTGAAGTATTCCTCTGAGTAACTTCCATTGACAAATCTCTTATTTGGAGTACAAAGGATTCAGAAAAGAGTCAGGTACCATTAATACCATCAGCAAGCAAATCTGGGAAGAATTCATGGTCTGTATAAGAAAGGAAAGTGGATTTTAGTGAGGGAATATTAGCAATGCCACAGATGGATAACAGTTGTAATGATCATCAGTGTATCTAATCACATTTTTAGCAGTTCTTTAAAAGCTTTCTTTGCTGCCAAAATTTTTTCTTCCCCTCCCTGTAAGTGCATACCCTGTCCCTTTCTTTCCAAAGATTAATGGTCAGTAAACTGTTCATGGCTGAGCAATGCTCATTAAAGCAATATTCTCTAATCATCCACAATATTGCCAGTCTCTCCTTATTCTAAGCATATAATTTTGTGGAAACAGGATCAGAGATTAATTCAGTCAATTAGCAGCTAGATTTACAGACAGTTTGGGAGAACTGATATTTCCCACTTACTGTATTGATTTGTGTGCAAAATGGCATCTAATTTTCTACACTTCTAGGACTGGCAGGCATCCAGTCTGTTCTCATACTGTTCTAATGGCTAAGACAATGTCACATGATCTTTGCTTATAAATTGCATTTTTTTTTTTTTTTTAAATCTCCATTCTGAATCCAGTTATTCTATTTAGGTATTTGGGGGTGTTTAATAAATTTTTCAAAAATCAAGATATGTTGATGAAATCCATGCCTGGCCAAGCTTACTTCTAAGACATTAGCTGTAAATCAACAAATTACATTGGTTTTCCAACTGATAGTGGGCCATGTTCTGTACTAAATGATAACCTCTGAACTTCTAGTGAATCACTACTTTTCTCAGAAGAGGATTAGCCAACAGCAAATTCCCCAGAATGCATATATATTTTAAAAGTTTTGTCTTAAATACATCATCCCTAGAATAAAATATCCCCTTTTATCTCTCTTCCCAGATCTGGTCTCTGTTATTCTTTATCTCAAGACAGAGCTGACAAAATTGACAGACAGCATTTGGCCATTAACAGGGATCAGGACCTGGGACTGGGTTTTGAGTCCAGAAAAAGAACTGCTACCATTTCCTAGTGTGCTAGATATATGTCAGAACAATTTCATGAAACTAAACAGTGCTACTCAAAGGGTGAAAACTGCACCAGACAAAGTCCTTTCTATTTAGCCTTTTGTCTTCCATCCTAGTAGTGCGCAAGTACTTCCCAATCATTAGAAAGCTCTTACTACGTCTTTACAGGATGTGACAGAAATCAACCATTCAATCTGTAGGCATGTTTGTGAAAATAAATGAGATTTCACATGGCAGAGTACAGTTTTGTGGCTAGCTCTGAAAGCAGTAAGGCTCTGGGTTCTTTTACGGGGTTGATCCTCCTGGGTGGTGTGGGGCCTACACCCTTCCACACCTCTTCCTCTTGGCCAGTGCTTCCACGGCTGAGTGCGGGCAGTTGCCACAGGTGAATGTCAGGGGTTCAGAAGCACAACTTGTCCTTCATTCACATTAGAAACCAGGCCCTGAAAGTGTTGGTGAGCTGGCACAGCACCCTGTTAAACTGCTCCTGCTGAACTGTGTGGCTTCCCTTGTTACCTCCTCCCTTCTCCAGCCATCTGAGACACTCTGCTCTTCCCATCATGCCAGGCAAGCCCTGTTATTTGCTCTCTCTGCTGGGAATCTATTGCTCTTTTTCCCTCTTCTGGGATCTTGCTGTCTTTTCCTGCTGGAACTTGGGGAATTCTATTCCTGTTACCACCTGACACATAACAAAGAGTTTCTATCTCCTTCCTTCTTAATTCTTGCCTTTGGTTTCCTCACTGCCTTCTTTTCTCTACTCCCCCACGTACTTCATGAATGCCCACGTTGCCTGTCACCTGATCAGCCACTGCAAGATGGCTGAAGGGCCCTCCTCCAGCTCTCCATAATCAAACCCTGTGCTGTGTCCAGGGACGCTGTTAATTCTGTTTTGCATAACCTACCAAGAGGCAAGATGAGAAGACCCAGTCACTTCTGAGGAAGACCATGCTAGCAGAACCATATTCTCCTCCTGTATAAGTAGATAAATGCTTACTGATGAATCTCTGTAGACTTGTTTGAACTGAAGCCTCAAAAAAGATTTTGAACACTTTTCCTGTCAGAAGTACAATACTGTGAATATTGTGAAGAATGTCTGTGGAATACATACAGCTCGTTATGTTAATGGGTAAAGGAGTGGGCATTCGTATGTTTCTCTAAAGGACTGTCACACTAATCCTTTTATTTTTCTCTTAAAATAGAAGCTAGTGAGGCAAAAACAAAGGAAGAAGGAGAACAACTTCAAAGCCTGATCCAGACAGCATTTAAGTCATTGAGAAGCGTCTGAATTATTTGAGTGGGCTTTCACAAGGATGAAGGAACTTCCACTATGGAATTAAAACATCTCTGAAGTTATGGAGTGTGGTCACCTACTACTCCTGGCAAATGGGACTATGCTTCCTGAGACAATCAGGCTCCACTACACCAGGTCACATTCTTTGCTCCCACTGCTCCTACTGGGAGGATATTCCTGGTCATTACAGCTCTGATAGAAACATTCTTCTATTTTTCACTTCACATTCATTGTTAACTAGTGTGTACTGGTTTGTTCTTGTGCCAATATAGTTAAGGTAGCTGTCTTCCTCCCTGGTATTTACTTCTCTTATTTACCTACAGAAAGTCTTCAATTTGGAAGGCTAAGCAAGCCTTTTTGAAGCTAGATAAGTCCTTAAGTCTCTTGCAATAGAACAGGCTCTCTACTGCTCTGATTATAATAGTGACACTTCCATGTCCTTGCTTCAATTATCTTTGCTTGAGCAAGGAGTCAGAACTTCAGTGTCCAACATTTTCATCTAGAAGCTTTTTGCTGTTCATGTATCTGGAGCCTAAAAAGAAATTCAGAGTTTTAATCTACTTGTTTAATAAGGTCCTTAACAGCCTTATTATCCACCTCCACAGTTTTCTATTGACAGGTACTACTACGCAACAGAGTGGAGAATGAACAGACCTAACTGCCTGAAAGAAAGAAAAGACAATGCAAAATTATGTGAGCTGGTTCATTCGTGAATTTCCTCTTCAAATCCAAAGGGAAATTCAATGCTCTGGGTTGGTTTTGCACACACGTTTTTATTCCTGAATATTATTCAGTGAAGGTGGTGAGAAATGTGTTATTATAAGAAAGCACAGCTTTCATTTGCTTAGTGGGTATAACAGATTCTCAGCTACTTTGTATAATCAGATTTGCTTCTTTAGCTAAATCATGGTATCATCTTAGCTTTAAAAAGTATGTGAAACCTTGCTTTTAACCCCAGCAGTTTTCTGCGTTTTCCTCATCTGCTAGAAAATGTTACATGCTTGCCATTTTCTTTTCAGGATAGGGAAACAACTTTTGTGCCATTCTCTTTGAAAGAAGCATTTGTGACTGTCTTTTTTTTTTTTTTTTCCCTTCTATTTTTGACCCCCATTATCAAGTGCCCTTTTGCTCCATGGCAGGCAGGTATTCTTCAAGGTGACAAAACACTGTATGAGGAGCACTGGAGAAATGAGAAACTTGCAGTTGGATGACAGACCCAGAGTCACATACAGCAGAAGATCTTTTGCAAGTCGACCCCAGAGTTGCCATAGGACAGATAGCTGAGCAGACAGTTATTAAAAATAGTGTGATTAGCCTCTGACTTCCCAAGAGAGAATTAACAATTGTGTGAAGAAGGTATCTGAAGTCTATACACTGTACAGAAGAACAGCACAAAGCAAACCTCTCCAGAATTATGTATCTTGTATTGGAAACGAGTTTCCTACTCACTGTATGCTGCCGTGTCCCTACTATATTTTTCAGTACACAGCAAAGAAAACTTTTCTGTTCTGTGAAAGTGACTATTTCGCACAAGTTTAAGGGTTCTAAGGATCAGGAATGCTAATTTTTATTTTGCATAATACTAGTGTCACAGTAGACATTCAATATTACAAGCAAAGAAGGGAGGATCCTTTACGTAAATAGACCTCAATGTATGAATAAAAGTTCCAGATATAGTGCAAATTCCCCTCAGCCTTTTTAAGCTACTCAAACCCTACAAAGTTGTAGCAAAGACCATAAGCCTCACGTTTGTAGCTATATCTTGAAGCTATCTTAGATGTCTCTGATAGCTAAGCTAACCTTTGCTATTGTGCTTCACTGTTAATGAGGTACCAATGCAGTAATACACTTGAGCATGGAGGTACATAAGCTTCTCTGGAACTGATGGGTTGAAAGCATTTTTCTGAAGTGAAATGCATTCAAGAATTTTACTCAGTTGTACTGTGTGTGACAGTGGATATTAATGGTGCTTTAGAGCACTTGGCCAGAGCCAAAAGAAAGCATCTGCAACTGGATTTAGACAGACATTAGTCAAGGAAGTCTGAAATAATTTTAAAAATACACTGCTTAAAGAACTACTTGGAGGTCTATAAACTCCCTTGGTGTCTTTCCACTTGAAAGTCTCCTTGGAGAGACTGCACGTGGGCAGAATGACCCCATGTGAACTGCAACACTAAGCTGTCTCTAAAGAAACTAGGCAGAACAAAGCTTATGAATAGCAAAGCCAGGTTTGAACTCCAGGATAAGAGTGTTGCAATGTGCCCTGCAGTCCAGTGTCTCTGCCAGTAATGACTGAGAGACCAATTGTAATTTTCCTTCTGGTGGAAGCCATGGCACAGGGGACCTGTGACACAGGGGGTAGGAAGGCTTTGGACACTGTGGTCTCATCCTGATAAGTAGTTAGGATGTAGCTGGGATACACAGCAAAGCCTGAGAGCAGGACAGTGCTTTTGCACCCCATAGCTGCGCTGCGGTCTGAGGTCAAGAACTGCCAGGCAGCTTTTCTTTTGTCTAACAAGAGGCATCTCCTGTGATATACAAGCCATATAAAACAGCAAATGTGTGTCCCCTGTTGAGATCTCTCTTTTAATGGTCTCCCATTTACAAGCTGGTGAAATGAGCTGGGGTAGCTTTTCATAGCTCTGATTTTCTAAACTCAGCCAACCTCTTAGTAACCCAAGGAAAGCAAAATTCAGCTGCATTTATTTGCCCATCTTAAAAAGCATACTATTAAACACACTGCAATGCAAAGAGAGGACAAATTAGCACATCTGACCACAAACAGTCATTCTTCTAAGAGTGGTGTGTTTAGAGAGAAATGATTACTCAGTAATGAAATAGCAGCAGCAGTGATGAACCTATTTCCTCAGTTCTAATTACATGGGCTCCAAAAAGGTGTAAGCTATGTTCTCTGAAAAGCTAATTATTGCAGCAAGAGCACTTTCTGCATTACAAATTACTTACTTCCTGCAGCAATAACTGAGCTGAAGTAAATCTGACAGTGTTTTTCCCACAGGGAAAAACAACAAAAACATTTCCCATAGGGAAAAACGTTTGCTCCAGAATTGTTAGCCTTTCAAATACTGGAAAAGATCATTCCACCCCAGCTCCCCACCCAATACCTCCCTCCCCCCAAAGTTCTGATTTTTTAAGGTTCTTGTCCTCTTTCTATTTAGTTATTCATTACAATGACCATTTTAATCCCTTTCAGATTTTTCAGAAGACATTGCCTCTGATTTCATGTCTAAAGTTAGTTACTCATTATCTTTAAAGCACCTTTATAAATGCTTTAATATGACTTACAAAAGGGATTAAAAAAGATAAAGTCAAATGTTCTAAAACCGCAACAGGTGCTGGACTGAAGAGAAGTTTTTCATATAACCTTAATGCAGTAATAAAACAAATAATAAAATAAAAATGTTCCAAAGTACATTGCTGCATTATAGCCTATTGCCTAGCAGTAAAGGAGATGCTTACTGAGCGCTCAAAGGGTCCCAGAAGTCAAGACATATAAAGGGGACTCTGGCACTTGTGTTCAAAGCCCTTTGTTTAGAGACATACCACACAAGACTGGGCAAAGCTATAAGACTGCTGCTTTCCTAATGCTGATAAAATGAAGGATGCTGCAGCAGAAGAGACTTGTCTGGGGTCATACAGAAGACACTGACAGACCAAAGTCTAGAGAAACTGAAGATGAAGGTTTTTCATCCCAGCTTTCTTCATTGTTCAGTGCTAAAATAAGATATAATTGATTTTATTTATAAAGATATCCTCCCTCTTTCAGCTCATATGCTCTAGCCCAAGCACTCAGGTGACTGGACAACATGCTATTATGTAAAGAGCCTGAGTACCCTTGGGTTGCATGCTGAGAAACAGCTCAGCAGCCTCTTTCCAACCCTGAGATCAGTTATATACCCCTCATCACCACGACCAAATTCGTAGAAGAGATGCCTGTCAGGCTACAGAGTGAAGTTACCCATTACCACAGAAAGAAAGAAAAATGTGTTCTTGTGGTGTGGCCTCAGCATGAGAGAGAAAGCATGGTCATCTTTTACAGGAGCTGTCACCAAGCAAAGTGCTTAAGTGTTCTGATCCCCTCTGGCATTAGCTCTCTGGAATTTGGTAAGCCACATAGCCTCTCTGTTTCTCACTCTGCAAAGGACAAAAATACATTCCTTTACCTATACCACAGAGATGATGAAAGGGCTAGTTAATAAAACTGTTTACCGATCAAAGATTTTTAAAGTGAAGAGAACAAGGGACCCTTATTCACCCTCAAAACTAGACGTGTTTTTGTTGTCTGATCAGCGTATGTTGCAACATATGAGTAGACAGTATTTAAAAATAAGCAAAAGAATTCTTGTCTGCAGCTTTGAAACCTGGGATACTTGTGCAATATTCTTCCTCCTCCTCAGCACTTCCTGAGATTAGCAGCAACACAAGTGGAAACTGAGGGAAAGAGCAAAGTCCATGTGGCTTGCAGCACCTCTAATTCCTCCCTCCTCTTGCCCTACTTCTGGGAAGATAAATGCAGTTCATCCCCATGTACCTAAATGGATTGGCCAATACACGCTAGCGGGGACAAAGAGAATTGTCACACTCAGTTCTAGCACCATTTGGGAACCTTTCCACTTTATAATTCCCATTTATTTTGTTTCTCTGTTTTGTGTTTTGAAGAAAGCCACCAATTTGGAATAAAGTTTGACAGTCACAGATATTTTTATTGTATATTAGAGCACTAGCTTATCTTAAGCTAAGCTTAAGAAATTTCTTGAGAAAAACACACACTAACCCACCCTGCAGATAAGAAGAAGGGAGTGAGCAAGATGCATTTTTAGCTTGTTAAGGAACACATTCCCATGGAAAAGGAGAGCCATATAAAGTAACACTGTACTATATTCAATACCCATGAAAAGTGCCATAATATATTGTAACTGGGTAAGTTATAGTATGATCAGAATAGTAACTGGCTTCAAATATTTAAGTTTCAGCCAACAGATTGAGGAGGATGGTTTATATTCACTGGAAGTGAATGTTTTATAGTATCTAATTTAAGTACTTAACATTACAAAGAGGATTGATAGAACTAATCCAAAATCTTCATATACAATTAAAGAACATGAAAATGAGAGGACATACAGTTTATAAGCTATGAATAAGGTTAGAGCCTTAAGCCTAGGGTAATAAGAATAAAAAATACTTAATTTTGAACAAATATAACCAAAGGGTATGATGGACACAATAAAATAATGAAAATACTGGGGAAATTACTTCAGTGCTCCTTTGTTCCTCCAACAAATTGTCCTTATGGATCTGTATGGGTAATTTGACATAACTGCCCATGATAAAGAAAAGAAACAGCAGTTTGCTGAGAGGTTATAGCCTTTTCATAACATTGGGATGCTGCATTATGTTTTTAGTATGGCAATTACATTGAACTGAGATGGATGAGACTTTCATTTAGTTTTCTCTTTTACGATCTGATCCCCTTTATTTAACTGAAAAACAGTAAAAATAAAGAAAAACAGAACAAAGTAATTGCTTTGCAATCCATTAGGTGAGGAAACGTATGTCTTTGGCTAGGTAATAGTTTTCTGGGAACTAATGAATACTTGAGATTCAGTCTGGTAATGATGCAGCATAGGAATATGGCAAGGAAAGGAAATAGTAAATGTAATGTGGAAATCAAAGGCTTGAGGCAAAAGCAGAGGCAATTCAAAAAACAATGAATATATTAGGAGAACGACAGATGCAGACCCATGTAGAAACAAGCTTTCACTGTTTAAATTTAAGAGTGTTTTTTAAAATTGGTTTACTTAAACAGTGAAAGTGTGTGAGCAAAAGCATACTTTGATGTGTTTCAGGCTCAGTCCAGCAAGCTGTTAAGTTGAATCAGTGCAAGTATTTGAATAGAACAGGCCTAACACCTGATACCTCCACAACAAGCTTTAGTACTGAAGGATGCCAGCTTGAGTAGAAAGAGATGTGTTTTCCTCAGCACTGCAAACTTTTAAGCCTGGCTGCTGTGCTTTACACTGTTCTCTGTACAACGCAGACCCAAGTGAAGGTCACAGTCTTCATTTTCAAGGCACCTCCTATCTGAAATGGAGTATTTGTAATACTGACCGAAACACAAGGATGTAGACAAATGACAACTCTTCTCATCTGGTGGAAAGGGATGATGAGGCTAAAGCTTATCTCTATGGAGAATGGGGCTGGCACATTCAAACATTGAGATAAAAGAGCATCAGAAACCTTCAGGCGCAAACAGAAAGCACATTTCTTTCAACTTGTCTTCTTACATGGGTATTAACAACATCTCTTGGTTAATGTGTATGTGAGTCTTCAAAACAAAACTCTCAAGTACTCATTTCTATCTCTGATAGGAGAACAAACAGTGCTTGTCAGGTATTTGATACAGCGCTTAATGCAAGATAGTAAGGTATTTCAATACAATTTCAAAGGTATTTCACACAATCTGAAAACCTACAGAGAGCCAACAGAGAGGAGATTAAGATGTAAAACTCTTGGAAGAAAATAATATACAGAGTTATTAGAGCGTGGGAGGAAGAGGGCAGGGAGGGAGGAAAAGAGTGAAGGAAGGGATTAAGAAAAGTACTTTTAAATAGCTTCCCTGTCCTGCTCTGACTTTATGCTTTCTCCATTCATTAGCCTTTCTTTTAATTGATGCAAGAAGCATTTGATTTTTGGAATGGGAGGAATAAAGGGAAGTGCCCTTGAAACATGGCTGCCGAAATCATTTACGTTTGTCTTCTGCTTTTCAGTATCAATTTCCAAGAACAAGCAGGTATTTTATTTTTATTTTTTAATCATTTCTCCTATTAAAAAGGTCTTATTCCTTTCCTAATGTATAGTCCACTTTCTATAAGAAAGGACCAAATGGCTCTGAACAGTGAGCAATTCCACCTTGTTCTTGACAGTATTTTGTTACTAGAGAGAGGCAGATTGCTAGTCTAGCATTACAGGCAAACACATCTTTGTTTGACAAAAGAAGTTACAATGATTATACAACCTGTTTTCCATGGTACTTACAAGGGAACCAGCACTGATAATTAAGGAGATGGCAACTATTCCCCCATAGAGCTACTGGCAGAATTTTGACAAGGACAGACAAATTCCTTCCTGAAGCCCATCTTCTGCATGGCCATCCAACAGCTTGCCCCGGGGGCTGAGACCTTCTGTGGAACTGAGCTTTTAGCAGATCATAATCTCATGCTTTGGCACCTTTTGCAATGAGGGAATATGAGGTGATCTCAGGCTTTGGCCACTGCAGACTTAGAAACTGATTCTATTATTATCAATAGAGAAAGGATAGCAAATGCATGTAATATTTATTACGTGTCACTAATTCGCTTATATATGACTGTGTAGAAAGGTGCTCAATGTTTTCTAGGAAAAAAACAGTATCTCACCAGTTGGGAAGATCTATGGCATTAGACTGCATCTCTGAAGACTGGCCAGATGAAATCTAAAGTGATGAATGTTCCACAACAAGAATTTATCATGTTAGAGCAATAGGTACTGAAGTATGAATGAGGAAAGAGAGGAAATTCTACTGAATCATGAAGCAACTTCTTTGGAGGAACTTGTGGTTCTTCAAAGGTTTAGATCAGTCAAATGACGGATCCTGTAATATCTATATTCCAAGTGATTATTCTCATCAAATTGTGATAAAAATATGATAGGTAAAAGCTTCCAGGATGGCTTTAATAGAACAGCCTCTCATCTGATGATCTCACATTTTAAATTCAAGTTCAACATTATACATGACAGAAAAATGCTTTTTTCCCCAGACTTCAATAAGCTTACATTATACTTTCAGGCTGCATGAGATGAGGGTCTAGTTGTGTCATATATTGTTGTGGCAGATATAAATCCATGCTGGCTAACTTTAGTCAGGCTTCCCAAACATTTCCGTCCAATGCTTTCCAGAAAGTAGCGGCACAACTGAGGGTAAACAGGCGGGAGAAATATTTCACTAGCATCACTTTTGAGTATTTTTTTTTTCTTGCATGAGATGCTGGAGATGTATGGAAGCTATTTCTGGCATGTGAAAGAATGGACTGTAGTGTTTCTTGAAAATCATTCTTTCTGACAACCAAATGTCTTATATTGCCCCCTGCAATTTTAGCACATACATGCCTTCTAATGAATAATGTGAGTAAAACCAAGCATCCAAGGACTTGTCCTCAAATAGCTGAACTTATCATTTCAGAGTGGTATTCATCAGGACCAGAAGGGCCTACAAGCCACAGGAACCCCAGGGAGCAGCTGCAGTGCAGATGCCCTCAGCCACATTGCCTGGGCATGTTTCTGCTTTGGAGGTTGTGCTGGTTCCATCTCTGCTCACTCCAAGCCTCCTCACCGACACTGGAGTCTCCCCAAGAAATTCCCCAAGTGTTCTCACCAGCACCAGCTGCTGGGGAACTGAATATATTCAGGCAGTCTGCTTTATTACCAGAGATGTGATTCATTTAAAAGCACAAGGGTGAAAGGCAATTAGTACTCGTGGTGAGGCGTTAAAGTAAAATTCTTCTGGAGAGGGAACACTAGGAGAAAGAAACATTTTTGTCTGATGTTTTTCAGCTACCAAGACTATATCTAGAAAAAAAAAAAAAAAACTAAGTGATTCACTCTGAGCATTTTTGTCACTTTTTATTTAAAGGGAATTATTATGGCTTGGCATTAGTTCTGAGGTATAATTCACAATGTTTATTCTAATGAATCTGTAAGTTCATTTTGAAAAACAGATCAATAGAAAGGGCAGGCAGATGGAGGTCTACATACTGTTTTTTTGTCCAGCATTTCTTATATTTGGTAACCACTGCAACCCTTAAGCTTTAAATCTGCTCTCTCTTATAAAATACTGTGAGATTAAGAGGCCTGCACTAATCAAAAGCCGACATTAAAAAACAAACAAACAAACAAACAAACAAACCCCCCCCCACACCACACACACAAAACACCCAGTGTGAAGCATCTCATGAAGGCCAAGAGAAAGATTAAAGACTTGCCCCAGGTTCTCAAAGATAAATTTCAAGTATATTTTTCTCTGCTAATATTATTTGCTAAAATTTCAAGGTAAATTGTTTATTTCTGTATCTCAGTAATTACTCCATAAGAGAATAATGCACTAGTTAACATAATAAATAAATAAATAAATAAATAAATAAATAAATAAAGACCTGTTTCATTTGATCTCTTCAGAGCCTGTGGGATTCACACTCAGATTTCCTCCAATGTATTGTGAAAAGAAATATATATCTATATATTTAAGCTTCTTAATCTTATGGTTGGGGTAGACGAAGTGATCCTAGTGTAAATGCAGAAAGAAGTAGAAAATAGCAGAAGAATCACAAAGGAAATTTTCAAAGGTATCTATTACAGATGTAATTGTGATTTGGAAATGTAACTTGTTCACACATTTTTGTAAACACCACAAGGCACTTATTCACACCCTTCTGTGCCTAAATACCTTTGTCTGTTTTCTTATTTGCCAGAAAATATAGCAACATGATTTTTTAAATATTCAGATAAGTTGTACTGATTTTGTTAATTTTTTTTTTTGTAAAAAAAAGTTCTTGAAAACTTTCCTTTCTGATATTTTTAAAGGAAATACATTAATTTTGAAGTTACATTTTAAAATAATAACAAATACACAAAGAAGAGAATCTTTTAATGCCAAACAAAATACCACTTTAATTCAAGATTTATTTTATTTATTTTTTTTTCACTTTGCTGTGGTATTTTCAAACATGAAACTGAAAAATCTACAGCTACTAAATTTCTATCTATCTATCTATCTATCTATCTATCTATCTATCTATCTATCTAT
>CM021698.1:122763394-122884966 GCA_011074415.1 Stictonetta naevosa | reverse complement strand
TATCTATCTATCTATCTATCTATCTATCTATCTATCTATCTATCTATATTTACAAAGTCCCAGAGACTGTATTGATATTTTGGTTTCTATGTTGCTTGGCTTAGTGGAAAATCTATATCCTCTTTCCAAGTTCTCCAGAGATAAAAGAGAATATTAGAGAAGTGCTAATATTAGTTCATTAGAGTCTTGTGATTGAGGGCTGTAAGCTGAATGTGACATATTTTACTCTTGAAAAGATTCTCCCCATATTAATAGAATTTTCTAAACATCCTTTAAGAATATTCCTTCTATCACTATTATCTCTTTATTGAAATCAAAGCCCATGAGTGTTTAAAATGAGGCCAATTTTGCTACATTAAGAATAACGATTATCAGCTATATTGAGGACAGGACTATGCTGAGTTATATTAGCTACTTGAGAAGGAATAATAGAATTAACAAGGCTTCCTCTTCTTCCTTCTAATTATGTCAATATCATTTGATTTAAAATTCCCATTTTTTTAGTCTTATGAGCCAGGGCCTTGCTGAGTGACTGGAATTTGGAAGAAAAAAAATTAGTGTGATGTATGTGTCATAAAGGGGTTGCACTGAAGCCAACAGGAACTGTGTAACAGACTCAACCGAAAGGTGCACTTCAACTGTGAAGTTCAAGGTTGTTCGGTGGCCTCTTAGCTAGTAAATATGACCTAGATTTTGTTGTGTAGCAGGGCTTAACATCAAGAATATTTCAAAAGTCAGCAAGGAAAAGACGTAGAGCACCAAATCACTAACAAAGTGTTCATTTCAGTTTTGGTTTAAGCATGAGAATGATTATAATATAATTGTCAGAATAAACAAATAGAAATGGAAAAAAAAAATCTCAACCCCGCTTAATCACCTCCTGCATTCCCCAAAATGTTCTGGGACTGAGGGTTAGTCATAAGCAAAAGTTACAAAACAAGAACTCTATTTTTTCCCGTATGAATGATCATCAAAATGTAATGAAAATATCTCCACCCCTGTAATACTCATTTCATCAGAATGCCAGAGGGTAATGGAACATTGGATTTTCTTCTGTCTTTTATAAAGGTTGAAATTGGACCAGATGATCTTGGAGATCTTTTCCAACCTTAATGATTCTGTAATCTGAAAGGCTTGCATTTTGAAGGCAGGTGTATAGTATTTTAGAACCTGAAAGTATAAAAGCATGTTCTCAGTCCTCCATATAAACCTCTGATTTTCAGAGGTACAAAACACTTCCATCTTGCCCTTGATCTTAAGAGACCTAAGCAGCTCTGAGACACAGACGAGGGGACTTTGTCCTGGGCATTCAGAAGTTGAAACGTACAAGAAATGAACATTCAAAATGCAGGTTCAGGAAAAGATCTTAGCAGGTCTGGATTTGAAATCTGCCCATTTTAAAACCTAATTCAGAAGCACAGCTGTAAAACTGTTCTCCCATTAAAAACAAGGATTTAGAATCAACAGTGTGATGTATATATCATGGGAATAAATACAGAAAGCTTTCCAGAGAGGTCAGCTTTTGGTCATAGCAGTCTTAAAACTGTTACTTTGAACAGCAGGGACTATCAAACATCTCAAAATGTTTGATGTAAAGCTGCAGCTCAGCTTTCACTGGCTTTTAACCTTCACAACTGTGAAGAGCAGCTTGGAAATGTGACAGTCAGAGTATGATTCAGTGACCTAAACATAGGCATCTGGTGTCATTTTGGACGCCCTACAGGACCCTCACTGGCCTCCAGCTACTGCTCCAGAAGGGCACAGGTCTTCTGCTGCTCCAGCGTCACATCTGTGAGAGTCATGCAGATGCCCAGTATAAGGCCCAGGGCATCTCAAATGATAATAGATGTCTATATTTAGGCAACTGAATGTAGTCCTCCGTGTGAAAAGAATGCAAGCAGTAGGATCCAAAAGAGATTCCTCAGATACATAATTATTTTAAAATTATTATAATTATGGGAAGCTCACCAGTGATTTCAGAATGCTTCATCTGGCAATACTGGAGTATGCAAAGTAATTTTTCAGATGTCTGCAATTAATTAGGCACTGGAAGTATTCAGCAAAGTCTTCCCTCTGCTGAGCATTTACGGAGAGGATAGTATTTTGGTGCAATTCTTCCACTAACAGGCTGCTTGTGAAACTACAGTGTTTTGTGAAAAATTTGGACTGACTGATTCAAAACCTTGACAATATGTTTAGTCTGCATAAATGAGGGAAAACATATTTTGTTTTGTTCAGCATGCTCTGAACTTTCACAGTTACATAATTATCTGCTCAGATGGTCCCCACAGTCTTATTTTGACTGAAAGGGAAATTGGAAATGTTGATAAAATAAACCCAGGCTGGAAGCTTGGCAGCTCTACTGTTTGATAGAGACAAAAAGACCCAGGTTAAGGACTTTTTTTTTAGCATGAGATATTTATCACTGCAAACCTTTCACCGATGCAGTGAGAGTTAACAACTATAAGGAGACAAGAAATGGCAGGATTATGCTTTTCTGGCCTTCCCTTGACGGCAGATATTGTGAGAGGGTTGATTACTCAGAACGCCATGTTTTCCCTTTCTGAGTACCTCATACGTAAAATGATGATGACAATGGTTTCCTTTGCAAAGCACTTAGATATTACTAACACTATGGGTCGCTTAAGAGACAGGTATGATAAACGAAAAGAGGCAGCTGTGATTTGAATAATAATAATAGTAAAAAAAGATAAAAATAAAACTGAACCAAAACACTGAGATACATTCCCATCAAATATTTTGACAAGCCCAGTCCATTCCCATGAAATGGATTTCAACAGTTGCCCTCTGTGGAATTTTCTGCTGGGAATTCTTAGAAAACTGTTATCACTTGCTTCTTCTTAAAAACCCCATGCATTACGGTGCTCTTGTATAGGAAAAAAAAAGCTCTTGCTCTCCAGCTCTTTGCTTTAAGACTGGGTTACAGCAGAGGTGTCTAATTTCATATTAGCCAGAACAAATATGGCCTGAAAGTAAACTGCCTCGTATCTCTAGTCTACCTTGGCAGAGAGTACAATTTGTCTCTGAAACTCTAGTTGTAAAAACATTAGTTTACATCCCTCATCCTCAGGTATAAATGCCATCACAGTGTTCAAGCCATCTGAGGCTCACATCATCATTTTCAGTGTGTTCCCCAAATGTCTATTCTTCCTTCTTATAATTTCACTGGGCATCTTATTTACGGAAAAATCCAAACTGCCTGCTACTGAACCAGGAGTACATAGATAGGCTTTAGGAAAATCAGGAAGGTATGTCTGCTCAAGATTAATGGCTGCAGGAAGTGCATTTTGATTTAAAAAAAAAAAAAAAAAAAAGAAAAAGAAAAAGAAAAAGAGCCATCTAGGATTGCTAAAGAAATGCATTGCTTTTGGTTATTCACTTCAGAAGTTTCATAGCAAAACTTTTCTGCTTACTTCAGATTCTGCTGTTTTCATGCTTTCTTTCTTTTCATAGAGGTTGAATAAGTCTGTCAGGGACCCAAGGGCACCCAAAGCCCTGCCCATCCCTGCCAATACAGGGGCTCCCCCAACCCTACCCAGGACCCCATCAGAAAGGCCCAAGCAAGGCCATGGCAGGGCTGGTCTCCAGCTCCCCACAGCCCATCCCTGTCCTGGCCCTTCCTGCCATGGGCCCCACAAAGCTGGGCCTGTCTGTGGGCCATGTCCTGGACTAGCCTCAAGCCAGCCCCAAGCTGGGGTTGCCCAGTTCCTGGTTTGGGGCAATGGGATGAGATGGGCTGCCCGGCCCAGTCCTGCTGCCTGGGGGGCCCGTAGGAGCCACTGGCCCTCACTGTGCCCTTACAAATACCTCTTAATTGTTATCAATAACTCAACTATTATTAATAAACATAGCTATTATATGGGCAGATAGTGATAGAACAAGAGGGAATGGTTTTAAATGAAAAGAGGGGAGATTTAGATGAGATGTTAGGAGGAAATTCTTCACTCAGAGAGAGTGGCTGAGACATGGGCACAGGTTGCTCAGAGAAGCTGTGGATGCCCCATCCCTGAAGGTGTTCAAGGCCAGGTTGGACGAGGCCCTGGGCAGCCTGATCTGGTGGGTGGTATCCACTAGATGGGTGGAGGGTTGGAACAATAATCCTCTAGGTCCCTTCCAACCCAGGCCATTCTATGATACTATGGTTCTATGATTTCATGATTTTATGATTCTATGATTCTATAAAACCATACCAGAATGGATCAACGTCTTTGGTAGTTATTTGGGAAGTCCTTACCAGGAAGTTGTTTAACACTTAACGGACCCAGCAGATAACCACTGCAGTCATAATACTGGAATACCAAGCTCTTGTACCATGGCCCCATGCCAGTCAAACAGAGATCAGGAAATAAAGTTCACCTTCTCAAAAAATCCCGTGTGTGTCAGGAGGACATGAAAACTTCGGTGAAAACTACAAAACCTGACCTCTCCTCAGAGCAGGATAAAGTTAACTGCAAAAATACAATCTGTTTTCATACTACATAATGTTCTTGATTAAACACGAACTGCTCAAAGTTTTTTTGAGCCTAGGGCAGTCACCAAGCACCAGCAGATACATGTTGCTTAAATGAAGAGACATTTTTGTTGTGCTCCTGGCTATTAAATAATGATGTGGACAAATCTCTGCCAGACCCTGCAGATTTTGAAATATATATATATATATTTTCAAGCAGCAAGATAACAATAGAACAAATCACTAATTTTTGGCCCAGAATCATATTTCACAAGGATAAAGCAAATTTCCTCATAACTCCTCCATGACCCTGAAAAAAATTTTGTTTGATTTGAAAAAGGTACCAGATACACACACAAATCAATGAGCTGAAATACTATATATATATATATATAAACCCTTATAAATGGCATGACAGATGAGACATTTTGTTTTCTGATAATGCCTGAGGGCCTCTGAAGGAACTTATGGTGCTAGGTGCAATGAGCATGTAGTAGTATCATTGCAGAAGCGTGAAGATTTTGCAGTCAGAAAAGGAGTTTGCAGCACAAAGCACAATATAATTGCTGTTCCACATCTTGAAGTTAGGCCTATAAAATGCCTCAGGTAAGGTGAGAGGGGAATAACTTACCTCACTTCGGTGGAGGCTCTAGTATTATAATTATATTATAAATGCCATGTCATGACACAGGATGTTATGTAGGCAAGCTCTCTCCTATATCCAGTTGCTGAAACTGGGAAAACTCTTCTTGATGAGTAAGTTAAATTCTTTAGCAGTTTAACTTTTAGTATTAATCATAATGTTAATGATAATAAAGTTCATGCTAATAGCAGCATTCTATAATTTAGGGATCTAAATATAGCAATTTCTTGAGGCTCTGACAGTGTGAGGTATTAGTCTTTCCTGACTGGTGTACTGAATGGGACTCTCTGCTGGGAGCAGTATGAATCACGGATTTAATGTATGTAAATTCTTTAGTGTAAAATCTTTCCATGGTTTACAACCTGGCTGCTTAGACTCATAGTCCACATTTGATGCCACTATAAGAAGGAGTTATGCAATATTTTTTAATGGTGGCATACCATAAAGGAAAAGGGTAGTTACATGTTACAAGGGAAAGGTAGAAGTTATATATTCCTCCTTGTAATACTATACAATACAAAATAAAAAACAGATGCAATCTCTACAGCACTAGTATTTTAAATTCCTGAGTCATTAGCTTTCTAGTACAATAAGCAATAAACATCTTTTAATAGGCAAAGCATAACAAAGAAATTTTGCTGATGCATTTTAAGTGATTAGACAGCAGTGATCAGCAGGTCTTAAAATTAGAAATCATTTAAAATAATAATTTAAATAAACAGAATTACTTCACTCATTTGCTTAAAAATTCCATTCCCAAGAAACTCTCACTTTGCAAAGAAGACATATTTAGAGAATAAATACATGCTGTTTCTGCCACAGTGAGAACTGGGAAAAAGAAGATGTCCAATCCTCTGCATTATGTAAAGGCTATTGCCTATCCAAAGAAAGAACAGACTGTTTTTGTTACAGCTACAATATGCTGTTCCCAAGGAGGTAATGGGAACATGTTTGCAGAACATATAGAATGCCTGTGTAAAACAATAATCCCTTTTACTTCTTAGTCTTAGGAAAAAGTCTAGAGATAAGAAGGCAGACATAAATTTAACTTGACTGGAGAACCTAATGAATTTTGGACAAAATTAGGTGTCCTTCCATGCAATCCAGCAGCTGGGTGGTGAGGCAGCAGTCTTATGAAAGAACACGAACCACTCAAGTACTGAGTTTGTGTCCACTGCCTGACCTCAAATGCATTCTACACAGGCAACATTCACACTTAGCTGCTGGCTTCTGTAACATGGAAATGAATCTAACAAATCTCATCTCCTGGTGAACCTGCTGACTAGCTAACTGAGGGTAGCAGGGGGCTTCTCACCCTGTGGTCCTGGGGACAGATGCAGGTGCCATTAGGGTGCAGTCTCTGCACTGCTACCACCGAAATCACTCAGAGGCACCTCTGAGACCCATAGCGTACAGTGACCATTGACTGGTTTCAGGGTCCCAGTGAAAAAATTATGACCATCAGCTCTTGAACTTCATGGTCTCTTTCTCCTTTCTTCCAAGTAGAGAAGAAGGTTTCCATCCTGCTATATCCTTTTTTCAATAACTTGACCCATCTTCACAGAGAATTTATGGTAGTAGTAATAACAGGCCCTGGCAGCTTTGCTGGATTCTCTCTGAATAAGAAACAAAGTATGGGACTCCTGCTGGCAGGCTTTTTCATTTTACCCAAGGGAATTTTGTTCACAGTAGTCTAGAGCGAGCAAAGGCTCAACTCTCCTGTTAGTAGCACAAATGCTCACTGAGATTCTTTCAAATCACAGGCCCCACAGCCTGGTCAACTAATGGTATCTTGGTACCCCCTGCCTGAGGCATTAGTATAGAAGAGAGATGAGCATGTGTTGCTCTGGCGAACGTATGGGTGAAATCTAGACAATGGTCCCTTATTTACAGGGGAAGGATAGACAATTAATACCAAGAATTTATTATAATATGTGTTTACCTGGCTGCATCCCAGTGTCCCAGCTGGTTTCCAAGACTCCTGGGGTCTGTGGGGGATTACAGTACCCACAGCAGTGTGACCCTAACTACAAGTCCTGTAAATTATTGTGTTGCATAGGTAGATTAATATTTCTTTATGTCTTATATATACTACATGTGAAATTATGCAAAATATTTTTCTCTATTACCACCAATTTACAGGTACAAAGAGTAGGAAAAAAAATCAATTTCAAGAACCTTTCTTTGCTACTATTACTTTTTTCCATATTTACCCACTACACTACTTAATCTACTACTTTTCAGTATTTTAACTCATTTAGTACTTCAAATAATATATTAAGGTATTTTTATTTTCAGGAAATCTTTAACTATTTTTTTATCCATCTGATATAGTTCTCTCTCATCCATAATTTAGCTTTCCTGGATAAGTGTGTACACTGCACATGTGTACCTGTTCCTTTAGTTCTCTGAAAGTAAGATGACCTTAGTAATGAAATTCAAAATCATTTTTAATTCTGAATAGGGGTGGGCCAAATAAAATGTTGAAACATTATTTTAGTGTGATCAGAAACTAAATCTAGAGCTGTATTATTGAAAATGATCAAACCAGAAGTATGAACTATCAAAAATCCTTGTCTAGAACTGAGATTTTAGTTATGAGCCAATTTCTATAATTTTCTATTTCTTACCATCATAAGTAAATTACACATTTCCCATTCCTTTAAAAAGTTATTTTCTTGACAGAGGGAGAGAAAGGAGAATTGTCATGAAGTACTTTTATTCTTTGTTTCCCACATTTTACCAGAAGTTACAGAAACATTTTAGGTGGAGCTATATTAGCATATGAAACCTTTTTTATCATAATCATTATTCTCCCCATAAAATATAGTGCTTTGTATCCTTCTAAGCAATGGTTTTGGATGCTTGCAAGATGTAATCATGCTACATCAGTCATAATCTCAACACAAATATAGGAACTCAGTTTGGTCTAAATTTTCTGCTCTAGTAACATAGCCAGTGGCATGTGAGCTACACCAGGAATATATATTCTTTATGATTCAATAACAAACCCTTTTATTCTGTTCTTTTGTCAGTGATGGGCTGAAGTACTTGATAAATGGAATAGAAAGCAGTCTCTGAAGTACTTCTGTGATGGGTTTTGATGGATATAGCTGTGGAATAAAGTCAAGATGTAGTGAAGAGTCCATAAATCCAGCAGATTTCCAGCTTTGTATTAAAATCTGTCCATAGATGAGGAAGAAGTAGCACACCTTCAGAAACAGACAGTCTTTGTCTGTAGGCACAAAACGTGTGGGAAGCAAGTGCCTGAGAATGTATTCTGGAGAAATAAAGCAAGGTGCAGAAGGTAGGAGGTTTGGGACAATAAAACAGGTGACTACCTAGTTCAGGAATGAACCTTGAAGTACAAATGTTCAGCTTGAAGTCAGTGTCCAAATGCAACTTTCTGAATGGATTGAATTTTACTATATTCATTGCTCTGGTTTATGAGAATCCCTGACAAACTCTTCTGAGCAGCTGTGGGGATCTAAAATGATCAATTGGAGCCCAATTGTGTGAAACAAGAACTCTGTATTGCATTAAGAATACACATGTCTACACTGTGACATAACACATTTTTGAATATGTCACCCTTAATTTTCCAATGCTGGTGTTAAGTTATAGCTTAATTCAGTGAGAAGAGTAAATGATGAGTAAACAGTGATTAAACAGTGAAAAGAGTAAACAATCCTTACTACAAAGTATCTATGCATCTATGCTATTTCAATCGCATTAATCACTTGTTTTGGGCATATAGGGTTTTATTTCTTGCACAGTGAAAAAATAATAGTTCTTACTGTGTGTTTTCTTATTGTAACTGATTTTTCAACATGTCTCTATATCAGAGCCATCTGACTGCTCAGTGGGTGCCATTAGCCAATGCCAGCATGGAACACTGATTAGTCTCCTCTATTTCAAGTCATATGTGTGATTAAGAATGGGCTCTGACCATCTTAGGTCCAATGAAAAATCAGAAAATTGCAGGTACTTAGGTACTTTTTTGTTAGTTTGCCTCATAAAGACCCATAGGAGCACAAGAGTTCAATCCACATAGTTGTTATGAAAGCTACATTCTCTGAAAATATTTTGGGGAGCATCTAGTATGGGAATGCAATTCATACATTTGTTAATACACCTGCTCAAAAAATCCTTTTTTTTTTTTTTTTTTAAGAAAGCACTCTGGTACCAATGCATGAGCTGAAATGCTAAGGAATCTTGGCTAAATGAGTTTTGGCTAGGTCAAAATGTCTGTGATGTTTTCAGAAAAGACAGATTATTCCTACAGAATCTCCTTGAATGCTGCCACCACAAGAAATGAACAAACAAATCACAGCCCTGCAAAGCAAAAGGCAAGCTTGGAAACACAGGGCATCTTTGGGCAGGATGGCAGTGCATTCTGCATGCATCTCAGCACTCACAGCTTTATGAAAGGGGGTTTTAGGCTTCTATCAGAAACTTAACACCTGCTTCCTCCAAAGATCAAAAGCCAAAACACCCCAACCCAGCGACCCCTTTGATTCTAAAAACAGTAGCTTTCTCACATTTTATTTTAGGCAAACAAAATGGAAGTTTCAGCTAATGAGCTGTGGAAGTAGCAGTGGTGTCTGCTGAGCAGAGCAAATTCAGGGAGCAGTAAGTCCCTCCATCCATTAAACCCAGGTGGTCCTCTACCCAGTAAATGATTTGTGACTTGAATATTATTGCTATTAGATTCCTGGCAAAAAAGGACCTCAACGCCTCCAATTCCACACTGATAAATCACTTGGTCTTGGGACAGTTTATCCTGGGTATTACAGGTATGAAATCATAAATGCATTGAATTATGGAGTAGTGGTACTACTTTAGCTGTGATGGTTTAAAGACACATGACACGAGGTTTGCAGGGAAATATGATATATTTTACTAGATTAACCAACACAGTGTGAAAAAAAGGATAAGCTATTGAGTGCAAAAATGTTTTTTTCTTCTTTTCAGCATCTAAGAGCTGCTTTAATTGGCAAGTATTTGACTAAGGATAATCACCATTTCTTGATATTTGATTATCCTGTCCTGTGGTAATATGATAGTTATTCCTACAGTTCATTTAGCAATACATCATGTTATAATGACAATGATGAAACAACCTTGTGATGAAACATTAAATATCAAAGGAATTTTGCCAATTATCCTATCATTGTTCCAAAGCCTGATCCAGTTTTCCACTGTTCTTACTACTTCCAAAGGATTTTTTAAAGTTTCATTATTTTCTTATCTCAGACTGTGGCTCGTGATTGAAGGATCGTGAAGAGAATAAAAGAACAAAAGGGGGAAGATTATCTTTTTCTTTTCTGTCTTTTTGGAAAAAGAGTCAATTATTTGGGTCAGCTGTCACAACAAATGATGTCATGTATATCTTACTTAGCAACATAATACAAATAATAAATATTGTTTCAGTGAGTTCAAAATACTGTAGATTTTGTAGATAACGAGTTTTTAATGGCCAAGTTCACTTGGTGCAGTCTTAGAAATGTTCCAGTAAATGTTGTTTACATCATGAAAAGTGCACATTAAGTACAGTACAGTTTACCACTCTGTACTCACTGCACTTATTGGAGCACCATTAGAAAAGAAATGTGAAGAGATTCAAATCCTGCTGCAATTACTTCACATGAAAGAGAAGATTTATATCAACAGCCAGTGAAAAGGGATATTTTAGTAACAATATAAAGTACCACAAAGGGGCCTAGAATTTCTTAAGTATTTTGTCCTGCACTTGAATATAATAGGCTACAATTTAATTCTAGGTTAAATCTAGAATTGTAGCTATACAAAAACCAAAATCTTCCATTTCACTTGACCTTCGATTTGCTATTATAGAGCTATTCATGAACACTATAGCTTTTCATTAAGGAGAAAGGAACATATATACAGACATATGCATTTTGTTAAGAGAGAAAAATGGTGAATAAAAGTCAAATTTTGAGTCTCCTCACTATTGCAGTACCTTTTAGCTAGTAATGGTTCAGTTAATTATACAAGTTATGACACCCTGGCTGCACAGAGTCCAAACCTGCTTCCTTAGGAAATCAGGAGCATTTTAATATGACTTCAAGTGTTTTCATGATATCTTCCACCCTAAAAATGCTATGTGCATCCTGAATATGCTGTGCTTTGTATAACTTGAATATGTTGTTTCCAGAGTAACTGCTGAGGAATTAATTTGAATGTAAAAATCTAGTAATTTCAGCAACAGCAGGGTCAAAGATCTAATTATACCCTTGACTATTGTACAGTGGCTTTATAATTGCATGTTGATAAATATAGCAGTATCATTTGAAATGTTTGATTTGGATAGAATTAAACCATTTTGTTTTCATTTCTACTTAGCTTTACAATTTATTGTGTAAAATTTAAAAATTGAACACATTCACTATGAATAGAAAATGTTCCAAAAGGTTAGAAACAGTTAATTTGGTTTCTGTTGTTTTTGTTAAATCTATATTTTTCAATGGAAAAATATTCTGTCTGAAATTTCCTAATTAGCTTCAGTGGTAGATGCAGTATATAAAAACTGCATGGCATTTAGTACTCTTTTTCTCAGGAAATTCTGCACGGCATGGCTACTTTGCAGTTCCTAGTATGCAGAAATAAAGGAGATCAAACATTTACACGTATTCCCATTTCTCCCAGTAAATTACCTGAGAATTTACAAATTTCTTTGTTTTGGTTCATTATCACAACCTCCATCTTGTATAAATAGTTAAGATTCTTTCCAATGTTTTGGCTTTTCTGATCCTGGTTTACAAAATTTGCTGTTAGTTTATTTTCACATAACCTTGTTATCCAGTGATCACAGGTTGCCTTTGCTGTGAGTTTTCTCCATTTCCTTGTCAAACATGCTTGCCCTTTGACAACACTTCACCAGTGTTCATTGTCACTTTGTCAGAAATCTGCAAATGCCCATTCAAGCACTAAAAAGAAATCCAGAGATTTTGAATGAAATTTTCTCGTGTAAATGAGTACTACAGTGCCTACTCTGGCTACATAAAAGAAATAGAATTAACTCTTTATTTATCTCTAATTTGTTGATATGTTTTCTAGCTGTCCTTTCACCTCCACTCCATCCCCTTGGCCACGGCTGGTTGCTTACTCATCAACCCTTTGAACCCAATCAGCCACTACAGTAATTATTAGCAGTGTTCATAAACCCCACTGACTTTGTAACAATATGCTACTTCTACTTACAATGGACTTCACAATGATGAGAAATATAGACAGCAGTTTTACCCCACAATTGAGATGCTGCTATATGGCTGCAGACAATCTGAGCCATAAAAGCAATTTTGCATGCAAAATGTCTGTATCGCCTAACTTGTGTGGAGAACCACAGCTGTGGCATGAATGTCATCTCTGCACCTCTGGCTGAATTGGAAATCACCACATTCCCGTAACAGCAGACTGAAATGTTGATCTATTTTATACTGGATGCTATAAAGCCTAGTAGGTTGAGAAATAATAACTTTGTATTGATTTGCTATTCCTTTTAAAAGACTGTGCCAAAAGTATTAGGATTATACCATCTTTAAGTTAATGACATACTAGTTTTTATAGCTTGTTTCTATTGCCGCCATAGAGAACAAGACCATAGAAATAGCAAGACCATTTGTTCTACATTACAGAAGAGACTGTAGTCAATATTTTGACTGGGCCTGTGAAGAATAGCACAAATAAGGTTACACAAAAAACAAGGATGTCACTTGTTAAAAAGGTGGTTTTGTAAAACAATACCCAATGTGTCAAACCTGTTAGAAAGAAAAGGAAGTATAAAGAATTGGCTGGGGTGAATGCTTAGTAGCATTCATAAATTAGCTGATGCTTAAAATATTACTTATTATGCTCTATTTATCAGCTTGCAAAGGCTCTCGTTTTAATTTATAATAACACTCCTCCTCAGTCATCACCCTTCTGCCTCTTTTCATTAGATTAGAAAATTCAGTATTGCATATCCTCTTCCACAGAGAAACAGAAATTTGCCTTCCTGCTCAGCTTTTGACTACAGCATGCCTTCTTGCCAAGATCCTCCTGACTTTTACTGGTATAATAATTTACTGGACAACTCCACAGGTCTCTTGGTGGGTCATCCAAGAATGTGCTCATGCGTAGCACACTGCATCTTGATTTTTCTTCCTGTCAGAGTAGAATATTGAAATCAATTCCAAAGATAAAAATGCCATCCAGTTTGATTCATCAAGTGGAATAAAGACCTCTTGCTGAGAAAGCCATTTGAGCACGGGTTAACTGTGACCTGTGCTCCTCTACAGTCCTTGGAACATCTGGCCATATGGGCTGTAAGCAGATTAATCCAGTGCTTTGCACTCTTCTCCTTTAAACAGCTTAAAGGTTGCTGTTTAAATAGCACGGCATGCAATTTTTTTTTTTTTTAAAAAAAGATCAGCAAATATCTAAAATAACTGAGACCAGATGAATAACCTCTCTCCACAGTTTTTTTTATTTTTTTTTCCAGAGGATCTGAAGAAGCAAAATGTTTGAAAATTACTTGATTTTATTGTCTTTTTTGTTCTTCTATTTTAACTTGATATATCTAAATTTAATCTTTCCCAAAGTTGTCAGATCCTATCTAGCTTACATGATTGAACGAGACATACAACTTCCACTATCCCTGCTTCTGACAATTGTAATAGTTTTAAGGTCTGGCTAACCAGGGAGCTGTTGGTAAGAAGGACCTGTAATAGCACCAGCTTGTCTGGATGAAGGCTGTGTGCCCAGAATGCTGGTAGCAATGTACTTGTAACTTCAGCTGTAGCTCTGATAAGCTGTGAAGTACACCCTCACAGCACTGACCACCCAGCTGGTGTGTGTTAGTGCCCAGAGCTATGTCAGCATCTCACTCCATGTGTCCTCTACGGAGCAGGGAGTCCAGGCTCTGGCTATTCCTCATGCTTGCTTCTGGCTGCAGGAGCAATCACAACTGGATCATACTGTTGTGCCAGAGGTCATATGGAAGACACTGTCACAGAGATTTTTTTTATTTTATTTTTATTTTTATTTTTTTTCCCAACAGCACTTGAAAAACTGTAGTTGCTCAAATAGCTTTTTTTTTTTTTTTCTTTCTTTTTTCTTTTTTTTTTTCTTTTTTTCAACTTTCTAAAAAGTTTTATTTTCTTCTTTTTCAACTGAAAATCGCAAGGTTCCCACAGATGGGAATTTGATTTTTTTGAAAACAGGAAAAGAAAAAAAAAACAACACATTTTTTTTTTCATTTAAAATCTAAGGTTTCCTAGAGAAATAATTATTTTAAACATGAGTCAGGGTGAGGGCAAGTTCTGAAAAACACGAAGTCAATACCAGAACCCTCTAATCCCCATCCCTGCTTCTGAGATTTTACCTAGTAAAAGCAAAAGCTAAACCTCCCGGCACCAAACCTTTGACTTGTTTGACATTGTACTTTCAGGCTATGAATTGCATCTGAATTCATGTTTTGCTGTTGATTTCTTCCAAGCACTTCTCTCAGCTGTTATACCCCATAGTCACTCATAGTCACTGCACTACCAATTTAGCCTCAGATGACTATGCTTTATGTGTGTAGCAGGATGAATCCTGGCCAGAAAAGTGCTTTTTCTATATTGTTTGAAGAAGTTGTCTTCTTCACAGATGCTGGTGATTGTTTCTACTCCAAAGACAATCTGAAATTTTACTAATTTTGCGTAATTACTAATTTTAATGTTGTCTATCAAGGTTACTTCTGGGAGGTGATCCTGCCAGTTCCCAACCAGGGTGTGTTCAAGGGTGTCTCTCACAACTTTTAAGAGGGGAACAACCTTGTAGGTACTGCAAGAAAACCTGGCTGCTACGCTTTGAAGCAGTAGTGGAAAACAGCTTGTAAAGTTGGAAATCTTATTAACATGCAGAGCAGCACATTGCCTATTACTCTGCATTCCTAGTTAATGGGGAAATTATTAGGAGACAGCACTAAATTAAGAAAAGGAATGATATTTTGATTCAGTTATTGAACTGGCTCTATTAAAGAAGACTCCATCATTGAGCTGACAATCCCTGGGCCTCATTCTGTTGTGCATCTTCTAGGAGGGGACCTGAATGAGAGCTGAGTGCCAAAGTCTCCACGTAAAGCAGATTACGGGAGCATTACCACAGCTAAGGCAGTTGTTTTAGGGACTAGGTCTCATTTCTTGCTTAAGTTGTCTGCATTGTGCACCCCAAAAGGCCAGTTTGAAATGGAAAACTGGCAGCAATTCACAAACTTTTGGCCTGATCCTGCCACTGGCAATACTCCATCAGCCAAGTTAAGTCAAAAGAGTGTGTGATACATAATCTTCGTTAACAATTAACAAAGGACTTTGTGAAACACTGGAGCAGCGAGCAATTATCTCTTTCAAACAAACATATGCAGCATTGACATATGAATCCTCTCGTTCCTTGTAATTTCATTGTGATTATTCCAAAAGCATGGTGGAAAATAATATTTAAGTCCTTCAAATGTTTCTGATTTTACATTTTCCCCATCCCATCTGGGTTGAAAATAAGACCTCTCCATCGAAAGTCCGGATCTCAGGATAAAATAAGAGATTAGGATTCTCCTATACAGTGGAAGATAATCCCATCTGAATTTCCTTCAGCTCCCAATTTCTGCCATCTATTTCTATTTTATCAGTTCAGTTGGGATTCCTGACTACTAGGTTACAGACTTGATATCTCTTGCTGTGCCCTGGTAACTACTCAATAATTTAAACATGGAATAGCTCCAACAGATGCTATTGCAAGAAACATACTTCATAACAGAGCTGTCAGAGCATTCATCTGGGACACTGGAAATCAAGGGTCAAGTCCTTATAGCACAGAATTTTAAAATCTTCATACAAAGAATTAAATTTATGCTAGGAGAACAACAATATCACTGGGTCAGGATATATTGAGGAACAGAAGTTCAAATGCTTGTTCTGGGCTAAATCCTCTCCTAGCATGGAGTGAACTCTGTCTTGTGTTATTGGGAAAATAATTCATCTGTTGAATTTTGGCAAAGTGAGCTGTTGCATCTTGTGTGACTGCATCCTTAGAAGCAACAGAAAACTTCTCAATTCCATAATGCAAAGGTCTAATTGGCAGTGTTACAGACACTCTGGTAACTCTGGGGTATTTAAAGAAGCTGTTTTGTGGAAGCACAGAAGTTTTCTTGAAATGATATGGTATTAAAGCAAAGGGCAAAGGGTCCTATGCAGCATTCAGGAGCTGCCGTCCATTGGTGCAGCCCTTGCCTGCCGTGGCACAACCAGGTTGCACCATGTCTGGGTGTGGGGGGGAGAAGCACAGGATTAGCCTGTAAGAAAAGCAATGATTCGCAACAAACGGTCTTGATTTCTTGTTTCAGAAATTCAATGATTTTATTCTATGAATAATTCTCTGGCTCCTGTTACGATAATGTCTTTGTTCAAAGTGATATCCTGCAATAATTTATATAAAGACGGTAAATTACATATTTGCACTGTATATCAATTTTATGTCTGTGCCCACTGGCATCTCTCATAAAACAGACAAAATTTAACACACTTTTCAGATGCAACCCTGGCAGCCTGCCTGATTTCTTAAAAGCAAGCAAAAACAGTGTAGGTAACAGTCAAGACCGGCCAACTCAGGCACTCCCAAAACATATTTACCTTTCATCACTGCCTTTTCTTTTCTGATTCATCTATAACGAATATCCTCCTCTTTTCAGTAGATGCAGTTACTGTATCTTTACACACAGCAACATAATCCACATGGTTTAAAAACAATTCACCTCCATATGCCTATTCCTTTCCTCTTACCATTAACATAATTGCAATGAACCTTTGCGCATGAGACCTGCAGATGGAGTTCCCGGTACTAAGAAAGAGAAGGTTAGAAGTGAGACCTTTAAGGAAAAAAGAAACATACCACAATATCTATTTAGTGAACAAGCCTGGGTTTCATGATGCTCTCAGCACCTGCTGCCACAGAGTTACATACGAAGAACTAAATGTGATGCTCAAAGGCAGCATGAGTGTGTCTGACAAGGTGGGATGCTTTCCCCTTGCCAGTTGCTTCCAGGCAGAGCAGGAGCGGAGCCAGCTCCTAAAGGCCACCTTGCAGCAGCTTCTCAGTCACTGCTGCTGCTGCCAACGATGTTCAGGAAAGCACCTGGCAGTCTCCTTACGGCTCTGCAAAATATCACTGTAAGGTAATGGAGTGTAGCAAGAAAAAATGGAAATGATTTTGACAAGATGCAAATTATATGACTTTATACTTTGGAAAATAAATCCGTCCCTCCCTTCCCCCACTAATTTATCTTTTCTGGGATTATTTTTGCAGCCATGGATTTCCCTCACTTCTTCCCTAAGCAAATCTCCAAAATTAGACTGCAGTTCTAAGACATACAGAAATCAAACAAATCAAGATGCATATAAGCTGATGTCCTCTGGATAACCTGTCATGTGTGGAAACCAACTTAATCCCCAGATTTTGGAGCACATACAGTCTACAGAAGCACGTGGACTCAGAGGCGTGGGCTGGGAGGCAGGCAGAGCCACGGGAGGCAGCAGGTGCTGCAGCTGCTCAGCAATACCCCCAAAAAGGCCCCAGCTGAGCATAGCCCCCCCCCAACCCCCCAAAATCTGCAGGAGGGTGCTGCTTCTCAGGTGCTGCTTCTCTTTTGTTCTGCTTGTAATGGAGAATGTGCTGTGAGGTTAGGAGCTGCCACAGCCTATTGAACTGGCTTTAATTAGTGCTAAAGTGCAACCTTCAGGTCTCATCTCTTGACACTGAGGGTTAGAGTAACGCTGCAGCACATGTGCTGGTATTTGTTTCTGCCAGAAGCCCTCTATTTCAGATTGAGGGGGGAAAAGAGCAAGCTTCTAACTGGTGTTTATTGCAGTTCTCTTGCATTTTTAGAACAAAATCCAGCATGAACAGTGAGTACCATTTGAAAAGTATGCACTAGGAGCGTATCATAGTAAAGAACTGAAGTCATCCCTTGGTGTAATGCTGCCAGATCACTGTTGGTGTTTTATAAGGTAGCGGCTGCCCCGTTCTGCTGCTGCACGTGTGCCTGTAACCTACCCTGCTTGCTGCAGATGGAGGGGATGGCATTGCCTCACTGTTTCAACCAATGACTCTGCCCAAATGAACCAAAGTGCTTCAGAGGAACACGCCAGAGATTTGCCAAAGAAATACGTTGTAAAATGGCAGTACATGAGTCCTCTGAATCCACCCTGTGCTGTGTGCTGTTGGGGAGGCAGGGTGAGGATTGGAGTTCCCAGCCCCTGGGGTGCAGCAGCACAAGGCAAGTCCTGCCTGCCCGCTGACCCCACCCGCACCACGAGTGAGGTTAGCTAATTGAGCCATGCCACTGGCCAGTGGGTCTCTCCTAGCCCATGGCCCACCTGGCACAGAAATGGGAAGCAGGTGGCAAACTCAGTGTGAGCCAGAGACATGAGCTGAAGGTGCTGAGGGATGCACCGGTACAGAGCCCAGAGAGGTGGGAAGAAGGAGGCAAGGCTCAGTGGTCCTGTCCCCAGGAGGAGCCAGGGCAAGGAATTAAGGAGCAGAAATGGGTGTGCTAGGAGAAGGATGAGGAACAAGGGCTCAGTTACAAGAGGGTTGCACAAATACAGCTGAGAGGGATGGCAAATGGACAGTGCCAGTCATGGGGTTCTCATCTACCAAATGAGCACGGCACACATTCTAGCTCATTTTAGCAGGTCATTTTACCTGGAGAGATGGGCTGCCAGGCTACTAGCTTGAGCAGAGCCTGAAAGGCCCAACATGGAGCACATGCTGCATTAGCAGAGGGCTGATGAGGTGCTGATGGAAGAGGAAAGCAGCTTGAATAACTTATTTCTCCTTGCTAAACCTACCCGTGCTTGTGGATAGCTGGAACTAGAAATGTTTTGGCAGAAAAATGGATTAGATCTATTTATTTATTTATTTATTTATTTTTGAATGCTAAAACATGTTTTCACAAAGAGTAATTGCCTTGGTATTTTAGGAACATGGTGAAAAAAATGAAAGGAGGTCAAAGGCTAAGCACAAATGGCCGCAGTGCTCTGTAAACAGGCAGGACTGGCTGGAGGTGGCCACATGCGAGCAGTACGGCCCATGCGACCATGACCTCCTGCTCTGGCCCTCCTTGCTCCACAGTGTGGTTAGCTCCACTGGTCCTAAACATGGCTACAGGGGCTTAAAGGAGGCCACACTGCAACAAGCTTTCAGAAAAATGTACTGGTGTGCGAAGCAGACTCGCCATTTTTTGTCTCTTGATATTTAACAAAGTTTCCAGACTCCTTTAAGCCCTTGCTCCTGGTCTCATAAATAATATTCTCTCGCAGGAGGAGCACAGGAAAGAAAAGATTCCTTCTAAAGTTCATTACAGAAATCCTGCATAAAACAGTACGCTTGAAATGGTCGTTAGGTAAGATATTAATGTAGCTGAAAATGGCTGAATTATATAAGCTCTAGTATAAGATTTTTTCACATTTCATGGAAACACAAGTACAAAAAAGCACATTTGTTATTCATGACATGAATCTCCATAAAACCCCAGTCTTGTAAAATGTAATGTCAGGAAAAATCTGATTAAATGGTGCTGTCCTCCCTCAGGGAAAACCTACTTCAATTAGAAGAAATTGTGTTAAAGTCTGCATTTCCTGCTCCATTTCATCTTATTTATCATTTCAATAACTTTCTTTATGCTAGGCTAAAAAAATGCAAAAATCAGTGAGTGGCAGGTGAACATTAAAAAATATATGCATTTATTATACTTACTTCTTTAGACTTAATGCTATTCAGTTTTCTAGTTCCAAAGCTTAAGTACTATCTTTGGGCTTAGTTTTGTCAGTTTGACATTTTTAATGATCTAAATACATAGCTATGTCAGTCTCCAGCACAACTGGAGCTAACTGCTCTAACAGGGAGCAATAAACTTGGTCAAGAACAGCCCTTGAACTGGGATAGTCAAGGCTATTCAAAGCTACATTTAAGTTTTCTCAGGTATTAAGTGAGGGATCTAGCTTTTGATCAATTAAGATATTTGGTGATTCTTTACCTTAATTGAATCTAACTTTGATTTAGGAAGCCAGTTGCTGTATTTTGAATGATTAGACGATTACTGAGGATATATTGCTGGAGATTTTCAACTATAATAGATATTTTGTTTTTTCCTGCCTCTGAGTTGAGTTTCTCTTTTATACAGCTGTGAATTTCAGTGATTATGTTCTTACTATTCAAGTGAAAATGGTTGCTTCTCTGTTTTGTTAACACACAACCAACTTAAGAAATACTAGCTGTTTTTACTTTTGACCACTGATACATATGGCAGAGGTAATGAAAATGAAGCATGGTACATGGTTCCTAAAAAAACACTGATGTTCTTTGCATATTTTCTATTGCATATGCTAGACTGCAAGAGAATATGTTGCCCTTGTGTGAAGTGCATGACATCTGCTTTGGCTAACAGATATTAATGAGCTTGCACACCTGTTCTCATTCGATTCATTGAGCTTGCTCTAAAACTGTGAAGGCTAATGCAAAGGCAGCTTTCACTGATCACTTTCTACATGTTAAAGGCAGCTAGGGATAGCTACTAGAGAAGCTCAGAGAAAACTTGATTGAATTGTCTTGTGATGCAATAGGGGACACTACTCAGCCAGTTACCACATCAGGGCAGCAGTCTCTGCCAGCCTGTCCTTGCCAATTACATGCTTTCCTCTACTCCAAAGTTCATGCATGTTTTATTGGTGATAATTTTGGTTGCCTTCTACGCTGCCTGATGAATCAGAGGTACAGGGACAAGGGCTACTTGTGTCTGTGCAAGTAGGACCTGTTTTGCAGCATTAAGTGGTATTGAGAATATTCATTTCAGGACAGTGACTTTCTGTAGCAGAAGAAAGCCTTTGTTAGGTTTTTTTATTTTTTTTTCACTACCTTTTCCAGCAATAAAGAGGGACCATCTGAAAATGGACATTTTTATAAAAGACCAAGATGTGGTTTATTCAAACACCTTCTTTTCAACTGATTTTTCAACAGAGAAAAAACCTACAAACAGAGAAAAGGGACTTACATGACACATCTACTTTTTCTATCTACTGACTAATAAACACAGGAGTTCAATAAGAAAGCAAAAGAAATGTATAACACCTCAGTTCTGGTTTTTCAGAAATTAACTTTCATCAAGTACTGACAACATGGTGTTTAGCAAGATATCACAATACAAAGTGCACAATATTAATCCTTATGCTTTCAGTAAAATAGTTTGCTGATGTACTTGAGGGTAATAAGAACTTATTAAAGATAGCCGAAGACTGGAAAAGACTAAATGTTATGCTGGTATTCATTCTAAAATGGCAGTGGATCTTCTGAAAAACAACACAGGTTGTTGGAAAAAATAATATGGACATAAACAGACGTGGAATTAAAAGATAGAGTATAATTCCAGTTAGTCATCATGGCTGTATACCAGACAAATGGAGCACATGACTGGATGAACACTGAAGCACATTGTTATAGTAAGTAGCAACTAGTAGATGAAATTTTCTTACAGAAATAGTTCTTTTTCAGTGCAGAAAGAGTTAATTCACTTCAAATATAGGAGATAGAAAATACATCGTTCAGCTGCAGGAAAGCAGAACAATCACAAGGATAATGAAATTATTTGTATCTTTGTATTAGGCATCACTGAACAGCGCAACCAAGTTATGAAACACTTTTCTGAGGACAGGTTTACAAGTTCCTTATTTCTCTGGAAGTCACTAGGGCTTTTGAACAGCAGAGAGCTCATGTACCTTTGATTAAAACCTTTATTCAGTTAATACTAAGTGACCTATAGTTTGCTTAAAATGCTAATTCTACAGCTTGTCAATACCTCAACTCCAAACAAACACAGTATTTATAACTCAGCAAATAATTTGGCATGACAGGATATGACCAATGGATCAAAAGACTCAGTGCTGAGGCTTCTACATCCTTTCAGATATAAAGGATTTTACTTTGAAGTAGAGTTTGCCTGGTTCCTGAGACTGAAGATCACCACCTTGCTCCATCTCAAAACTGCTCAAAGGCCAGTTGTTTTGGACTCTGCTCTCAGAGCTGTCATGCATTGATGACCACCTGGTAGGAATCGTCCAACTTAGCTTCTTCCAAAATACATTTAAAACTCAAAATTGTTTTGCTAACCAAACCAGAACACACTATACAGAGACAAGGGAATTTGCTGCAAACCAACAAAGCCCTGCTAAGCATTCATCTAAAGTAACAGAATAAGGGCAAATATTTCCTTACTGTGCTACCCTCCATATCTCATCCGACTGATTCTGCCTAAAATCTTCCCTGTGTTTAAGAGGGATAATTCATAATACAACCAAAGTGTTGCAAGAAAAAAAAATCAAATTACATCACTGTGTGTCTCCTCTAAAGTTCTCCGGGGGATTTACTCTCATTTTGGCAGTTAGACAGTTCTAGTTAGCACCCTGTCAGCTGGTAGTCTGAATAAGCTGTTGTGCGGCTGTCATGTGGCATGTCGTCTTCCTCAGGTAAGCTAGGTGAAGGGGAGAGCAAAAGCCATGAATTAGTTTGTAAGGCAAAGACCTACAGCACCAGAATTGTGATCACTGCTGGAAAGTTTTACTGCCTGAGGGTTAAAAACAAACAAACAAAAAAACAAACAGCAGGACATGAAAGAATGAAAAGCAGAAACTTACACAACTTCTTCAGGGCTAAAATGGTATCTCATATTTAGGAGTTCTTGGCATCAAGTATCCTTAGGTACCCATGGAAACTAGGCCTTGTGTGAGTCAAAAGCACACAGATGAATAAAAATAAACACAACTGAAAATTTTCAGTTCAGCTGATACAGACAATCATATTTTCAATGTGTTTTCTTCAGTAAATAGAAAAGAATATTTGAAAACTGTAATAATTTGAGACCATTTACAATGAAACTAAGGAAAGTAAGGAAACTGTGAACTCCTTGCAAAACAAGATTCAATTACCTTTCAAACACCAAGGAAGATGTAGCTATGCAACCCGTGCAGGTACTGTTATATTCTGTAACTCAAGTTCGCCAACAATGAGCAAGGCATTTCCCTGGCACGAGAACCTCCTGCTCAAATAGTCTGACTGATTCAGTGCAGTAACTGGAACTTTGCAGTGGTTTAAAACCAGTGTGAGAGCTAAGCATCACCATGTTGCTCTCTCACTCCCCCTTCTCAGAAGAACAGGGGGAGAAAATATGATGGAAAAAAGCTTGTGTGTTGGGATAAGGACAGGAGAATCACTCACTACCATTATGGGCAAAATAGACTCAGCATAAGGGAGATGAAAATAATTTATTGCCTATCACTAGCAGACGTGAAGAGTAAGAAACAAAAAGCAAACAACAAACACCTTCCCCTCATCCACCATCTTCTACCTTCTCCATGAAAGGGGCACAGGGGAACAGCGAATGGGGGCTGCAGTCAGTCCCTGACGCTTGGTCTCTGCCACCCCTTCTCGGTCCCTCTCTGCCCCTGCTCCCCGCGGGGTCCCTCCCACGGGATGCCGTCCTTCCCAAACTGAGCCTGCGGGGGCTGCCCACAGGCAGCAGCTCTTCAAGCACTGCTCCCACACGGCTCCGTACCACGGGGTCCATCCCCCAGGAGCAAACTGCTCCAGCACGGGTCCCCCACGTGTGGCAGCTCCCCCCAGACCCCTGCTCCTACGTGGGCTCCTCTCCACGGGCTGCAGCTCCGGCCCGGGGCCTGCTCCTGCGGGGGCTCTCCATGGGCCGCAGCCTCCTCCAGGCCACATCCACCTGCTCCACCGGGGGCTCCTCCATGGGCTGCAGCGTGGAGATCTGCTCCATGTGGGACCCATGGGCTGCAGGGGGACAGCCTGCTCCACCAGGGGCCTCTCCACAGGCTGCAGGGGAACTGCTGCAGTGTGACTGGAGCACCTCCTGCCCTCATGCTGCACTGAGCTGGGGGGCTGCAGGGCTGCTTCTCTCACATTTCTCACTCCCCTTTCTCCCAGCTGCTGTGGTTCAGCAGTTTTGTTGTTGTTGTTGTTTTGTTTGTTTATTTTTTTCCTTGCTTCAATCTGCTCTCCCAGAGGCCCAACCAGCATTGCTCCCTGGCTTGTCGCTGGCCGCAGTGGGTACCTTTTGGACCCTTCTGATCTGACTTGGGGCAGCTGCTGGGCTCTGCTCACAGAGGCCACCCCTGCAGCCCCCCACTACCAAAACCTTGCTACATAAACCCAATACAAACCTATCTCTCTACTCTAAACACCGGACTCTAGCCATCAGGCTGTATGTATGGTGACTCCTTCAATTCCTCATTTTGGCTGAACTACTGCAAATGAAGTTAGAGTCTCAGTTATGGAGAGAGAGAGAATGATGCTGAGCCTGTAGCTAGTGTGCTAATAAGGAGGGGTCACTACTTTTCAAATTAAAACCAGAAAGTTTTAATTCATTTTCCTGTGAGTTTTTAAAGAAATATTTTTCCTAGAAAATAAATAAATATTTTTTCTATAAAAAGTTCATACTTTCTGCAACATCTTCAGTCTAGTCCATGGTGACATGGGTGCTGACTTTTCATTTGCAGCAGTGAAACAAAGTCAGGATCAAGTCCATTCTGTGAGTAGTCACCAGATAGATGTGTGCAAAGTAGAATATGCTACAAATTGAACATTTAGTAAAGATGATTAGGCATTTTTTTTTTTTAATACAAGACTTTTTTTTATCTGTTCTGAGCTGCAGTAATTTATATAGAAATGGGCTTTTGAGTGTTAATGTGTGCACATATAAATAGACATACACACCTCACAGTCTTAGTTCAAACAATGTGAATATACCAATCTTGTCTCATTACTCAGAGTTATGTTAATAAAAGCAGAATAAAGAAGCATATGTAATTCTCTGTCTTGCCTACATCCAAGGACAGTATTTCTTTGAATCCTGGTTTGGAAGGAATACTCGTCCTCCTAAACTTCTACCTGACTTACCTCTTTTCAGATGAATAACAAGATATATGGGTTCCCAGAAATGATAAGCCTAGCAGATGTTCAAAAATAGTTCAGGATTCAAAACCTCAGAGATGTGAGCAGGAAACCAAAGAAAAACTTGCTTTCATATACTTTTGAAACTTCTCAATTCTAAACCTAGCCTTCTGAGTATCTTAACTATTCCCAAAATTCAAATGACATTTCACAGCTTCATTATTTGCTCCCCAGTGGGAGACACCCTTATGCCCTTCCACCTCAGTAGCTCTAATTTCTCCTATGCACATGACAATCACAATATAAGGGACAACTTGCCAGTCTGTGGGCAAAATATTCTTCTACAAAGAAGTCTTCCAAAGGTCTATTCTGTAGTGTGAAGGAAATTCTTTGGATCAGCAATGAAGATTTCTTGACTTCTTTTGAATGTCACATTAATGGCTTGATTTGCTAACACCTTCCATTTTAGAGACTGAGAATTTGTTCTTGGTAAGTAGCAAGTCCTAAGTGTTTTTATTTATTTTTTATCTTTTATTTTTTATTTTTTATTTTTTTAATTTTAGATATTTGACCTTGTGTATACTATATGTGAAAGAACAACCACCTCAGGTGCAACTTAACCTTCATATTTCACACTTAGTTTCATATTCTTTTTATACAGAATGGTCTGGCGTATTTTTATTCAACTATATGAAACTTCATGTTATGACTCTTGCCAAGTTATTTTAAAGAGATTTATAAAGACAGCTCATAACATCTTCAGAGGCTGAAAACCCGTTATGTCAGTAGGAGGGACGGAAAGAGAATCTGAAAACCATTTTCTGGAAGGGACTAATGGCTGAGAGTATGAGGAAAACCTGAGAACAATTTCAATGATATTTACAAGAATGCATTTTTCATTTAGCTCTTGGAAGAGGCTCTTACATAGGTCAAATGTGTCTTGGCAATTTGTCAGGAAAATGCAATTTGAGTTTGAAGCACTTTGAATTAAGGTTTCCAGAGTCTCATTTTTGGCTTGAAGAGGAAGGTTTAATTTCAGTAACTGGAAACCTGTTTTTCTACATCTTTTCTGAAACCACTAATGTCACTGACTCAGTGACTACATTCCCAAAGTGATATAAAAATCAGCTCCTGAATCAACACTAAGGCAGCTATCACCAGGACAGCATGCTATAGAACACTG
The DNA here is from genome assembly GCA_011074415.1 of Stictonetta naevosa. Lineage (NCBI taxonomy): Eukaryota > Metazoa > Chordata > Aves > Anseriformes > Anatidae > Stictonetta > Stictonetta naevosa. The sequence goes on along the minus strand of CM021698.1, from coordinate 122,858,671 downwards.
GGTTATAAAGGTGGCTGGATTTCTGTCATGTGGATAAGGGAAAACTCAAAGGCAAAAGTGGAGATAGGAGAATCAGACCTTAGCCACAAACTTTCTCATTCTGTAACCCCTCATTGTGGCCTAGGTCTTTTTGCTCAGTTTCAGATTGGTCTCTGAAGCCAGATGAATTCTGAGGCTGAATAATCTATGCCAGCTGGTCAGAAGAGTTCCCCACTGAACAGGCTGTATGAAACAGTTATGAGAAACAACAACAAATGAAGCTGGTAGGCACCCTGGGTTGGATTAAATCCAGTGGCATTTAAATGCTGACAGAAAGGAAAACCTTAAAAAAAAATCATACTCACAGAGATGATAAAGTTCTTTACAAACTTCATGGCAAATGAGGGTACATCCACTACCCCTGTACACACATTCCTTGTGAAACAGCTGCTTTACAGTCATAGAGAAGTTGTGGTCCATAACCTTCTATGCCTCACTTTCCACAGAATTATTGTGGAAATTTTTATGTCTAAGTCCTGTTTCTGGTCAAATATAACTTCTGTTGAGATCTAATGCTCAGATACAAAGAAAAGAATTCATAAGAATTTGGGGAAACGCTCCTGAATAGCATACCCTGTTGATGTACTTTTATGACAGTAGTAGTTTTCTATTTAAACTCATGCCTGTATTTTACACACATCCAACCAAACTAAAGTTTTTTTTTTTTTTTTTTTTTTTTCCCTAAGTAAAAAGAAATAAAATTTAATTCTGGCTTGAAGAAAGATCACCTAATAAAAAATAAAAATAAAGAAAGAACAATGACAAAGACTTCATGAAAGATATTGTATATTTCAATGTCCACATAACAATCCTTATCAAACTGAAAATGATTTTGCACTATCACTGGAAATGATAGCAGGATGCCTACACCTCAGATAATTGAATCTTTTGAAAAACAAACAAACAAACAAACAAAACCAAAAACATAAAAATGCAGTGAGGAGGACATAGAGGTAAAATATTCATAAGGATAACACATTCATCTAAAGTAACAGTATTGTTTAGGATAAAAACAATCATTGTCAAAAAAAAAAAAAGATGAAAAAATGCCTCTGTTTGTTATGCTACTACATAGACATTTGGTGAAGAAACATGCTATTACTCTAAGTCTCAGTCAAGCACCACTAGTAAATACATCCTTACAAGGAACACTGCAATTACACAGAACAGTGACTTCCACAAAACTCATTTTAGACTGATCAATTCTAGAAATTTATGCCTAACATCACCATAAGCAAATGAGATGAAGAACTCATTTTTTTTTATTGCTAACTGAAAGAAGATGCAAGAGTATAAGAAGTAAAGGCCTGGATCAATATTTTTATTTTATTATTTTATTTTATTTTATTTTATTTTATTTTATTTTATTTCCTCATTTATAAAATGGGTCTGCTTGTCATCTGTAAAAACATAAAAAGGGCACAACACTGTGCAGTGACTACCCAACATCGTCAAATGCTGCATTATAAAAAGAATCTATAAGTGTATTTGTATCTCCAAGTGGTTAACTAATGACAATAAAAAACAGTAAGAATAAAAGTGGATTTTCTGGATTTTGTAAACTCAGTAACTTGATTGCATACTGCAGATGGGTTCTTCTTTGTAGTCCTCAGTCTGGAGCTTATCTCATGCTCTGTATAGAAATGAACGGCTTGTCCAACTCACCCACAATCACATTTGGAAAACATAGGCCTTCTCTGGGGTCTTAAAAAGTTATTAGCTCAATTTCTAGTTGATTCATTAGTTAAAGCCAGGAAATCTTTACAGCTTGTTGAGCTATTGAGATGCAGGGAGTTTCATCAATAGGAAAGAATTAATGTGTAAATATTATTTTTAAGGTTGCTTATAGAATAAAGGAGTATGAAGGCAAGACTCACAAAATATATGTATATATTATTTGATAAGACTCCCACATGAGCATCACTTTGCCTGGAACTGAAATATTTCCAGGTCTAATGTAGATAAGTACACCTAGTTTGAACAAAATGACCAATACTGCAAGAACGGGTTAGAGAGGAAGGAAAGAAAAATATTTTATCTTTCAGGTAAAACTCCAGAGAGAATTTATTAGATAGAATACATGAAAACCAGTTAATTAATATCAGATAATGTTTTTGACAAATTCTACAATATTTTTGAAAAAAAAAATATTGTTATATACCCAGTTTAGAGACCTAGCTGAATCACTCGTGAATACATATCTGAATACATTCTTTGATGTGTTCCATGACATTTTAAGAAAAATGTACAATGAAGGCATTTGCCCGTTTCTCATATAATTCAAACAATTAACCAAAATTGGGATTTGTCCAGGACAAAGGGACTAACAAATTTAGTCTTATAAAAAATGTCATGGGATTTTTTAATGACTCACGAATTATAATACAGCTTCCATTGTGTTTTCTGGACTCATCGGAGAAGGTTAATTAGGTGCAGGCAGGGAGAACATGGTCTAGTGAATGAGCAGAAGTACCGTCTGTGGTTAATAATTGGTAACCTCTATCCAAGCTGCAGTACAACTACCTTAAAGTGAGAGAACTAGTAGGATCTCAGCATGAACCAACAACAAGGAATATGGGGCAGGATAGAAAATATGAAATGTGGAAGCTGGGGATCTCTGCACATTCAAAGACCCCATTTCTATGAAATAATTTCATAAATGAAAAGATATCAAGCACAAGGAGTTTAGGAAATGCTAGAATTAGGAAATACTAGAACAGTTTCTACTCAACATTTGTCCTTAATTTACCCTTCCCCCTCAAGTGTTATAATAGTTTTTAATGTGTTGAGCACATATGATTTTTTCCATATGTTTCCGATCTCATTCAGTGCCTACATTAAATAGCGCATCATGTTCTGGTTTCTCCTTGCTCAACACATTGTGTACACTTCAGTAGAGAAGTTATCTCCTGAATATAATAGATATCCTCCTGGGCTGTTCTGTGGTATGCACAGAACCACAACGTATTTTGCAAATTAAATGTATTTATTTTCTTTACCTGTAAAATGAGGGGAACTGAGGCAAAATTAAAATTAAAAGTACCTACTATATTTCAGCTCTCATTTTGAGATGCTGCAGGATGGCACAGTTGCACAATTTGTACAGTGGTTAACATATTCTGAGAACAGCTTGCAAGTTCACCTGTGGCTGGCATTGCCCATGCCCCACCAAATTAGAACCATATTGCTCTCTGGATATGCACAAATATACCAAGAAACAAGGCACTAATATACCAAGAAATATACTGAGTGACTGTGCAAAGACTGGTTTATGTGACCTGCCCACTAAGGCAAGAGAAGCAGCAGGAACTAAGGAAAGAATTTATTTCAGTGGATCAGAACAGCCTTAAATATAAAAGTATAGGCTAGACATCAGGAAGATGTTCTTCACCGAGAGGGTGGTCGCACACTGGAACAGGCTCCCCAGGGAAGTAGTCACTGCACCAAGCCTGTCTGAATTTAAGAAGCGTTTGGACTGTGCACTTAGTCACATGGACTAAAATTTTGGGTAGACCTGTGTGGTGCCAGGAGTTGGACTCGATGATCCTTATGGGTCCCTTCCACCTTGGGATATTCTATGATTCTATACAATCTCCTCTGGCAGTCCCCTGTCTCATGCACTGCACACCTCAGCTTTCGCAGTGGCAGAACAGCGCTCTTCTTAATGATACTTAATACTCCAACTGAGTTACTGGCAACATAAAGTAGCAGTCCCCTGTGACAGTGCAAGAGGATCCCCTTCCAAAGATAATGAAATTATCAGGTCTAGCTTGACAAAAATTACAGAAATGTTTTTCATTAAAAACATAAAATAAAAATAATTTGAACAAGGTATTCTAATTCTTGCAATAAATACAATTAATACAGGATCTGACTGTATTATTTAGTTCACAGTCCATAGAGAAGGGGAATAAAAAAGTCACAGTCAACAGGAATAAGCAAGGGATGTGTGGTTTATCTATCTATTTTGACATGTATGTGTAACTTCCCAGTATGATCTCCAATATAGGCAGAAGCAAGCCTCATCCGGGTGGATTCATTAGTTCAGAGAATCTGAACTGCCATATCCACCCCCACATTTATGATGACAGGAACCAGTTGCATTTTGCCACTTACTCCTAGAAATTTCATTATTTCAAAAGGCAAATATTTTTAGCATTCTAATATAAACTCATTATAATAATAGTTATTCCTTTCCTTTTTAAATAACTTAGAGCAGTTGGGGACTGCTGCCAACCTGGTTCCCTGAGTCTTAGAAAGCATTAATAGAATTATTACCTGAGCCTCACCCTTCCCTAGTCTTAACAGCATAAATCAAATTATAAACTCAAAATCACAATCCCAGTCTTGGTACTGCAGCCTAAGTACTTTTCTGCGATATCTTTCTGAGAACATTGTGTTTTCCTAAATACACTGGTAGCGTATTAGACCTATAAGGAAAATGAGGTTCTATTACCCTATGGCATCAATATTGCTGTGAAAGTAAATCAATACAGAGCCTTGTATAGTCAACAGCAAAGACATTAGATGATTGCTCTTTTTTTTCTGGTGCAGAAGAAAGCAGAGAAACAGCATTTTATTCTGAAATCAGTGCAGCAGCTTTCCTAGCTAGTGGGCTGTGCTGGTGCACACTGCTCTGTTGCTGCAAAGATCTGTGCTTAACTCCAGAGAGGGCTGATGAAAGGACCTCTCATCAGGTGAGGCTTGTTGGAGGTAACTCATGTTTCAGCTGATACTGTATTCTGGTGCTGACAGCTGAAGGTTAAAGTTCTGATTAATCCATTTTTCTTTCACCATAAACACTTTATTTTTTTCCCCTGAAGATTCATCAAATGTAGAAAGCCAACGGTCCTTGGCAGCACTGGCTATTTTTCTGTACTCACTAAATATGCAAGAGGGCTTTGACTTGTAACTTCTCCCCAGATTTTCAGATCTCTCCGGACTCTCCTGAATGAGTGAGCAAAAGAACATAGTTTCAGCAAAGCAATAGCTGACATATTTACAGCAATGGACAGTTCTGCTCTCAGATGTGTTTTTTAGTCTCTGCGCAGGCAAATAAAGAATTTTAGTGGGAGTTTCGCCTGTGTAATGAATTTAGAAAGGCTTTCAAAATAGGAATAGGATGTGTGGGTAGTGAGAGTGCAATAAATACCCAACCTTCCCCCCCCCATTATCTGCAGAGCAGGAATAGAGATAGGACTGAAGAACAGAATTTGGATCCATATTCATGTTTTAAACTACCAGTAAAATGGTGGCATTCTGATATAAAATTTATTTCTGACCTGTGTACCCCAAAAAGACAGACATACACATTACATATAGATACTAAGAGAAAGCTACCACTATTTCCTCTGAATTTTAGAAACATTTTAAAAAGTATTTGATATGAATTTTAGTTATTCACAGCAGGACACGTGAAGATAGATTCCTATTCTGCAAAGGACAGGCCTGTGTGGAGTTTGTAAAAGAATATTCCAGATGTGCAGCTAAGTCTTCTCTGAGTTATAATCACATTATATTAATATTTATCATTTACCAGATTGCTTTCCTGGGTTTTGTTCACTTTGTTTTGCTGCAGAAAAAAAAAAAAAAATGCATGCAGTGAAACTGTTTATTAATCCTGAAGACATGTTCTTGAAGAGAATAAATTAGGGTAAATGCTGCTTATTAGATGGACAATCAAAAGTGACATAAATTGGGGCTTGAGGCAGAGCAGGGGACAGAACTGTAGTCTTCCAACATCCTTTGCAAGGAACATAATTACTGAGCTCTTGGGTAAAATCAGTACTTTTTTCTCTAGACTCCTGTGACTCCAGCTTGTTTCCCATAGGCTTTTATGACAAGCACAAGAAAGCGCATACTCTGTTTTCTGTTGAAATAATTACTTTCTTCAGCTGGGAGTGAATGGAAGGAATTCAGAACTCTATCTGAGTAAGAAAATCTGAAATGACTATCTGCCATATTGATCTGACTAGTCTGGTTTTGATCTGGACTCTGAACAAAAAAGAGAAAAAAAAAATCTATTGTTACATTGCCTCAGTGAACAAGAATTAGACCTAACAGGAAAGTTTTAGGTTGTTTAATGTAACAGTATCCACGGTGGTGTTGATGAATTAGGGTAAGAAACCTGATCAACGCTAACCCTGACCAGTCAGTATTTTCATGCAAATAAACAATGTTAAGAGGCAGGGGAAAAGAGCCATGTTAGTACGGGTGCCTGATCCCAGGCCCTGAGTGAAGCCCTTTGTGCTGTCTCCACACAGACAAGCCCTGCAAGCTGGATTCTGACACTCATGTGCACATACCCTTCAGGTGGGCTTTCTTAGCTACCTTGATTTCTCTATAACAAACTTCAGAAGTTACTCCCCAATGTGTGCCAAGCCTGTGCATGCCAGCCTTTCATGAGATGGCTGCTTAAAGCAAGAATTTGTTGTTTCGAACAAAGGCTTTTGGCACAATATATATGACTCTGTCCATTTACATAATAAAATGCTATGTTCAGTCTATTATCCTATCCATTGGCCAGTCTTCTATGAAGTATATCATGAGCTAGTTGGTAATATATTTGAAATAATGATGCTGAAAATAAAGTAGGCTTTAATTTTACACAGGCTGAGGGACAGCTGAAATCTCTCCAAAGTCAAAGCGCTACACAAACAAATAATAATTTCAATGAGAACTACCGAAATATAACCTCATATGACCCCTTCTAACAGGGTGGAATACTTGGGATCTGAACAGTTGAGGTTTATCTGCCAAAATACAAGTGACAGTGAGAAGAATGGCAAGTGCTAACAAGGAGTTTAGGAAGCCAGAATCCTTTTATCTTTCTCATTTATAGATCCTTGGGCTGGCTGGGCATAGCACTAATGTGCTGTCTAGACATTTATATAGAAGCTGATTTGGTTTGTACAATGATGAATTATATAAATGACTAATTATCCCGTATCTTACATGAGTTGTCTTTGACTGCCATATATTTTATTGAGATGAGCATATTAAGAGGCATAAACTCTCTGTGGCAAATCTTGAAAAGTCCCACGTAACTTAATTTTCATAGATAAGAAATGCAAAAAGCCTTTCCAGTGTATAGTGATTTTCTTCAGGAAGTAAATCCCTTAGAAAAATAAAGCTTCCTAATGCAGTGGCAGGGAGCATAGTCTTGTCCTCTTCATATAGGTCTGGGACTCACAAATTATTGTAATAGCTGCCACCAGGCAGCTCTCTTTACCAGATCTAATTTACCCATCCTTTATCTAGCCATGTAGGAGACGTCCTAGTCAAGAAGGGAGGAATTAATCCCACCAAATATCAGCTGTCTGAAGTTAGGCGGATGGTACCAGCTAGTCCTCAAGGCTATGCTTACAGTCAGAGGAGAGGGATATGTCTTTTAGATATGTTTGGTTGGGGTCAGTGACCCTCTGGAGCCTCTCATCTCTTGCTGCAGACTATCAAGAGACCATAGACATCTGGCTTAGATATTGTTTTTAGCTAGCTGAAGTGAGGTGGGCTGAATCCCATATTTCTTTCACAGAATATTATCAGAGATGAACCAAGGGTCTAAAATTCAGATCTGAAGCCTAAGTTTTTCCCCAAATCAGAGTTATGCGATGCCTTTGATTTTTTTTTTTTTTTTTTCCAATCTATTACAGAAAGAAGTTCTCACACGTGTTAAAACTGATACTGAGCTCAGTCAGGATAAACTAAAGGAAATGTCCCCATGAGACATAAAACACCCAGCTGATATGACTGGTTGATCCTCAAGGCAGCTGAAGACACAGGAGAACAACACAACATTGGTGACATTGCTGTTGCAATAGTTAGTATACACAAAATGTGACATGAGAACAATGCAAATAACAGATTTTCCTTATTTTCAGCATGAGTATGAATGATAAATATGAGGCATTCTGAATATAAATACTTCATCTGATGCTTTGTAGCACAATTCTGAATTCACATAGACTGAAATAATAATAAAATGAAGGCGTTGATATAGTTGCCTAGATCATGCTGGATATCTCAGTCAGCAGAGATAATGAAGAAATGCTTAGATAAGAACATGAAAAAGTGTTTAATTTGAACAATAGATATGATTTTCCACAAGATCTTGTTGAAAGCACATTCTCATCTGCACTTCCTTAAACAGTCTCACACTTGAACTTTGCTGTGCCCTTGAAACAAGCAGGTTGAAAGCTTCTTTAAAACACAAAACAATCAATAGTGTTCAGAGATGCTGTGGTTAAGATGGAAAGCAGTGCAGGGCCCGTAATGTTACATCACTAACCTGAACTGTTAAATCTTCATTTATACCTTAACAAAAACATAAGGTTATGTCCTGTAACAGTGGTTAAGACAAATATACTGAGATCAGGTTTTATTATTCACAAATAGAAAACCTTATGTATTAAGAGTACATGCATACCATTCACTAAAAAATAAAAAAATAAAAATTGGAAATACACTGACCAGCTTCAGTAAAATTACAGAGATGGACCTCAATGTTAGTCAAGCCATTTCCACAAATATATATCTCATAATTTCCACTTTCCTCTCCTGGGAATGGATTTAATCTATATATAAGCAGTGTAAAATATAATGAATAACTGCTGTGAGGTCAAAAGTGGTTCAAAGATGAATAAAGAAGAACTAATTTGAAGACCAAAGACCACTGTATTTCAGATACACAGGTTTAAAGGTAGAGTAACTCTAGAAATCATGAATGCAATTTGGCAGTTTGAGGCTGGTGTGACTGGCATCATATTCTGGCCATCACATTCAGTTTGGTGCTTTGGGAGTCCACCTGTGTGTAAAACACCCCTGAACTGAAAACATGACAAGCTATATGGGAATTGATTTACTGTCATCATCCACAAGAAACACATTAACTCATCCAATTTAATGAATTAGTTTGAATCAGATTCATTGATCTTCCTTAGTTTTCTGGGTTAGGTAGTAGTCTCACTTCATTATAATATGCCAGAAAATTAAATCCAAATATCACATAGCTATACAAAGACTAGTGTAATCTAATATTGTTATCCTACTACAAATGAAACACCTACTTTTAATACATTGGGAATAAATACTACTGCTTTTACACATATCAATATCAGGAATTTAATATCATTTATCTACAAAGTGTTGTCCTCGATACCTGCTGACGAAATACAGTGAAGACAAATTTCATTAGAAATATGCAGAAGTTAGCGTTCTTTTTGACAAAGTTATTGGAGCCCTGTCTAAATGGGATAGATCTTCCTCTCAGATTGTTTTAATTTTCTTCCCATTTAGATACCCAGTCTCAGGCCAGCAATTGCAAATACAATGGAACTATAATACTGCTGGAACATTGCTTACGGGGGCTGTGCAGGGGACAAGCCACAGCAGGGTATTTTACTCTAAGCCAATTACTGCAGATTAATCCTAAGAAAGAACATAAAGGGAAAACTTTAAAAGGCTAAAAATCCAATCTGACGCTCCAGTACATGTCCAAATATCTGTACTTTAATGACTTCAGTTATGGAGGAAATAAATGCATCAGAGATAATGCTGCCCTGGCTAATACAGCCCCTTCTTCCTCAAAAAGGCATTCAATTGACTTTCAGGGCTGTGAGATTTTTTACATTAGTTGATGTCCTGTGCTTTACCTCACAAATCATTGTATTGGATGAGATCTTCTACTTCCTCTAATAAGCAGCCACCTTAAGTTTCATGACTGTCACAGTAGAATTTCATAAATTTGTCTACTTTTCAAGATTCCTGTGGCATGTAGCAGCCTGAACTGCAGTCATATTTAAGGCCATATCTGGAGCAAGCTATTTCTTCTGCTTGATTTTAAACCCCTGGATTGTAAAGCCTTAGCCATCTAACTAAAGTTATTGGTAATGGATGATGATAACTGGCTCTGAAAATTAGGCCTCAGATGAATGGTTTTCAGTACATGTGTACTGTAACTTTATGTGACAGAAGGACTGCTTCAGAGCTGTGTCCTGACTTTATTCCTCAGCTGGCACAGTGCTTTCACACACCTCCAGAATCAGCTATCAGTCAAGAACACTCTTCCTTTTTACAGCTGAGAAGACCCTGTCCATCTGGAAGGTCCTTCTAGCACTGAAGGCAAGTAGCCAAGAGTAAAGAATTAGGTGCCATTGTTCATCCAGAACGTGAAGACTCAGCATTTTTGTGGTAGAATATGTCCAACAGGGGAGATGCCAGTCAGACCCTTCCCAGGGAAGTTTATTAGCTTCCCAGCAAAGTACTCACAGGCACAACTTTGTTCTAAACTGACTTCAGACCTACTGCTGACCTCGTTCTAGACAGCAATGGAGGATGACCTGCAATGTTTTGGTCCATCTGCTCCAGTGTGAGTAGCCAGCTCAGTCTTGGCAGGAACAAAGATCACCGAATCATAGAATATTCCGAGTTGGAAGGGACCTACACGGATCTTCAAGTCTAACTCCTGGATCCTCTGTCCAATCTGTGAGAAGAAGGAACCAGGATTTTATTAACAATGTGACATGTTTCAGATTACTGAACTGGATCCCCAGCTGGCAAAAATCAACATTAGCCAGCTGGTATTTTTTTGTTGAAATTACACTAGCCAATCCATTGTATTTTGCATCATTGGAATGTCTGAAGTAAAATAATTACAGTGTTTGCTATCTTGGTGTTTCAGTAATGTGCTGCAGAGTTCTGACAAAGTTATAGAGAAAATTCTATGATCATTAAGCAATAGAGATAAGAGCAAATATCATTTTGAAGATGAAATACAAACTATGCAAACAGTTCTGAGAATTTATATAGTGCCATGGAACATTTCTCCTGAATTCTTATTTAGGATTTAGGTTTTGCTACCAGTGAGCAAGCCCAGGTGCACTGGCTGACATCCATTTGAGTAATTACATTTAGCTCGTATGAAGTTCTGTTTTCAAAGGAGCAATGTATTCCTTCTTCATCCTGATACACTGTACAGTGGTGGTGCTTATTTCAAAGCTGTGCCCAGCCTCAGAGACAGCTGCACTTCAGTGATAGCTGAAACAATCCTCGTACTCATAGTTTGTATTCTCTTTCAGACTCTGCCCTGTTTCACAGAACAGACTTCAATATTGCATGTCTTGTGTAAAGGTGCTTACCCTCTTTTGCAAAGAGCTTTGAGAGGCACAGAAGAAGTGAGTCACCTGGATGATAGCTAGTCCTCCCATGACTGTGTAAGGAGTGAGAAAACATAATGGGGAGGAAAAGAGCTCAAGATCATAATAGCAACTTCTGTGTTCACAGACACAGAATATATCCCTTTGTAAGCTCATCTCAAAAAGTAGAGAATAGCTCATGTCTGCACAGAGCATTCAAATATATTATTTTTCCCAAAGGAAGCAAATTTCCGTCTGTCTTTTTTCGTGTCCAGTATCCCACCTCAAGTAAGTGCTAGGAAGCATCCGTATGACTCAGCCTACCCCTGCATTAGGCAAATTATGTCAGGACAAAGTACTAACTAATGTGTGAGTACATGCAGCAACTGTACCTTTGACTTTCAGTCAAAGGACAAGACAAGTGTTTGGTAAAGAAAGGACCCTACCATTCATCACTATTCTTTTTTTTTTTTTTTTTTTTTTCAATCTTCCTCTTTGATTTGCCAATTACCCTCCCATTTTCCTTTCCTCAGCTAGGGCTTTCTGTCTCAGTGCTATCATTTCTTAATTAGGTTTCACTACCAAGGGAGGTTTGCTTCTAAATCCATTTCATGTCTTAAAAAGTTTATCTATAAGGCATGGAAAAGGACTCTTTGTAGCAAGGCAATCTGGCATCTGATGCAGTGCCATCTAAGACAGTTCTGCCTCTTTCCTTCCTCTTTAAATCAATGTCTCCCACTTTTCAGTGTTTCCTTTTTTTTTTTTTTTTTCCTATCATCTTAATTCATATCTGAATGTGGTTCAACATCTTTGAAATGATACCAACACAGAGCCAAATGCTATTCCAGTATGTAACTGGCTGCTAGTAAATCATGACATACTCAATTTTTGTTTCATTAGGAGTTTATTAGGCAAGCTATCATTAACCATGACAGCATCATGGAGCAACAAAGGCTTTTTATGAAGATAGTATATGGGAGAAGTTTTTCCTACGCAAAAAGCATTAGCAGATATATTTATTTTATTACCAGTCAACACAGGGGAGGGAAAAATAAACCCAATGATGTACTTGCCAAATGGAAATGAACCAAGTTGGTTAGCAGGGAAAAAATATTTTCAAACTTCTGAGAAGCTTTTTGATTTAACAGACAAATGTGAAGTTAAATTAAACAAAATAATAAAAAAAATACATAAATGTGTTCTCTATACCACCATTGTTTATTCCTCCTAATAGTCCTGTTTACTCCTTTCCTGCCTCTTTTGATCAGATTCAATTGCATGGCCACCTCTTTCTCTGTATTCATTGTAATCTCACGCTTGGCCAAAGAACAGAGGAACTGAACAAAGCTGTTGATATGTAAATAACAGCTTTGAAGATAGTACCAGATTGTTCCTAAAAAGAAAAAAAAAAAAAGCAGTCACTTTTTTTTTTTTTTTTTGACCAGATTAAAAAAATATATATAACCTGTTGCATAATTCAAATGGTGCCTGAAATCAAAGATTCCATTACCTCTGAAGAATAATCATTACAGTCAAGCAAGGCATTTCCAGAGAGCTATGGGAATTGTATTACGAGTGCAAAAAGTTACATTCTAAATGTTGTTGACAAAATTGCTTATTTCAACCCTATTTCAATTTCCATGTATTTCATTGCAAGTACCTTTTGATAGGACATTGTAAAAGATGGGATGATTTTCCCCTACATAAAAATGACTGAAGTGGGAGGCCAGATTTTGATGTCTGGGTTCCCAGTAGGTGGTATTAGAATCCATGCATAGTCACTGTGATCCCAAGCCTCCCCCCAAAGCACAGAATTTATGATAGTTAGGCTCCAAAACTCACCAAAGTCAATGGCTAGTAACTTTTAACTTCTGGCTTTTGAATAGGACCCTGTATAACTAGAAAGATGAAATTATGTCCAACCTTCTGGGGCTTCAGCATAGTCTAGTGTGCATTATTAAGGGCATAATTCTGTATGAAATCTGTCCATGGAGTTATTTTACAGGGATGACAGCTTTCACTTCTCAAAGAGGTGCCTTAATACTTTAGTCCAAGCGTACAGTTGGTGGCATGCAGATGATATGCAGATTGAGTTGCACTTCCACAAATGCCACAGAATGAGCCTTAGTAATGAAAGGGGGCTTAATCCTAAACAGCTTCAAATGGCATTAATTGCTGCTGATGCATGCTGGCTCCAGATCTAGCCCCAGAAATTCCCAGCTTTCCTGTGAATACTGTCATTTCTGATGGAGGAATATGTTTAAAGGTAAGAAGGGCCATTTGCAATTATCTCATCTACAATGAACAAAGAGAACACTTGTGTCATTTCAACATCAGGACCACTTCAGTTTAATGGTGGTGCCTTGATACTGTGTGTTGAGGAGTATTCATGATGCCTAGCAACAGGAACCCGAATATGGTCCAACACCATGGCTGCCAATCCTTCCTCTACAAAGGGGAGGTCACTGCTTTTGGTGATACTGACTGTTGGACATGGCAGACAGATTGCTGATGCAGATATATGGATCAATTGCAATAAGACTAGAGTGTCTTGGATGTATCAAAGTGGGTTCAAATACAGAGAAAATAGCACTTAACACTTTCAGACCAGCTTGTGGTGGTTGGTCATCTTGCACAGACAAGGGACAAAGACAGAGCTGTCAAGAGGGCCTCAAAGACTGGGATTGTACTTTCCACTGATGAACAGTGAGCTTTGGGTATCAAATTTAGCTGGGAATCTATCTATGTTAGGTTCCTTTTTTTCTGGCATTGCGAGTATTCCCACACTCCTATGTCTGGGGTTCCAAGGGTAAAAGTGAGCTCCTACTTTCTTATCTTAACTTGTCAGGTACAACCTTCCAGCCAGATATTCCCACACTAACCTGTGACCCTACTTTACCCTAACCACTTGTGTTTGCTTTCTTGCTCATCTCTCATTCAGTGTTTCTTGCTTATGAGTCTTTCTATATTCACCACATATTCTTAAGAAAAACTGCATGCCTTCTCTTTCAGACCCTATATCTTCTTCATCTATTTGTGCTGGAAGTCTTCAGAAATATCTTAATTATTTTCCTCCTAAGCACAACACTATGGGAAAAAAATGTTTATTTTTGCTTTCCATGACAAGGCTATAGTCTAATATTACTAAGATAGTATCAAAGAGCAAACAAAAAAAGTTAAACTTTAAACAAAGAAGAACTTGTTGTCTTTTCTACATCTGCATCTTAGTAAACAAATCTAGTTAAAAAGCCTACTTGCCAAGAAAATGGTGCCAATTTCATCACTTTTTTATTATTTTTTTTTAAACAAACAAACAAACAAACAAAAAAAACTTTTAAGCTGTTTATCACCAGTGATATTCACCCATCATTTATCATCGTTGAGAACTATAACCCTTTGGACAGCAGAAGTCACCATCACTTCAACAGTTTTCAGAATATGGACAGAATCAACAACAAACCAAAATGTCTCCATAAAAGGGTCAGAAGAGGGAAAAATGCTGTTTAACAGAGACCAGAACATAATTTGTAAAATATGTGAACTTTTTTTGAGATCCTCCTAAGCTGCCCCATGTTTTTTCTACAAAATGTGAAAATTTAATGTGAAAATTTAATATTGCTCTACCAGAAGACACCCTCTTCTACAGGAGCTCAATGTTTTCTGTCTGGCATACCCTCTAGAGCAGGCATTCTGCTAGTAACTGACATCCATGGCAGGTATGCCTCCTTCAGGCAGTGAGAGATTTGTAGACCGCTGTGGACTTTTTTTGTCCTTCTGTGCTCACCCACTGAAGCAGCTCAGAAGGACACTCCATACCAGTGCAGGGGACAAAAGCAAGGTGGAAACTACCATGTGAATATTCTGCAGGAGACTATTTGGACCAGAGCATCAGATTACACTTCTATCTGAAGATGCTGCAAAACTACGTGCTCAAGTGGCAGGCTGAATCAGTGCCTGAAATAAATTCTCCATAAGAAGCAATTCAGCAGCTTTCTAGGGGAGTTGGGTTTTTTCATCTTGTCCTTGCACTATAGGGATGCCCTTGGTTATCACCAAGCAGTTTAGAAAGGAGCAAATGAATTCTCAACGGTGTTCATTTGACTGAAAACAGAAATAAATGCTATTCTTCTCATCTTCAAAACCCCCAGTGGTGTCTAAGTCCAGGCAAAGAATAAAGAGCCTGGAGTCCATGTGTTTCAGGATAGCTCATAGAAAAAAAAAAAAAAAAAAAAAAAAAAAAAAGATTTGAGAAATTTTATCTTACTTTATTGAAGCTTCAGCTGAGTTAGAATAGGCTTAAATATCTGGACTTTAAACTCATGCAATCCTAGAATATATATATGTATATTTAATGGCATATAATAGTAGTAATCCCATTTACCTCTAAACAAACTGGAAGATTAAAGCTTCTGCCAATCTGAGCAACCAGGCTTTAGCATCATAAGTGCCCTCTGTATATTCCAGAGCAAATAGAGTGCACTTTTAATTAAAGCACAATCTGGACAAATAACTGACTAAGCCAGTTATTAGTCAAGTGTTAGACTGCCCCCAGAAATCCCAGAAATGACACAAAGTAACCTGAAAATAATGGATTAATTAAACAGAAGTGACAGAACCTCAGTCACAGAGCATTTTTTCTGTCTGTGGATGCATAACACAAAATCTCAATCCTGTTGTGGCCTTTCATGCTACTAAGAGATAAACATTTACTACTACTATTAATATCGTTTTATACATATTTATTTTGACTCATCTCAAAGGTATTTTTGTTATGTAGCCTGGAGTTTGGATAATGAACTATTAGCACCATTGTGATGTTATAATGTAGAGAGTAGATAGTAGTTTGCATCAAAGGATCTCAAAATACTTCAAATATATTCATCATAAAACTTTAAATGTTTTTAACTGTTTTTCTGCAATTGCACATCTGTAAGATCTTTATCCATGATTTGATGGATTTTCTAGTGTATCTATCAGTCTTAAATGAAAAAAAAAGATTCTGGACATTATCCTTGTGCTTTGAACTTAATCTTTCACAAGGAATTCTTATAAGGATCAAAAATGTGGTCTTATTTATTTAATCCAATTCTAGTAAAATGGGTGCAAGCCCACTAATGCTACTTAACATTTGAACATTGCTATTAAAATAGCCATGATAGTAGGAAGCAACTATAATTTGGCTGTGAATCACAGAGCTATTCACAGGAAGACTCTCACCAAAGACAAAGGTCCTGCTGTCCATTATAAACCCTTGAATTGCCTTCAGATAAATGCAGCTTGTCCTTCGACATAAAGCTCCTCATCACAATCCACTCAGCAGCCTCCATTGTTCACCCTAATGAAAATGCACTCTGTAACGGAGAAGCTGTCTAATTCATTACAGTAGCGAATATTTTTTTTTTCACCCAACTGTTTTGTACTGAAAACCATAAAAATCTCCAAAGCAAGTGGCAACATATTTTTTTTTCTAAACAAAATTTATCCTTCATTTGCAAATGGCACAAACTCCATTTTCTTTAATAGTAATTAAATAATAATGGTGTTCATTTTGTGCTTATTTAGCAGAAAGACAAATCTTGAAGATCTTTCCTCTACACCATCTTTAAAAGGAATCTCTTCTTTTGGGGTTTTATGTATCTACAGAGACTTTGAACAAGAGTTCAAAGAATGCATTTTCTTTCACCACATTAATCTTCCTTCTGGCTCTTTTCAGTTAATATTTGTCTAATATTTGTTAATTGCTACTAAAGATGCTGTATTAGGTAATGCATTTAATTTACCTGCTCAGCCTGAAACCACAGGACAGAAACTGTATCTGCGGATATGCCACTGTAGAGTAGCAACAGTAGCTTTGGGCTACAGATGCTAAAAATAACTTGCTCTGAGCTGCAAATCAGGTATGAGAGATTCAGACCATTCATAAGAACTGCAATTAAAAGCATCAGATGGGACAGAAATATCCTCTTCCATCACTCTAGCGATTCACTTTTGATGAGTCTGTGCAGTTTTTCTCATTTTACTTGTTTCAGATTTCATGAAAGGCAAAATATCTCTTTTGATTTCTTCTCTGTGAACCACTATTATTAAACAGAAGTAGGCATAATTTTAATTCCAGGCAGACAGCAAAGAAAAAGAAAAGATAATTTTTCTAGGCCAAACAATGCTAGACTGTTGGCATTTTATAACAAGGCAATCAAAACAGCACCGTCATAATAAATACATTCCCTTCAACATTTACATAAAATGTGGCCTCCTGTATACCTTTAATTAGCATATTTTTCTTTGTGTAGTCTCTAGGGGCAAGGTCGATCTGCTCGTACTCTTAGGAAAGTGTATGTGCTGGATAAGTAGTTCCACCGGAGCTGAAGAGATTGATCACACAAGTAAACCTCTTGTCAACTCGGCCTCTTAATAAATGCCACACAGTGACAGTCGGGTGAACAGCTCAAGTCCTGCCTGTCGATTTTTCTGGTAAACCAGCCTTTAGGAAGCCATGCGAAGTCAAAAGCCATAACTCGTTTCACACTGTGCAGTGCTGGAGCCAGGCAAAGTGGCTGTGAGCAGCACAGGCACGGTGTCCCACACAGCGGCACGGGGTCCCAGCCCTTCTTCGCATGGGAACAAGCTGCCTCCGTCAGCACAAGCTGTCCCTCTGGGTGCTCAGTCTGCTCTTTACTTCTTATACACACTGTTTGGCCTTTCTCTGACTCCAGTGCTGGGGATGGCACCAGCTTGGTGGTGGCGGCTGTCTTTCTACTGTTTTCCTTCTCAGGATATTCGGTGTCTAAAAGAAGGGATGCTCTCTGCTCCACGCTAAGCAGCAGCAGCACAGCAGCAGGGTCAGCGGTCCTATTAAAAGCAATGATGTGAGTGCTGAAAAAAAGTATGTTTTTGCTTTCTTCCAGTTAGAACAAACTGAATGATATCTTTTTCATTTTTCCATTTTGTTCTGCCAAAGAAAAACATTTGCTTATCAGACTATTTTTGTGTCAGAACATCTCTTTAATCTGCCACAAAACATTTTGTTTTGTGTCAGGCTTACAAGAAACAAGAGGGAATGAAGAAATAGCTGCACCTCTATCACTGCATCCCTTTTCCAGAAGAGCCAGTGACCAGGACGCCCCTGGGAGCCTAACTCCAAGCTCAGGTCCCAGCTCTACCTGAAGGGCTTTGAATTTGCATCTCCTGCAAAATGAGCTAGCCACTGCACTATGCCATTCTCTCACTTGACAGCTGGTGTTTCAGTGTTTATAAAAATCAGTTTCAGAGCTGTAAATATTGAGGGAAGCACACACTGGGATTTTTATTTTACCCTGATGGTTAAGGCACTCTGCTGAGGTGAGAGAATTATAGTCCAAATCAGTGCAGGCAGCAAAAGAATCTGAATGCAGCTTTCCCACATCTTCCTTGACTACATTAATCACGGGACTCTTAAACAGCAGAACGGACATTATCTGTCCCTCTGTCAAGATATGTTTGCTCCTCGACAGCCTAAACATGTTTGCAGCTGAAACTACTTGGCAAATTTGATCCAAGTCCATGTATATTTTGAGCTGCATTGAAACTATGTTTTGGCAAATTTCCTATCTGTACTACTCGTAAATTTAAATCCTCTGCTGCTCTACTGTTGTGCAATAACTAACATGGAATCATTCAAAAATAAGCAGCATATTTATTCATACTTCTGAATGCAAAAACTGAGCACATTTTGAATGTGAAATATTTCCTGTGTTAAACACATTCTCACAGTGTTTTCTGCCCAAGTTTCTCCATACTAATCAGTACCCACTATATCCAGCACATTCAGGCTGACATATACAGGATGATAGTGATTTAGTACAACTACTAAATTATTCATGCAAAAACATATGTTGCACTAACACTGCCAAAGTGTTTATAAGCAATATGTCTGGAAAGAAAAATAACAAGAGATGAGAGAAGGATGATCCCCAAATTAAAAAAAAAAAAAAAAAAAAATCTTGTAAAATTATCATTAATAAATTCTGCCCAGGACATAGTAGCGTGCTAATGAAAGCTGATGATTGCACCAAAATAGGAGGTGATGTCCACTGGGTAAGGACCAAAATATCACACAGGAGGAAAGAAACAGGTATTGTTAAAAAAACAGGGACTGGGCAAAATGGCAAAGGTGAGGGTTGTGTACACTGGTTGTTTGTACTGCCAAATAAAAAAGTGGCAGGTACATGGATATGGTCTTAAAGCCAAATGACAGCTACTTACTCAATCCACAATGCTAAATTCCTCTCTGGATTTGTCTCCGAAGGAGACAGTATCGGAGGCAGTGATGAAGGCAGCCATGAAGCAATATAGTCAGGAGCTTCCTGCTCAGGAACTGCTCTCAGACCTGTATTCTCATTAACTTCAAGAGCGAAAGCATTGCTGGGGTCACCTGTTCTTCATACCTATCACACAGGCAGGGGCCACCACTGAGAATATTTTGTGCCGTTTCTAAATTCCCCTCTGATCCATCTTTTTCAAGAACTTTTAAGGTCAGCAGAGAGCAACACGTGCAGCACACAGATTTAGTGGGCAGATTAGCTAAGTGACCTCAGAAAGGGAACAAAGTGTGCTGCTCTTTCAATCAGCATCTTATTAAATCACTGTTAACTAACATGGAGATATTTGCTTTGACACAAGAGTTTGCTGCAAGAGTTTCCATGGTAATTCTTGGCCTCTCCAAAAAGGGGGCAATTTTAGCTAACTCCAGCAGGCATAGATGAGTTTAAAGATATCTTCCCCCTGACTCCCGTGGCACTGTATCAAAGATGAACATTTGATACAGAAATTATCTCCTCGTGTTTAAGTGTCACTACATGGGGAAAGAATCTAGCCCCATGGCTTATGGATTTTTTTTCCATTTCCACATACTGCACAGCCCCTGGGATGAGCACAGAGAGATGGGGAAGAGGCTGCTCAGCAGAGCTGCAGGGTGTAGCTGCGCTGTGCCCTGGAATGCTAAATGCAGGGGGTACCAATGTTCCCTCCAGCTGGTAAATCTACCTCCAAACTGGATCAAAGATCAGGACCCTGGTGGTGGTGAGCTCCTGCTACAGCCGGAGCAGAGCTCTCAGCTCAGCAGCTGGTGGCCAGTGCTAGCTGTGGGCTTCCAGCCCAGCCTCCACAGGGATCCAGCAAAACCACTGCTCTTGGTCATCCTCATGCCTCAGACAGCACGAAGGTGCCTGGCCATGCGAGCATAAAGCTTTCTTCTCACTGCTGACTGCCAGTTGCTCTTACAACAGTTCTTGTTCAACCTTCTGAACCACGCTTACTGCTATTGTTCCTCAAAATGGCTCTCCTGTACAGCTCTGTACAAGTAATGCCTGGTCACTGGGCTGTGCAACCAACCCGATTACATTTTATACATGTTTTTAGCATTGTGTTATTTTACTTTGCTGTAATTGGGAAGAATTGCTAATACATAAACAACATGACTATAAATGTATATAACAGTATTAGAATGTAAATATTTCATCTACTTTACAAAGTATTACCTATGTTATATAAGACATTATATATTAGTAGGCAGCCATCTACACTTACAAAGACATATATATATAAAGATTATGCAACAGGCTATGAATGCAAAACTTGTTGTTTACTTTAATTATGAAGCAAGCAAACATCTCCTATACCAACATCTATGACGCAGAGTGGCACAGGAATAAGGATCTTCCTTAATAAGTCTGCAAATGTTAATGATATGAACCATCTCCCTGCACCAAAGAGTGGTTTTGTAGCAATATGTCATTGTGACATATAACACCTCCAAATTTCTATCAGCATATTTCATACTGAACTTGCTTATATGTGCATTGGCTTCTGGTGTACAGTACTTGCTCTTTCTCTTTCATTCTATTGTTTTGAATTCCATGAAAGAAACCCAGAACAAAAGGCCAGGGTCAATTTCACACAAATATTGAATGTGTTCTGTGGAGAGCATTTCCATTTTGCTGTTGTCAAAGCTGCTGCCAGTTAGCACAAAAGCATGCTGCAGGATGCATATAACACCCAGCCCAGGCAGGCTTCCCACACATGGCCTTACATCTCTGGTGGGCTCAAATGGCAGTGTTGTGCCATGGGACGGTTCCTCAGCTGGGTGACTTGCACTCCCCACCTTTAGTTGGGATACTGAGGAGTGCCACACCGTGGAGCAAGAGGCAGGAATTCTCACCTGACACCTCCCCACCCCAAGGAAAATCTTCCCTGAAGAATTAAAAACTTGAGCAGGACTGCAGTGTCATCAAGCAGGAGATGCTAATTGCTGCAAGGCTAACGAAGCAAGCCACATGGCTCCAACAACAAGAGGAGCAAGCATCCCAGCTTGGCTCCTCTGTTGTCCCATGGAGCTGTGTCCCCCCCCCCCCCCCCCCCCCCGGGCCCCAGAGATATCAGGAGCTATTAGGGAAAGGCACCTGCCATGCCCAGGTACCTTCAAGCATTTGAAACAAAGGCTATTTCTTCTGTTATTCATCTCCAGACATGAGCTACCATATATTAAACAAATATTAAATCTTAAAGTCTTTTCTGAGACAAATCTTCTGTAGGCTTCAGTACAAGCTTTGTATAACTCCTACAGAATCATTAATACACTTGGAGATTGAGTTTTATCCCTTTTTTCTTGGCCCCCTATTTAATTTAACTACTTATATGACATGAAAACAAAACTTGCAAAGATCTTCACCTGAAAGTTTGAAATCTTACCATCGTGCCAAGATAGGTTTGTAATATAAAGCTGAAGCAAAAGGAGGAAAAAGGAAAATAAACAAGCCCAACATGCTCTTGAAGGATGCTTATACTTAGGGAAAGGATGCAAGGAAAAGCAACATAGTTTTTCAGGAATTTATGCACTAAGGAGAGCTATTACAGACAAAATGACTTGCTCTTGTTGTTTTTATTTCTGTTCAGAAGGAGACAAGAATATTTATAGTTTTGAGATGTATCAACCTTTCCTAACAGGACTGTTTTTGCTAACAGCTTTTAAATGCAAATAATTCCTGTTTCTTGTTTGAGAAATATTTTATTTTAGTTTTTATTTGCTCTGTTTTGTGGTTCTAAGTCTATAAAAAATAGGACAATTAATTTAGTTAGCTTATCACATATGCTTTTCTCCATCAATAAATAACAGGCACCAGGAATAAGCACACCAAATGCCATTAATCTCATTGGTTTTAATCCTTTTATTTTACCACTTATTTACCACCTTTTTAGATTTTGCAAATGTTTAGGACAGAAATATGTTTATTCTTCTATGTGTTAGCTTCATACTGACAGGCTCTCTGCAGCTGTCATACCAACGGTTGTGTTTAATTAGAACTTTCGTATCAAATGGGGATGATGGGACAGAAATTACTGGCTGGATTTTTCATATAACATGTTCCTGGTGGAGGTAAGAGAGAATAACAACGAGAGCCTCAGCTCCGTGCTCTAATCCTCTCTTCTGTTGTTTACCCCTGAGAAGGATCTCAATAACCAAGACAACCTGTGTCTGGGAGAACACCAGGGTAGCATTGATCTAAGGATGTGCTGAAGGGAGAAGAGGATTTAGACTCTTGTCTACCAGCTGCTCCAGGCTGCTGGGGTGGATGGCATGTCCTGAGGAGGGGCCGCTGTGTTACACTGTAGTCTGGGGTACAGAAAGCTGGATATTCCTGAAGGTGCTAACCTTGTGTCCTCTGAGGGGAACACATCGAAACCAGGCCAAGCCTCTTTATACTGCATTCAATGAGATGAACGTTTTTGTTGCTTTGTTGTACTGCATTCCAAAACTACACATTAACATTGGTAATATTGTTTGCTTGAATGTATCTAGATATGTTCACTGTATTGGAAAATCATTCTGCTTGTATTATTTACAGCCTTATGAAGATAGAAATTGATTCTGCATATATGTATTTGTAACTCTGTGTATGCATGTAGGTTTCTATGTAGAAGTGATCTCTAATCATCCTATATAAAGAGATAAAAGGGTATATGTGCAACTATGCATACAATTGAACATATTTATATTTGTATATTACGCAGTATATAATGTGTTCATAAATAGAAACGAAAGATAGAACTATTTCAAAAAGCCAGTACTTGCATCAAATCTTGCCTTTCACTGATCATTTCCATTGTGTTTTATAACAGCTTATTGAGCAGTGAAGAATGGTCATGACACTGGGTGGAAAAATTGCATTTACTTTACAGTTATTTTAATCTGAAAAAGTATCTAATACTGCTGTGGAGGCATGGGAGGACTGAGAGAAGGACCATATGGATAGAACAGTTAGAATATGAAACAGGGAAGACTGAGGGGAAGGTAACATGAACAGACAAATTCTCTCTTTCTCATGATCTTTTGTGTTTCTCTGTAAGAGGAAGAGCTCGCTGAAATCAGAGATAGCTCCTGGAGAATACAGAGAAAAGAAAATAACATGAAAAAGGCCTTGGCAGAAAAACAAACCAAACCAAATCAAACCAAACCAAACCAAACCAAAAAAAAAAAAAAAACCCACAAAAAACTGTCCCTACAAAATAGCCCCCCTAAACAGTTCCATGTGTAAATATCATGTGTGTACTATTTGTCTAAGATTATTTGAGTTTTCACGAGGGATTTCATCCCTAGGCTTGGTACACTTTTCTGTTCGGATTCCTGAAAGCTCAGTCAACATGGTTTATTAGATGGAGCTTGTTTTTGATTCAGGAACATCTTCCTGGAGATATAAATACCGTGTGTAAACTTTTCAAATACGTGTGATAAAAGCAAGCCTTATTTTGATGAAAGTAGCCCTTGTTTAGTCCTTGTTAGAAATAGTCCTTGGACTATTTCTCATGCATGATACC
Source organism: Stictonetta naevosa (assembly GCA_011074415.1). NCBI lineage: Eukaryota > Metazoa > Chordata > Aves > Anseriformes > Anatidae > Stictonetta > Stictonetta naevosa. The sequence continues at coordinate 122,834,651 of CM021698.1, read as the reverse complement.
ATAAGATACCAGGATACATTTTTTTTTTTTCCCCCAAATCTGTAATTCTGGGGCTCTGTTTTGTCTTGAACACAACACATGATTAATCTCTATGTAGGATTTACAAAATCCGCTTTTAGCCATAGGATATACTCAAAAAAGAGGAAGTAAGATGTGACTTGTGCTAAACTTAGCAGTTCTGGCAGTTAATCAACTTTATTCACTGTTCCAGTCAAGTGAAATAGTTTGCTAGATAAATATAGGAATTGTTACTGCAATTTTGAATACTAATACGTAGCCAGCCAAACCGGCTTTAGAGTAAAGAGGCCAGTGTGATTTATTTGTGATCCCTTTAGTTGCTTTTTTATTTGTTCTTTCAGATTGCAGAGACTAAAAGTATATGATACCCAAACCCTTGGATTTTTTCTGTGCAGAAGATTTGACTTTATGTTCTGTCTGCATATATAATAAAATCAGGTGGACTCTAGCGGTCCTGGCACAGTCATGTATTATGCCCACTCTTCTCTGCCTGCACATAGCCCATGTTAGCCTCTAATAAAGGAGGACATTATGGCAAACACTGTTTATCCTGGGAGCATGATCAGCTGGAGAGTAAGCTGGTCAGGCTTTACTGACCAGGTCCCTTCACTGCTTTCTGGGTGTCTTAGCTCAGCATCTGCCTCTAGATGTATTTCAATTAAAATTAAATGAGGAAGGGACCTTAGAATCTCACTTTGTATATTCTTCAGGAAGGAGGAAGCCAAATTTCAAAATCCTGTTGGGAACAGTCTCCAGCCCTAACTGAGCCTTTGTCTGTTCAGATCCCAACTTCACTGGCCTTCTGTTTCTCATGCCGTCATTGTGACATTTTAGAGCTCTGAGCTATAAACCTGAGGAAGAGATCTCTGATGAGACCACATTGAGGAAATGAACTCTCCCAGTTGTTACTGACACTGCTGTCATCTGTTTGGGGTGTGTGGAAGGGGCCAAGTGAGTAACTGGGGCTCTAAAATGAATTCCATGCAAAACAGAATCTGAGTCTTGAAAGGAAGACAGGCAACAGAAAGTAGATGGTTGGAAATAACATAGAATAAATGTCATTTTATTTTTATATAACATTAAGGATGAGGATTTGAATGAAAATGAGAGACCCTAAAAGAAAAACCTGGTTTTAGCAGAAGCAAGCAAAGACCCCACCTTCAATCACAGGAAAGACAGGTGTAACCACCCTGTCTTCTGCACTCAAGAAGCAGCTTTATACTGCAGAAATGCTTCAATTGTAGAAATGCTATTCTACAATTTAGAGAACACTTTCCAGTGGATTTTCAACTGTTTTACAAAGCATATCAGCATCACGGCTCATGTTTCAAAGAGCATATGTGGGACTAGAAAATGAAAAGATTTCCTGAAAGTCACTTCAGGTGGGCCATGACAAAATCAGAACTTTAATGCAGGTCTCCTCAGTCTCAGTCCAAGATGCAATTATTAAGATAGAATTAAGAGTCAAAATTCAGCCTCAGTTTTGTCGTGGGATGAACTTCTATCATCAGGTAAGTCTCAGTGTATCATTTTTGTCTCAGTTCACCATAGGCTTTTACTATGCAGCAAAGTGCAATACCAAATTACATCTTGAGACACTAGGTATGACTGTATCATCAGAAAACAAGGCTGTTGAATACAAGGAGCCTTTCACAATCTAAGTTACTGCTGAATACACCTGAAAAATCCCTGTTTTTCCCTTTAGCTTCATGGTTAGTCTACCTCCATACACCAGCTGTTCATAAGGAGCACAAGGAGTAGTAGCACTGATTTGTTTTTGTACCACAAACTGAAAAATACGGAGATGATAAAGATGATAAAGATATAGAATAGCATACTGAAATCCACATGGGAGTCTAGACCTCATGCCAGGGCTTTACTGTGTCTCCTCCAATTGTGACATTATGTTAATAATGACTGCCATTACATCTTGCTGCATGCTGCTGTTCTTGTCATCCTATAATTTAATGTGCAGGGATATATGTGCTGAAAAATAAATGAAATGCTTGGGATCACCTGGCCACAGGGTTGAGCAGTAGGTACTTCAGTGTAAGAATGAAATGAATGTCTGTCTTACAGTACACACAGACTGTTCTAGCAGATTACCAGTTGCTCACATTTATTTCTGAATAGGGATATGTCAGAATACTCAGAATAGCTTTGGATGCAGGAGCTAATCAAGGGTATCACTGATATCAGCTGCAAGATGAAGAATTTCAGCATTTTCTCAAATGTTGGAACAGAAATTAGGGAACAAAAATATCTGGAAGAAAACCAAGAAATAATAGGTAACTTTGGGTGAAATCTGAATTCTTCATATACCTGAACAATTCCACCCTCAGTTACCCAGATCTTTGCAGAAACATATGTATCACAGGTCTTTTGTTCAAACTTGAATCCTAAATCCTTTTGTTTTCCACTTTGAAATTAAAAGAAGCCTTCAAGAGTAATAATTAGCCAGAACTAAGAAACATGGCACTTTGAACTGCACTGCTGAAAAATTCCAAGCCAAATCTGAACATGAGTTATACAATTTTATTCTTACCCTTATTCATATGATATGTGCTTTTGTGTCTGTGCTTTTTTGAATTATACAATTAAACAATTATACATAGCAAACCTGCACATATTGTAGTTTTTTTTTTTTTTTTTTTTTTTTTTTTCCCCCCACTTATTGGGTTCACATTTATATTTGCTTGTAAAGTACTACTAATTAGGGACCTGGACCCTGACTATGTATGCTAGTGATGCTAGGGTCATACAGTTTTGTTCCAGATTCTATGCCTCAGATTAGTACTGTCTGTGTTATAGATAACCCATAAACTCTTTCCAACATTATTGGCTAAAAAGAAATCAGTATGAGCAGTAAGCAATACTTGCTTAGGTATATAGAAGGAAAGATGCAGATGGACTCTGTAAGAATACAGAAATACCCTAAATTAAGCAGTGTATTCAATATTTTTCCACAGTCTGAAAGCTACCATTATTCTTGCATGTAATTAAACATGAAACAACTGCAGTCTAGAAGACTATAAACCTAAGAAAATTGGCAGAGGTCATTTAAGATTAATGGTATAAATGTTATGAAGACTTGATATATCAGCAGTACATGGTACTTGCTATTGCTTTAAAGGAGTGCCCTGTTATCTTGGGCCTAATGTTTTTCCAGTCAAGATTTGGGCATCTTCTACAGTTGCTCATTTCTCATGTAGTACAGTAGTAAATGCACCATTTTAAATAATTCAGCAGTGACCATTTCACTTTCTCAATTGCAGAGGGCTTTTGTTTGCCTTTTGTTTGTTTGTTTTTTTTGTTGTCGTTTTATTTTAATATTATATAATGTTACTGGCTACAGTGATCATACCTAGTCTCAGCAATTTCCCTTAGAAATTGTCCTGGTGTGTCCCAAAGGACTATCAGACAAATAAATCCAGTTTCCTTCCGTACAAGTAGATATCCTGAGGTAATGTCACCTTGCTCTCTTCTAAGTGAGAGCAACATATACTGGTCTGCTTAATCATTGCATGGAGGTGGATTAAACTGGGGGGACAGTCACTTTCTCAGGCTCTTTTGGGGGTAGAATTGTCAGCTGAGACTTTTTTGAAGCATCACAGGTGAGTGCATAGATTTTTGGGTTTGGTGCACTTACTGCTAAAATGAGTAAAAAAGTTCATTTTTCATGATTTTTTTTCCTCAAATGTGTTATACGCTGTTGAAAGGTGATAGCCACATGAGTACCCTAGATGCCTTTTGCTGTGCTGTTATTATTTTGGGACGGTGCCTTACTGACACATGATACCATGCAACTTTTACTGTGTTGCTTTTGGCACGTCTTTTGGATAAAACTCTGTCACATGCAAAACTACACAGGCCACATTAGGAGGACTGGAACACTCAAGGAAAAGGCTATTCATATGCAGCGCGGTTAGTCCTCTCCAGCCAATGCTTGTGATAGTCTGCTGTATGAGGTGGTGCTTCACTACACAAATCTAATCTAGATACTTGATTAAAGTTTTTAGGTCATATAATTTTATGAGTTATTAATTATTATCAGGTCTGGGAAAGGGAGGCAACTGTTTCTTCTGAGTTGAGCAGAGAAAACCTTTTACTATCTGAAGACAGATCAACAGGTCCTGTATAACAAAACAAAACAAGGAAATAAAGATAAAACAAACAACAAAAACCAAACAACAAAAACCAAACAACAACAACAACAAAAAACAAACAAACAAACAAACAACAAAAAAGCAAAAAACAACAACAAAAAACACCACCTCCACTACCAATAAAAGTTACTGGATATGGGGAAACAACTCATCAAAACAAGTAAGAGTACTGTAGGGAGCTTTAAAAACTCACCCAAACTGTTAAATAATAAATGAGTACATTTATAAAATCTTTAAATCAGTGTTGCATTTAACATATGTGATCTGTGAAAACAACAGAGACTCACAAAATGTTTTTTTACTAAAGGCTACTTTAAAAACCTAGATATAGTGACACCTGGAGAAGTACAGCTATTCATTACATGTTGCTAATGTTATTTTTAACAAGTTTTATTTTTTAGTCAGTATTCACAGAAATAAAGTAAACCTATAAATTCCAGTATGTTAGTATTCAAATATTCTAAATAAAATTAGTCTGTTCTGTAACTTCACTAACCTCTTGGTGCTGCATCAGAGAATGAAGTTGTCCACTGTAACCAATGAACTCTTTTATAATTCAATGGTTACCATCCTTCTTAAAAATTTCCCTAAAGAACCTACAAAAATTTCAAGAGGTGAAATTGACCTAGAACAGAACTTCAGGCTATAAAAAATAAATCTACAGTATAATTATTTGGGGGAACAACTAGCAATTAGGAAAAATTACATTCAAGGACACAGTAAGGTGTTTTATGACTTTGCTAAAAGTCAGATGTATGATTTACTTTTTCTCATTGATTGGGTCATCAGAAAAATAGCATAATTAAGAATAATAATAAAAGCCTTGAATTTCAGAAGAGACACCAGCCAGGTTCCTCTCCACAAAGAGTAAACATATGCCTTTGAGCAACCTGTAATATAATAAAAATATATTTCAGGTGCCATTGCTATCTTTCCTCTTTGAATCTCATTGTAGAACCCATATCCTCTCAAAGCTTTTTTGCACCCATGACTGCTTTGCATCAGTCATAATCACACATTTTTAGTTGTAAATTTGCATTTTGGACATCATTTCTTGTGAGACATGACAGGGTCATAAAATCAATTCCAATGAGCCGTACAAAATTAACAGGGGAAATGGTCCGTTAGATTTGTTTTCACCACCATCATCATTAAGTATAAAGCTGGCTCATTATGGGGAGACAATGTTTAATCATCCTCCAAATTTTGCAGATGGATTTACGTCTGTGCGTATCCTCTTCTGTGATGCTCAATAACCAGGCACAGTCTGTTCCAACAGCCTGTAAACAGGACCCAGTTCAGCAGGCTGTTCTGATTTAGCAAAGCATTTCAGCACGTGTTTGTGTCTTGTTGGTTTCAGAGGAGTTTAAACCCATGCTTAAAGATAATAAATCCACAATAAGGCCACATGCTAACAGAGACTGGGCTTGTGCATGTGCATTGATGCTTTTGGGAGCTGAAGTTCACTGAGAGCTAGGTGAGACAGGGAGACAACATGTAGATGTAGCAGTCCTGGCAACTGCACCTTGATTAGCCAGTGCTGCTACTGCAAATGAAAGGGTGTTATGATTGAAGAATAATCCCTGAGTATCAGAAAGCAGGAACAAACAGAAAATAGTCATTTTCTTCACAAGATTAGAAGAAATCCTAAGCAGAATTAAAAGTATGTACCATTTCCTTGTCATGTTGCTGGCAAAAACTTTGGGTTAAATTATACTGAAAGGAATCTTATTTTGGTCTAATTTCTCAGCATAATTATTTTCCTCTCAAAGGGATGACACATGTGGGTGGCAGTGCAGAGCTCTGAGGTTCCTCTCCTCAAATGAGATAAATGAGCAATTATACCCAGGATTTTGCCGGTGGGTCTCTACTCAGCCTTGCCCTTAACCTTCTTGGCTGAAGAGATCATAAAAAGCATAACCTGGCTCTTCCCAAAGAAGAACATCTGTGGCATTAAGTCCAGCACTGAAGATAGTTTTCTAGGTTATCACTTGTTGGTAGCAGATTTAAATGGTGACTTTAGGAAAACATACATGACTCATTGCAATAAATTTTTGGCTAGTATAATTCTACTAATCCCATTGGGTGAATACTCAGAATGAGGCTAGTTTTCTACATTTGACCATGTTATTTTTTCAAAAACATGTTTTTATTTTAACAATCCAGAAAAGTAGAGCATCAAGGTTAAGAAACCTGTTCTCTTGCTATCATTGTGTATTTGGTATTGATGGGATCTACTGCACAGGTATGAAGAAGAGAACATCAGCTGCTTAATGTCATGGCAGGAAGAGGACATCTGGACATGGTTGCTAGAAAGAAGCAACCAGAAATACCAAGATGTCCAGAGAATGGAAGACAAACAATATTGATGAGACAGAAACTCATGTTCAGTCTCAGTCTTCACTGGGACTTTTCAGGTCAGTGAGGTCTAAGCAGAGTTCATATGAGATTTGTGTAACACATCATGCAGCTGATTGCTCAAATGCTTTATCCTGAGAAAGCTATTTACTGAAGGGTAATGCTTTCTTAAAAACATTAAGATAAGCAATTCTGCAGGTTCAGAAAAAAGAGCTAATAAAAGTTGAGCTAATAACAGTTCATGATGATGGAAAAAAATCAAATAGGAAAATACAGCAACTAAAGGTTTCATCTTCTTTCTGAAGACTCACAAACAGTTATTGCAAGACCCACTGTGAAAAGCAGTGAATCATATGAAATTCTAAAAGGCCCCCTTTACTGGGATGTCTACCGAGAGATAGAGATTGAAGTTCCATTTTTATCTGCAAACAAAGGTTCAGAAAGAGGGCTACAATCTTTTTGGAGCTTTCTTGAAACCAAGGATGTAGACCAGGCTGTCACTGATGTCAGTAAAAATGTGGAGAGGTGTGGATCAAAGAATACAACTTTCTCTAAATGAAAAATATATGAAAAACTTTCAACAGAGGAGACCAAATAAATCATACATTATCACTATCATTTATATCCTCTGAGGATGGCAGATATGGAACATCCCAATGGAAACACAGAAATCCTAGACAAATGTCAGTAAGATGACCCAGGTGGCCCTGAACCTGCTACTGTTAATTAGCCTTCTTACCCTCTAACCTTGCATAAATTAGAGACAGAGGTATAAGACCAAGCAGACAAAGCAACCTTTTCCTCAAATTAGTATTATAACAAAACCAAATTGTTATTCTTCTATTCCTCTCTCTCTCTCTCTTTTTTTTTTTTTTTTTTTTTTAAATGTCTACCATGTATGAAATAAAGGAAACTTTTAATTACATTATTTCTTAACACTTCTCCAAATTAGCATGCTTTAGGGACTTTCATTACTAAGATAAAAGTGAATCCTATATTCTTTTGGAAAGAACTAGACACATTTAATTCACATTAAAAAACTTAGCAGAGTCCACACCTTTTCTTATTCTGCATTTAAGAAACTTGCAAATTCATAGTCATGCTCTAAATACAAATCTGTCAATACATAAGTAATGATGCATTATTATTTTATTATCATTAATAAATAATAGCAACAAGAAGAAATTTTGCCTGAGTCAGAACTCCTCGGTTTGACTCCAAGACCAGAGTTTGTTTTTTGAGTGAGAAGATAAAATATGGGATCATGATGGGATGATATGGGCCACCATCCCAATGAAAAGTATGAGAGACACCTATATCATGTTGAAAAGCCCATTTTTTCCCAGTGATGCAGTACATGTAGTGATCTGATTCAGAAAAGGCATTGGCTTATGTGAGTATAGCTGTGCTGTAGGTTCACTTTTGTCAACACGTAGAAAAGCATGACTACAAGTTATATGGAATTAAACACACTTCTCTCTTTCCAGAAAAAATAGATGTTCTTTTAAACAGACTTGAAAGTGGGCCTTTTTCATGCTAAGGCAGATTCACAGCAGTCAGAGACTAGTTAATAATGTGGGCAGCTGCAAGAAAAGTCTTGTTATTCAGCTACAAATAAAGTAGGGGATGGGCAACATCCATCTGGCTGTGAGTAAATAACAAAAAAGATTACTGGCCACAGTGCAAGCTAGGAGCTGAAAAGAGGATTAATGTGACGTTTTCCAGCAAGACAGCTTTTTCCCAAGCTCTAGAAAAGATATATTAAGAGTAATCTAAGCTTTTATTTCTAACAATGCCAGGAAAAGATTTCACAGCCAAGAATTCATTTCTTATATCCTAGAGTGTGCCTAAGGAGTTCACGTTGCTTCCCTGTACAGCACTGCCTGCTGCTTTGCAAAACAAGTACCAGGTTATCAGCTAGGGACAATAACTGGAGTTATTTCTGAACAACCACCATATTTAATCATAGGATTTGGAGACGTACCTACTGTCGTATCAGGGCAGGGAAGCCCTGCCAAGTCTGTGACTACTCCAGCTGGCAGTGATGCCGTTCAGGGGTGGCACAGGAAGAACTTGCTGTGCATCATGCACTGAGGTGCTGTTGAGTTTTGCATACAAAGCCCAAATGTGAGGTGCTGCTTTGGACTTAGATGGTGATGGTCAGAAGTCAGATGCAGCTGCATGAGTGTTTGCAAGGCAAATGCCAAGTGTTTTGAGACAAAACCTCATTCAGTTTCGCTTTGTAAAAAGCTGTCCTGCATGCTTTGTGTGGGGAGCTTAGATTTCACTCAGGGTGCTTCTTTATCACTAACATTAACAGCTAAATGGGACAGTCAGCAGGACTGCCAACAAAAGTCAGGCTTCCACCTCAGACCTCTCTCAGCACTGCACGGCTCACCTGGAGAACATCCAATATAAGATGAGCATCAAGAAAGATGAACCTGTTTCTCCCCAGATGGGTATTTCCTTCCCCAAATCCACCCCAATTCGGTCAGCTTCCATAGGAAAAATGACCCCTGAAGACCACTGTTTCTTACCCCCAAACCACACTGCATGGTGTTGAGGCTATTACTAGGGCTGATAGCCCTGATGAAAATATGCCATGCATACAGGACTCCACAGTGTAAGGCTGTGTATCAGGGCACCTTCCCATGCATGTGCACAGCGAAATGCTTAGAAATGAACAAAAAGAAAAAGGACTTAAAATAATACAACTGGGGAAGTCTGAGCTCTGAGAGTTTTGAGCTGAATTACAAATTGTCTGAGTCGGGATATGTTGGTGCAGGGCCATTGTTTGCTGACAAGTAGAGACAATGTACTTGCACAGAACAAATTTGTTCCCTGCATACAGAGAGCTTTTTCAACAAAAAGAAGGAAAATGGAACACAGTGGGGAGCTCAGGGGGAGCTTAGAGATTTTTCAGGCATCATGTTTGTATTATTATCTTTGTGTAAGTTTATACTAAAGAAATCAAAATGGGTACATCCCATCAGAGCAGTAGAGAAAATTGATGTAGGAAGGAAAGGGAGAGGTAAAGGAGTACCTATAAAATTGCATAGTTTCTAAAACTGTACACTAGTTTTGGAGATTACTCACATAATAAGCATGGGTTTCAGGTAATGACATATACTGCAGTAATTTCATGTTGTCCATAAAGATCAACATTTAAGACGTAGGTCCAACACTATGACCAGACTGCTAGTGACATAAAACATAAGTAATAACTTTGTTGACATTAGAGGACATGATTCAGCAAAATCAGGTACAAAAGTTTAATGCAGACCAGTCCTGAAAAGTTGATGTGCAACTGAAAAACAGAGTGTGGAATCACATAATTGTACATTTTGTAAGGTTAAATTTCAGTGAACTGTCAATACTTTAAAAATCAGCTGCATGGTCTGACCAGAGTATAACCCAAGTGACTACTGCTGGGTTGCTGTCCTATAACAGGTTATACAATCAGATATTCCACCTGTATCCCAAAGGTGCAGATGGGCTTTATTTCACAGTGACAAACAACAATTCTCTTCAGACAGCTTTTTCAATGCTTCCTTGGAGGAAATGGCAGGTCAAGCTTGAAACTGTTCTAAATATAACAGTACAGAAAAAGATAAAAAAGTGAGGGGGAATAAAAATGCATGTTGGGATGGTCTGCTTCCTATTACATTTTTTGCAGGGTTAGTACCAGCATTAGATCTCCAAGTGGTCCCCAATGATCTACCTCGGAAGAAACCCTCCCGCACTCTGTGGCTCTGGTACTGTCATGACAACCTGTCACCAAAATGCTAAGGGATGTGTAAGGGAAGGTTTCCTTTCAACCAGCCTTCATGGTTGAACCTTCCTACGCTGTTCTGAATTGTCACCAGAGATGCTCAGATCTGCATCTTTGCACTCATACAATTTGAAACAGACATTGATAATTAATTTCCACCAAGGGATATAAACCCTTTCAAACCTATTTTTAGCTACTTCATCATAATGTTTTGATAGCCCACATGATCTTTAGGCAGCTGAAATAGCCATGACTCTTCCAACTCAGCTGAACAGTACTCATTTGCCCTGATGAGCAATGCAGCAGGGCAGCTTCCTCCGCGTGCCTTTTACTGCCTCGTGTGTGACTGATGCTGTCAGGCACAGGAATGTTCCCAATGCACTTCAAGTAAAATTAAAGGGCTTTTACAGAGGGTTTCAGCTAACCTCCCACACGAAGCTGAGAATTCTGAAATAAGCTCAACTTCCACAAATCAAGAGAAATCCAGATGGGGAGCTTGTTAAATAAGCACAATCTGAATCTGAGGTGGGTTTGCAGTTTGGAGGTAGTTTTTTTTTGGTAAACAACTTCTATTGGCTATGCAAATAAATTATCACAATAACAGATTAAGTTCTTCTATGAGGAGCTAGCTAGATGTTTGAGGAGTAGACTGATTATTTGTGCATACTACATTCTGCAACATTCCTTCTGTTTATGAGTTATTAACCTAGTACTTTGAGAGATTTGTCATCCTCTCCTAGAAAAACATTAAAAGATGTTACAAGTATTATGCTAACAATTCCAGGGTGGCTGCTTTTCGAGAACAATTTCCTTCTCTAAACATGAACTGAATTTTATAAATGCAGACATTTTCTTCTTTAAAATGCAAAGATCCTGCTGTTTTCAAAGAATATATATTCTAAGTCTCTCAGAGCTTAATGCCACAATTATTCCACCAGGGTTCTATAGTGACTTAACATTACTTAATCATTTCCTGTCGGTTCTGACTTGTCCTTAGCCCAGTTAAAAAAAAAAAAGAAAAAAAAAAAAAGAAAAAATCAGGAAATCTCTGAAATCTTTTTTTTTTCTTATTTTTATTTATTTATTTATTTATTTTTAATGTGATTAATTTAAACGATATTGAAGATGGGGATTAGAAGTACAGGAACAAAATATGCAGGGCCAGATTCTGACCTTTTTACTGTTTAGGAGGGATTCCATTGACATGAAAGCAGCTAATGTGGCAAAGTGGATGTTAGATCAGGACCTGGACTGCAGAGCTCAGAAAATCTGTGACAGCATCCAGCACTCCCTGTCTCCATTGGACCTTCTCATATTTTGCCTTCCAACATATCCATGAGGTGGTTTTGGCCTACTGAGGCTGTAGGTCTGTACATATGAAACATAAAATAATTCATTTGTTATTTTCAAAGTGCTAATTTACAACAAGGCTCCAACTACTGATTCTTTTGTGCTGTGGATTTCTGTTTCTCCTTTTGACCCCTAACAGTGTCTAATGGGGCTTCAAACTTTCCTTAGACCTTCATCCCTAGAAAGTTCTGTATCATGAGGTCTGCGTGAAAGACTTGCCCTAGATCCTTTAGCTCATATATACTCCTGCATGCATGTCTTTGAGCTTGTGTTAGTTCCAACAGGTCCAACACATTGTCATTTGATGGATGTCAATACAGGCAAAACATTAATAAGTAGTCAGGAAATTTAAAAGGCCCTTATGAATACAGAGCAGAGTTCAAGAATTGGCTTGCATCCAGTCTAACCCTTACTTCTTCCACACTCATCTTCCAAATCCTAGCATGAAGCCTTTCTGCTCAGAGCTCCCAAGAGTTTCATTAAAGAATGAAAAGATCCTTTTTTCTGCAATCAGAAATGCAATTCTAAGTCCAACAGTCAGAAATGGCCACCCTGCTTGGACTTCATATAAAATATATACTTGTATACATGCTGAGTACATGGTCTCCTTAGAGAAGCAGGAGATCATTTTGAGGCTTCTTTTAAAAGAGGACTGCCAACACCTTCCCATGTTTACTGAAATGCTTGGAGGCTTTCCAGTGTGGGTGGCAGCTCGATGGTGCTAACTAGCAAGTCTTTTACAGAACTTGGCAGCACTGCTACTAACATGCAGTGGTATGGAAGAAACATCAGTTAAATGTAATTCAGAAGCACTGTAAATACTGTGCCAAGTTGTTTGTAAACAAGCCTCAACAGGTAGAAAGTTTGGACTGGGTGTGTGCCACTGGACTGACTGCTCCAGTAAGCCTGAGGAGTTTGCTCTGGGAAATTAGTCACCAGTGAGAAGGCCTGGGGAGATAAAATGCCAACTTTCTGAGGGCTTCTTCTCTGTGAATGCGCTTTCCCTTTCAACCTGCAGCTCCTCTTGCTCTCTCACCAACCCTTCGATGATTTCTAGTTTGCCAGAACTAACAGGTTTCAGCTGTCCTCCATTCTCTCTTCAATTTCTCTCCCTGTTTTTATTCCGCGCCTTCCTCCAGTTCCAGCCTTTTTGAGCCCTTTTTCCACTACAAGGCTACCTGTCTGCCTTACCACCGTCTTCTCCCCCTGCTCCTGCTTTTCTCTCTCATCTTTGTGGGAGCCCCAGCTGCTTCATCTCACTTGGCCTCTGCGTTAGATAGGCGTCCGACCCAAATAAGTCCTTCACACGTTCTCTGTAAGCCACGGGGGAAACAGGCATTTCCAGAGCATGGAAAAGTCTATCCTAAAAGATGGATCTATTCCAACTCTCATATTGAAGGAAAATCCCACCTGCAACAGTTGTGGTTCTATCACCCTCCTGTTCCACAGCTACCCAGCTGCTATGAACGACAAAGTCTGACAATGAGGGACATCCCCTTGTGGCCAGTATCTTGGTCCCCTTTATCTAGCCATTGATACTCATGAAGTTCTATGAACTCCCATTTCCCTGGCACATTTGTTCAGAATTTCTTTACAGTGAGAGGGAAGATAATTGGACTGACAGAGAGAAAGATGTAGAGAAAGACAAATAGGCTACCTGAGCCTTTTTTAGACACCATATACAAAAAGTATATGACTAAAATTTTCTAAGCTACTCTTTACTTTAGCTCTGCATTCATTGATACTTCTTGAGCCATACACACAAATCTCTCCTTTAGGTTTTCATCATCTCACATATCTGTAGTGCATATATTTTTTTCGGCTTTTTTGACCTTGCAAATCTTTCCTTTTCTGGTAGATGTCACAAACTCTACTGGAAAAAAAATGGTATTCTTAACACTTGGAGTATGACTAATCTGATTTTAACAACCATTTCCTCCCTCTGCATTCTCCAATGCATGAAACATAACCTGCTCAGTTTTGTTGCCCTTCCCCATCCACTACTAATCTTTTCCTATATGTGATACAAAAGTTAATGCATGAAGAGCCAATGACACCTAACATATTTAGTCTGTTTTCAAAGAGGCACCTTCATGCTGCATCTTTGTTGTGAACTCTTCAAAATCTTTTCATTACACTCAGTTCTGCAGAGGCTACAATTTCCTGCACCCTTGGTCAGTGCTCTTATGGCATCCAGTTCTGGATTCCACCACAAACAATTTGAGAGAACCCCAGAGGGAGCAAAGCCAATGATCAAGTGTCCAAAAACATGATCTATGAGGAAGTACATATTAGTTGCTTGGTTTGAGATTAAGGCTGGCGTGATACAATTTATGTCAGGTAAATGAAAAAGGACTGCTGCCATCAGCTCTTCACATCTACTGTGGAGATGACAAGATTTAGCAGCCTTCAGTTTCAGCAGGAAGCTCATAGGAAAATCAGAACAGATTGTCCGAGAGGTCTGTGAAGGTGCCATCACTGAAGGTGTTTAGGAAAAGATCAGAAGTTTGTCAGAAGCAAAGTAGGTGTATTTGATTCTGTGCCCAGGGGATGTGCTATGCACTCTCTTCATGTCTCTTCTGCTTTATTACAATATGGCTCAAAGATAAACACCTGCTAAGTAATTTCATTGTGCTTCTTGAAATCTTTCTATACAAACCTCATTCATCACAATCCAGGAAAAAAAAAAAAAAAAAAGTCCTAGTGTTTATTACATTGAATAAAATTATCCCAGATAAGCTATGTTCACTTCTATCTATTCACGCATATTAACCCATAGCATTAGGATCCTCTTATCAGTTCATTGACTGTCCTGACCACATTAATAAGCAAATATTCCCAGGCCTACATCCTACAGTACAAAGAGCATTCAAGAAAGACATCCATGAATGGGATGGTAATTCACCTTGAAGCCAGTCAAAGTAAGAATTTACAGTATCTGTGGAAGCAAATCAGTTCCAAACCACTCCTCAAATGCTCTCAGAATGTTTGCTGTCCTGCAGGCAGGCATGGATCATGGCAGGAAAGACATTTTTTGTAGTCTCTTAACAATTCATTAGAGAAAAAAAATAGAGACTTAACATGATGTCTGTGTTCAAATTCTGTTGCTGGGTTATTTATTTATTTATTTATTTTTTCTATGAGCCATTTGGGGGAAGTTCAGGAAGGAGTAATTACTTTTTATTTATTTATTTATTTATTTATTTATTTATTTATTTATTCCCTTTGAAAACACAGTAGTAATAGTGCTGGAGCAGTGAAGGACTTCTGTACCCTCAAGCATGTCCAGTTTTTCCAGCTACCATCATCTGGTCTGAAGCAAGATGTTATGTCTCCCTAGAATTTCTGCCTGTTTCTAAAAAAAATGTATTTCATTTTTCAAGTATGCGACCAAAATACTAGACCAAAAATGGAGTCACGGGGAAAAAATATTGTAATTTACTGTAAGCATTTTACCACTGAGGATATGCTGGACACAGGCATTTTAGGACATTTTTCATATTGATATAGACAAAACAAACCGAACCACTGATAAGTAATGATCTTTAATGACATTTCTTACAACACTAAAAGCTCCAGGTCTCCTACGCTGGGTTCGGGAACAACCAGGGCTTTTTTTTTTTTTGCTTGTCAAAGCTCCAGTGAAGGCTGCCAGATGGGATACAGAGAAATAAATCATCCTCAGTTGCCTTTTTGGTGTGCATGCCAGAGGATTCCACATTCCTTTAGCACTGCAGTAGACTCCTGCAGTCACTGAGATGCTCACTGGTGGCAGGGAGGTGGCCATGACCCTCTGGCATTGCCCCTCTCACCAGAAGTTCTCTAATCACCGGCCTGGTATGGGGCTTGTCTTGCTCTTCCTCCTGTTGTGGCTGAACCACGTCTCCCTGTCTCATCTAATCTTCTTCTACAGATAATAGCCAGCCTTCTGGTGTCATTATTATTTCTTCTGCCCCAGCCCTCTTTTGTAATTATAAGAAAAGATGTGGAAGAAGGGTGGCTCAGTCTGCCAACCACCAGTGCAAACTGGGATGAAAAGTGCTTCATCTCATCTCCATAATAGCCAATACATATTTACAGGGGAGAGCATTCCTTCAGATATCCTTGGTTTCTTTTTCTGTCTGTCCATCACTGACACAGCACCTTGGATGAGTGAAAACTGGAAATGTTAAAGTGACAATTTTACAGGATAGATAAAATAAGCAGTTCAGATTTATCTTTGTGAAAACTAGACAGAACAAGACAGCTGGTTTGGCACTAATGCATCTGATACAGTTGGGTTACAAATTGGGAAACAAATTTCTGGAAACACTGTTAATACCATTTTGATGTTAATTCATTTGTTATGGCCTAAGAACATATTTTGTATACTCGTGCTTAAGTGGAGTTTTTTCACCGCTCATTTTATTTAAAAGCTGGTGTTTAAGTATGTTGTTACAGTGGGTTACTTTGGCATTAAAAAAAGGGAACTGGTCACTTGAAGGAAGACCACAATAAAGAGGGTAATTTTGGTCCTGAAATGCACAACATCTGGGCACAATTATGCACTTGGCTTCTGTGCCTGAGCTCCAGCTGGCCAGAGGGGACCCTGCCAGGCTGGCTGCAGGGCACTGATCTGCTCCCTGCAGTTAACTCTTCCCCTCATCATCAGACCCACATGAGTTCCTGTGGAAGATGAAGATGTCATTATAAAACAACATCAGAAGACCTAGCTGCATGGAATAACCTCATCTATTGACTACTTCATTAAAATGTTGAATGTTTAGATTTGAGGCAGAGGTACAAACTGGAAGTTAATGGCTTTGAGCTTGCTGTCATTATGTCCAGCCTAGAAAATACATAGATTGGATTAGCGCTATCCATAGAAAAACTGTTAAAAGGTGTTTCAGATCAAGTGCTCAGAAGGTGAAAATCAAAAAAAAACAGAGAGCACAATAGGAATGAAGAGTGAAGGGCATTGGTAAGGTTCATGAGTTGTGCTACTTTGGATGTATGACCACAGGGAACAAAAGAGCTAATAAGCAAATCAAGATGTACAAAAACAACAGCTGCAACATTAAAAAAGCTTCATAATTAGAAACAACTGAACACCAAATCTCAGCATTAAGGAAAGGCTGAGAAAAGTTGTAGAGTTGTAGCTTACTTTTTCCAGCTTACAATAGGTGTGAGATATTGAGATCTGTTACGTTTTCTTTTTTTTTCTTTCTTTTTTTTTTTTTTTTTTCCAAACAAATGCTTGTGTAGTGTCAGAATCAGTTAAGTTCAACTGGAATTTGAATTCCAGGTTCAATTTTGTATCATTCATTGTTCTACACTCTTTATTTTATAGAGATATAGAGATATATATTTTATTTATATGTGCCAGCAAGAGCAGCACAAAGGTAAACATAAATCAGGCTACAGTGACATGCCCAGAAACTACCAGATATCAGAGTTAACTAAGTCTTGCTAGAAATAAGTATGGTCTAGTTTTCTTACAAAATTAGGGAAATTCAAATATATCATGTCTCCTAAGAAGTAATATTTTTAAGCAGAAAGGATTGAATATACTATGTGAAGAAGACAAATATAGGTCATTTTAAGCCCTCTCTCTTTTTTCTTTCAATTAGTATACTCTTATGAGTTTCAAAAACACTGCCAATCTGCAGAGGTTTCTAGAATTAGACTTTTATGTTTGCCTTAGAAATGCATCCAAAGTTTAGATGGGTTGAACAGGTATTTTATTTCTTACCACAGAATCACAAAAACACTGAGGTTGGAAGGGAGTTCCTGAGACCTTTTTGTCCTGCTCAAAGCAGGATCAGCTACAGCATGTAGCTTGGATCATGTCCACTTGGGTTTTGAATATCTCTGGTCTATAACAACTCTTTTGCAATTGTTATTTTTAGCCTTCCTACCTATAATTCTTTAGCTTTCTGGTGACTTTATTTTATTTTATTTTATTTTATTTTATTTTATTTTTAATTTCCTTATTTTATATCTAGTGACAGCCATCTATCAGCTCCCTGAGAGGTAGATTTTGTCAGGGGAAGTCCAGAGAAAACTGTGTGGCTGAGATTCTGACCCTGAGATCTCTGAGTGTTTCAGCAAGGGAGCTAGTGGCATGAAAAACAGATGTATTCTCATGATTTTGAAATACGGGCTTGGTGGACTGAGTTGTTATATAAGCACTATTATTGTTGCATGCTTAACTTGCAGAGCTCTATAATCCATTCCCCAAACTACCCTAAGGAATTGTCTTCTTCTTAAATCCATCTTATTTAATCATAGACTTGAGTATATCACCATATATTTTACAGTTTAGACATAACATTTCTACATTAAAGAGAAGATTTCAAATGGATAATATATTTGGAGCAAATTTCTCAATTAATCAGGGCGAAGTTAACCTTTACTGTCCCTATTTAGGTGCCAAATAGTCTTATTCATCTGTTATTTAGGAAGAAATATTTCAGCTGGGTACCGAATGCCCACAAACAACTTTATTTTATATATTAAAAAAAAAAGAAAAAAAAAAGAGAAAAAGAAAGAGAGAGAAATCACACCTAGTGACTGCACTGACACTAAAACACATGTATTGATCTGACCAAAAAGTTCCTGAAGTCCTTGGACATCTTTTATTTGGATTCCATTGATTTGGGGACTAGTGAATCAAAAGAGTTCTTCATGTATTGTTACACTGGTTTCTGTCTCTGAACAAGTATTTTCTGCACCACTTTACCACTAATATTACTTGAACAACTCCTTTGATTCTTGTTAAATTAGAGAATAAATCTAACCACAGCTATAAAGCAAAACCATCTCTCAATATAGTCCCCTCTGAAGGCCTTCACAAAGTTATTGTGAATTTAAATTACAAAACAATTCAAAGAACTGTAGGTATTGTTTATAACAAGAAATTTTAAAAGAGTAAATAGGACTCACTTGGCCTTATACAGACTCAGTTATTTCCAGTCACAACTGCTTTCACAGGAAAAAAATATTTAATGGGTCTGCTTTCATGATTTTGTGATATATGTGCACATATGCTTGCAGGTTTCGATGTCAGGATCTGATCCTTCAAATTTTTAAACAAGTATTCACAATATAATCAATAGGACTACTCCATGGCATTTGAGTTGTGAGTCCTCACAAATATATTCCTTAGGGGGAAAAATGATAACAACAAACAAATACTGATGGCTTTGTGAACAGCAATGTGGAAGAGGATTTTAAGAGCTCATGACTACAGACTGTGAATCGTATTTGCTGTGCAATAGAACAAACAAACATGTAAGCTGGGATGAAGTTTCACCAAAATTAAGGGGAGCAGTGCGCTCATTTCCCTTACATGATTCTAAATTATATAGCACATCAATTGTACCAACAGCCATGAGATTTTCTTCTGCTGTTTGTGCCTTTAAAAGCAATGTAACAATTCAGTGCTATGTCAGTAAGTAAGACTTTTAATGGCAATATAAGAATACAGATGACTGTTTTTACAAATTGCATGAAGTTCAAACAAGCACAACTTTATGAAAATGAATTAGAATTTATTTTAGATTGTGGAATCTGAGAGTTAATACTAAGGAACTGCTTAAAATATTTATGTTGAAAAAAATATGAGCATCTATGACATTTGACTGATTCTATGTGAACCTCTATGTTTAGAGATTGAAATACCAGAATTCTGCCATGAACAAACTTTTTTTGAAAAGAAGGCAGTTTTTAGGCAATAAGCTTTTGTTACTCTTCTAATGTCTGCTTAATAATAAATGGTAATACTTTTGCCTAAAGTGGAAAAACAGAAAGAACAAAAGCTAAATTCTGTTCATGCCAGAACAATGTATATGGAAGTTTTGAAGCCTACATAATGCCTTTTGTTTGACGTCCTATTTCTGACTGCAGAAAATTATGATCCCAACAGAGGCAGAATATACCGACCAAGCAGGCTAAACTGAGAGTTTCTAATGCATGTACAGAAATAGTCTGTATGTATGTAAATAGCACCTACATACATACATAAAGCTTTATTCATAAAGCCTATTCCTGCAACAGTGTTGAGTTCATTAAGTCCTAAAATAGCCTTGCAAAAGCTTTCTTCTTACAAGAACATAAACAATAATACTATGACTGTTCTATTATGGACAGTGGTAGGCTGGTGCACTTTTACTGTCTGAGAGAAACTGATGTGGCCTTTGATATTTTTGATTCTGAAGAGCTTAAAAACAATAATTAATTTATGATAAGGTTATCACAAGGAAAATAAAAACTAATTAAAAAGTTATTTAACCCTCTGAGCACAGGAACTCTCAGGCTGCCAGCAAAATCATTGCTTTGGAAAATACATGTTGACATCTATGCTATGTACTTACTCTCCAAAGGGTTACTGTGAGCATTATTAAGGAAAACTGTCAGCTTGAATTATTGCAGCATTAACAATCAGGTTCTCCTTGGTAGCTTGGAAGCCTTATATTTTATGCCAAGATAACACCTGCCATTTATAATTGCTTGAAAGTGACAAAGAATCTCCACTACAATCTCAACTGTAAACTTGTGTCTTTTATCTTTCCTTCTGCACTTTGAGCTTCAGAGATATTTATTTCTAATATATACAGAAAGAACCAAGTCTAGAAATGACAAAGATAGACCTCAGCAAGGTGACAGTGACATTTGGTGCTTGGTCTTTTGCTACTCCTTGCTACATTTTTAGGCATGAAAAAACTTTCAAGATTAAACTGTGTAAGGCCTATGGACTTCTGGTCAACAAAATGGCACAACAGACACTGTCTTAATATATTGGCAATATAGCCATGATCTATCAAGCTCTGGCAGTACATGCAGTAGTGTCTTGTTTTCTATTTAATTGCTGTTGATCAGAAATAGTTCACAAAAATAAATAATCTGGCCTCAAGCCATTTTAGCAAGAAAATCAAATTAAAAAGAGAAAGATATTTGGAGTCATCTGTTAAAAGTAAGTGCTGCTCTGGATTACATCTACAGGAAATGGAATAAAAGGAAAATTCTATTTTAAAATACCTAAGGTATTGATGTCTGTGCTCACGCTAGCTTTGGACTTTTCTGCTGTATAGGTCACTCTGCAGTATTCGCTCACTCAAGTAGAAATTAGAGAAGTCTCATTTGTCTTCTTTCACACTCACATCTACCATTTAGTTATGATCAAAGCTAACGTATACAGCCACATGTGTTCTGCCTTGGCATCACCTCCCTGTTCTCAGTGTGTAGCTTTATTGGGTGGAGGAAGACTCAAAAGAATAATTCTGCCAATTTTCTGCCATAGACGGACCTTCCTCAAGCTGCTATATTGCACAGAGCACATTTATTCTAAGGATCACAATAGAGCACTTATCCTGGTTCTCTATATGCTATAGAGATATATGATAGACTTATGCTATTTGTCCTAGGAAGTGTCAGTACCAGACTGGAACAAATAAATATATGTTAGAAATTTATACACAATACATACTTATATGAAACTTTGCTCTACAATTGTGCACTGAATGTATCATTTAATTCTGGATTTCTCGGTAGTTGCTTGGCTGAAGTTCTCTACACATCTTTCTCTACTCTGCTGTTGTTTTTTTTTTTTTCTTTCTTTTTTTCTTCTTTTTTTTTCTCTCTCTCCTTTTTTTTTTTTTTTTTTTTTTTTTTCCCTTCCTCTCAGTTAGAAACCCTTCCAGAGTTTATGCAGGAGCTTAGTATGAGTGTGACAGTGTCTGAGAGTCTGCTCCTTTATGCAACAGATATGGCAGTTTGGCAATGGTACGAAGTCCTTTATGATAAAAGCCCTGCTTGTTGGACCCTAACACTTGGAGGGGCTGTTACATAAAGGTTTTTCTCTACTATTTTGCATTTGTTTTTGACAGGGTTTACTCTGCACCAAGAAAATTAGTATTACAAATTAATGAGTTCAGTATCTACTCTTACTGTGTGTTATTATGTACCTGCCTACCTGAAACAGATGGGTTGCAGGAAGAAGTGATGATGAACTTAGATTCTGGATCCTCTCAAATTAGGGGGTTGCTTCCAACAGAGGTTAGGTTTGGAGCTGTCTGTCTGAAAGGTAGAGCCACCACAGAGGTGCCTGCAACTGTTTTGTGTTTACTCAGTTCAGTGGTTGCTTTTAACAGAAAGTATATGAGCTAATTTGCAAAAAGTGGGATAATCCCACTTCCCGTGACTGCAATTTTGTTTTGGAATTAGCATAAAAAGCAGCCCCAGGCTGGTTTTTTTTTTTTTTTTTTTTTTTTTTTTTTTCCCCCAGGGTTTTTAATTTAATTATAAGATCTAAGACCTGATGAACTTTTCTGTAGCTTCCACAGATGACAATTCATTTCTATTCTTGTTCTCCTAACAACACTGGGTGTGTGAGTGTGAGGGAGAGATCTACAGTTGCTGGAAGCTTGTACACACACTGAGTTCTCATAAAATAATAACAACAAATGAAAAATGCAATAAAAGACATGACATGGCTTTTACTAGCTAAATCTAATTTATAATCCAAAAGCTTCCTTTAATATAAAATGTCATCACAGTAAAGACATGGTTATAAAGCTAATAGCAAATGCAATGAAAGGAAAGAAAATCCAGAGACATATTGTTTGCATCTTGCCAGTCACTTATTCTTCCCATAGAAATGTAGTACAGAATAAAATTAATATTTATCTTATTTTTTCCAATGTTACATGGAAAATTAAAATAAAGGAAAATTTCAAGGGTGGATCGTTGGCCCATTTTTTTGTGGAAGTTCATATTGGCATTAGTCAGACGAGGGATTCAATTTAGTGCCAACTCACATCCTGTATAGCTGTCATAGCCATAGAAACTCAGGAGCCAGGTCTTGAGAAGAATGCAAGTGCCTTAAATAAGATTTGGACAGGTTTCAGTTATCAAAATCCAAAATTGCAATGCAAGAACTTCCATTTCATGGATGTTACAAGTAATGTCACTTGCTGGGCACCTTCCCTTCTTGCACATGCCCAGTACTCCCTCACTCTGAGCAATGGCTGCAGTGGTGCAGACACAAGGTGACACAGAAAAAACAAACCAGCACCCCTGGGCTCCCCTGAAGAAAGCAGATCACCCATCACTGATAGCACTTGGCTTTCCTCAGCCCAGGTGTGGCTGGTTTCTGCTGAAGTACAGCCAGAAGGGTAGGTTGCTCTCCCTCCTGTACTGTTGAATTACAGGTAGAGCACTTGCCCAGGAAGGGGAAGAACTGAGTTTGACACCTTTCTCATGTGAAAAGTGCTCAGATCTGTGTGTTCCACACCACAGAGCAACCCACCTCTGGGATGGACTTCCTGCTGAAGGGCTGATGTGGATGCATTGCTCTTTGCTCTTTCAAAAGAGAACATGAGACGTAAGTCTCTGAGTAGAGACTAGTCTGTTGACTAGGCTGGGCTACAGTTCAGAGATCCATCTCTTAATGTGTTTTTTTATTATTATTTTTTTTTAAAAAGTAAACAATTCTATTTTTATTTTTATTCGAAGAGCAGGCACAGATTCCTCTCCTCAGGCGATAACCTTAGAGCCCAGCCTATCTGTAGAGAAGCATCCCTGTCTCTGACACTGAAGCTCTGGAGAGGACCACGATGGTGCCAGTGTCCAAGATTTCCTAATGCTGTGCTCCAAATTTTGGATTCAGATATCTCACTCCCTCCACCAGCTTTGTATGGACATTGGGGATCTAATTCTTTTGGAATTTAGAAGTTTTAGGATGAAACAAAGATTTAGAGTCTACTTATTTGACTAAGCTAAAAATTGGACCTCCTAAAAATGAGGAGTTACAGTATTTGCTAGGGAGGCCATCTCCTTGGAAGATTCAAGAGGCTTTGGAATTTGTGGGTCACTGTCAGAAATTGTGCAATTGTTCTGTGTCTCGTTTTCTCACCTTTGGAAAGAGGTCACAATTATTTTTCTCCTTCTTGTTGTCTGTTTCATCAATTTTGTGCCACACTGTGAGACATTTGTCCAGAGGAGTGAATTGTGGTACTTTAATTACCACTGACTGTACAGAAACTCTCTATCAAACTCCTCATCAATGTGATACAGGGTTACAGTCTACCAGCTCTCTGAACTGAGTGAGAGTCTGTTGTTATGTGTTTCAATGGTATTCAACAAAATAAACACCTGATTTTGGTAAGTTCAGTTCCTCTGGTCAAAACACTAACAAACCCTTTTTGTATGGTACCCCAGACACTCTATTTATGCCCTGCCTATGTATGTGACTAGCCCTTGATAATCTAGCAGGAGCAGATGATACTCGAAGTCACTTTCTATAGGGTCATTTTATTAATTTAGTTCATTGGATTAGATTAACAGATCAGTTCTGCAGAGACACAGATCTTTGGTTGACTGGATGCACTCTAACAGGCATTTCAAGCTGAAGATGAGAGTACCCCATCAAATTTATATGTTTATAAGATCTGGGCCTTCTGCCAAATCACTGTACAGTTGCAGTTTTAATACAGCTGCCAAATCACTAGGCAGCTGCAGTTTTTATACCGTTGACTTGTGTGTCTCAGAGCTGTCTTTGTCAAATTCAGCAGGCACAAAGGTGCTACGTATTGTAATGTTAAGTAATATGTAACAGTGGGGGATTAATGAGAAATATTAGCATCGGATAGCAAATACCTCCATCCGTAATTCCACATCACATTACAGATTTAGTGTTTTGACTTCCCAGGAAGTTAAATGTAAATTTTGGAGGACTTCCCAAAAGAAATATACTTTCCCCTT
This sequence comes from Stictonetta naevosa, assembly GCA_011074415.1. Taxonomy (NCBI): domain Eukaryota; kingdom Metazoa; phylum Chordata; class Aves; order Anseriformes; family Anatidae; genus Stictonetta; species Stictonetta naevosa. The sequence continues at coordinate 122,810,246 of CM021698.1, read as the reverse complement.
CTTTCACTACGTTGCACCTAAATAGGAATATTTTCTAGTTATTGCAGTTACGATCCTCTCAATCAGAGACTGAATGAGAATTAAACAAAAGATCTAGTCCTAAACTATTTCAGACATTAATTATAGGAGAAAGAAAAGAAACACTTTAAAACAGAGAGAGGAATATCTTGACTCTGAGGTAAACACTGGTCTACAATTTTTGCTTTGAACTTCAGAATGACCACTGCGAACCATGACATCCTGCTCCCCCACTGCTTCAGTTAGTTTCATGTCATAAATATTCTAAGCTGACTGAAGCAGATGTTCCTGCTTGCACAGACAGTATTAGAGGTCATGTATAGTTTCCCATATAGTTCCTGACTGGAAGATAAAATAATCTGATTTTTATATAGACAGAATTGCATTTTTTTTTTCAGTGTTTTTCTGTCACATAACAAGAGCTCAGGTACATATGAAGTTGAATGTTTTCTGTCCAAGACATATTTGGGAATGGGATCAGACTATTAATATAACCATATGACACCAGATCACCTTTTGTAGGCCTCCATAGAATGCGGGAGTTGCAAAGCATTTCAGGAAATGCAAAGTGTGCTTGCATAAAGATAACATAACCGAGAGAACGCTGTATTTTAAAACCGTTGACTGTCCCTTTTTATTGGTAAGTTAGCTGCAATAAACTCCAACAAACAGTGTCCTGAATAATAAATGTGACGAATTGGATGGTACTTGGAGTATATGTAATAGGGAGGGGGTGGAGATGCAATTACTGATAACTACTCCGAGACTGTACAGAATGCAGAGCGTAGGCTATTTGGGCGCTTTGCCATGATTCTGAGTTAGCACTAAAGTTTTGCTAGTAAACCATGACAACTGCTGTTTTTATTAAGTTCAGGAATGGAAATGTATCAGTTTGCCACACAGCATTAGGATGCAGAGCACTTGAAAATTTGGGATGCTGTTGCAGCCTGAGGGTAGGATGAAATGAAATTGGTACTCCAGGAAAGGAGGCTGTATGTAACACCCACAGGAGGACTTTTAACACACTGGTCAAGTTGCATGAGTGAGAAACACTAATTTGGTCCGAGCTTAAGCAACATTGCAACATCTGCAACTCCTACCTTTGCAGCAGACCATCAACATCTCCCTTCTCCTGGAGGCATCTTCAGGCAAGCAGAGCTGACCGGCCCAACTGAAATACTGGTCTGGGGGAGGAGACGCTTGCACCACCACCAGGACACCTGCCCATTGTACAGGGGCTCCATGTTCAGCAGCACCAGCTCCTCTGACTTCTTCCCTGATGCATGACACTGGGATGTTGGGAAGTCCTACCTCCTAAAAATAGAGTCACGACATCTGCTACAGATGCATGAGCATCTCCACCTCTGTGTCTTTGTGTCTCCTCTTCATTCATCTCTTCCAAGGGAACTCATGCAGGTTTACCCCCTTCTGATAGGTATCTGAAAGCACATGTAGAGTATCCAGTCTGCTTGAAATATTAATTTCACCATTTTCACTTTTTACATGCTACGCATATATGGATTCTTCCTACAGATAAAGCCAGATTTTCAGAAGAAAATCCATTGACAGTAAGTTGCAGAGCTAAATATTTCTCACTGAACTGTGCATAAATTAGAAAGAACAGTAGCCAGTCTCATGAAATACTTAGTAAACCATATCATTATGGGAGTTTAATTAACACAAATCCAGCTGACTACTGTACAGGAACAGACTCATTTCAATCAGTGTGTGTTGATGAGGACAAAATCCCACCAATTAAGTGACTGTTCCAATTAGAAGCTGAAGAAAATTAGCCACCACAAGCAAGCTTATAACCAGGCAATATGTCATTTTGGGGGAGAGTGACCAAAGATGACCCAGTTGTTTCTGAAAGTGATACTTAATTCACAAGTTTCTGCAAAGCAGGAGTAAACAGCTCACCAGGGACAACAGATTAAATATTGTTTCTACTCACTCTTTTCCAAAACAAATAATTATTCTTGCAAAGTATTATATCAACCTATCCTTGCAGCAGGGGATAACAAAATATTATCCAGCTTGATTTCTGAGTATGATACCACTAACCAAGACAAGGAGATAGATACTGTCAATCTGTACATTTTCATTTTTTGTAATTTTGTATTTTTTCTCTAGGCAGAGATGTGCCAGATAAGCTGATCTAACAGCTTGCTGTCACCAAAGTGGAATCCCAGTGCACTCTTTTCCCACCTCTTCTGCTCCTGATTGCAAGCTCCTACTACTGTTCTTATACCAGACCTCATTGCAGGCTGATTTCATTCATTATTTTAAGAGGAAACTAGAGTAACGGGGCAAAAGCAAATGAATAGTTTTCCTCCAGGCTGGGTATTTGAAACAACTCTCTGTAAGAACTGATGAGGGCTAGAACGGAAAGAGCAGGACAGTGTGGCTGAGAGTAGGGATAGCAAAAGCAGGGGACGAGGGTCAGAGAAATTAGATTCCTCCTTTCAGCAGCAGTGAGCCAGCAGATCAGGCACAAACAGGCATCTAGCTACACACTCAGCTTCTCTGCAGCCAACAGCTCTGTTCCTACAGTGCAGCAGCACTAAAAACCTTCAGCAATTACTGGCTTCAAGTATCATACTGGCCAGGGGACTGCTAACTACCTCTAATTGCTGGCAGTAGTTCAAGTGCCAGTAATTCCAGGACATTGGGCTGCATACAAATATTTGAGGCAGTAGTTGCAGGTGTCTTTCACTGCCCCATTCTGGTGGGGTTTGAAATGCTGCTGTCTCAGGTGGTTACACATAGAATCATAGATTGGTTTGGGTTGGAAGGGACCTGAAAGACAATCTATTTCCAACCCCCCAGCCATGGGCAGGGTCACCTCCCACCAGATCAGTCTGTCCAAAGCCCCATCCAACCTGGCCTTGAACACCTCCAGGGATGGGGCATGGCTTGGCTGTGAATTGCTTATTTCAAACAAGTAGTTCTGGTCAGTGGGAACTTCACTTGACTGCCACAACTTCTCAGATATAAGGGACAGTGACTTAGAAGGTTTATATATGAATTCCCTCAGGACCTGTGGATGCATTACATCAGGTCCCACGGACTTATGTACCTTCAGGTTGCTTTAATGGTCTTGAACCTGACCTTCTCCTGCAGTGTGCAGTTCTTCATTCTTCCAGTCCCCACCTTTGCCTTCTGGGGCCTGGGCTATGTGTCTGGAGCTCTTACAAGTGAAGACTGAGGCAAAAAATGTCACTGAATACTTCAGCCTTCTTCATACCCTGAGTAACTAGGTCTCCTGTTACCAGGGCCCAGAAAGTGCCCACAATTTTCTTGGTCTTCCTTTTATCACTGATGTACTTACAGAACCTTTTCTGGTTGCCCGTGACATCCCTGGCCAAATTCAGTTCTATCAGGGCTTTGCCTTTCCTAACCTGATCTCTGGCTGCTCTGACAATTTCTCTTTATTGCTCCCAGGCTACCTGTCCTTGCTTCCACCCTATGTAGACCTTCTTTTCCTATTTGTGTTTAGCTAGGAGCTCCTTGTTCATCCATGCTGTCATCCTGGCATTTTTCCTAACTTCCTCTTTGTGGGGATGCATCATTCCTGAGCTTGGAGGAGGTGATCCTTGAATATCAACCAGCACATATGCACCAAAAGAGGTTCAAGTTTGGGAAATGTGCTGTATATTGCTCACTCAGACACAGGGTTCTGAGGCAAAGAGGCAAAGTAAGCTCTGGCACTCAGCTCTGTCAGTACAGCCACTTTATTTCATGACTTGTTTGAAATAAGCAATTCACAGCCAAGCCATGCACACAGTGATAACGCATTGTAAAATGCACATCTTGAATGACTTGAAGCACAACTGACTCATTTGTTTGCTTTACGGGGCCAAGGAAACTGTATAAGCCATGTCAGAGGTTTATGCCAGAGATGGATGAAAAAACAGCTTTGGAAGAACCTGCCATTTAGAGGAATAACCTGTGTCATCTACCTGCCTTCAGGTAGTGAAACAAGTGCCATTGACTTTCATTATTTCTCAGGACCCCTGCACTTTTTATCACACATCCATTTGTGTGCACTGTGAGGTGTTCAGGATGGAGTGTTAATAACTGACATTTTGTAAAATAAAATCTGTGCTGAGATTAACTGAATATAATCCTTAGATTACAAAGGGATCCGTTTTATCATCTCATATTAGGAAAAGAACAGATACCCAATTTGAAAAGATAACTCCACTGCTTTTCAATTCACAGTTTAATTTGGAAGGTGCAATCAAGAAGTGACTACTTTGTTACATATAGCAAACACTATTAGGCATAAATACGGACACATATTTTGGACTGGAAAGATCTAACAGAGGCATGATACAACATCCATTGAACAGGGTAGTTCCTATTGATTTGTCCATTAACAATGAGGGGATTAATCACTGCAATCACCTACAAAGAGGCAACAATATTTAGATAAAAATTAATTGGGTAAGGATGTGGGTGACATTTTAAAGCATGATTTCCACCAAGAGGATAATTCCAGTAGTACAGCTGGGGTCCAAACTCAAAAAGAAGTAAACTATGTATTTTTTAGGGAAAGATAAATCCAGCAACAAGTTAACATAATGAAACACAAAAAAGTCCTGCCACACAGCAAAGTTTCACCAGATCCACAAATGCCTAGCATTAAGTACAAACATACTCTGAAATGTAAGGTCCTTTCTGCCCAGGAGAGACAAATAAGTGTAATAGAACATGCTTCTCTTATTCAGGATGTGTGTAATCAGGATGGTGCCTTATTACGATACATCCCCGAGAACCTGTTTAGCTTAATGATAGTGAATGGTAATGACAACTGCTTTATCAGGATAGTATTAGCAAAAATTTCACTTAATGGGATACATGCAAATTGTGTCAGAGGGGTTAAGTGGTGTTTAACTAAGTGTGAAATTCCAAGACCATGTCCCTTAGTAAAGAAATTGATGCACAATAATTAAAAGAAAAAAAAAATAAATGAACCGTAATTAATAAAATTTGTAGCCTTCTGTTTACAGACAGCACTAGAGTGCTATGTCCACAAAAATGCACTTCAGAAAAACAATTTTTTAATTCCTGAACAGACTGCTATTTTCCAGCTGCTCTTGAAGCAACTGATAAACAATTTTTCAAAATAACTTCTTAGCTGAGGTTAACCCGAGGCAGTTTGTTGCAAGGGTTCTCTCTTCCCCATGTGAACTGTTTTACCTAGATAAAGAGACCATGTGATAAGTTGCTGGTCTTAGGATGGATGGACAAAACGTAGACTGGGCTTCACAATGAGAAAAGCCAAAATCTGAATTTAGAATTCATTGTCTGATGATGCTCTCCAAGACTGGCTTAAAATTTAAAGTTCAGTGAGTGTTCTTCAGCAAATCCATTAGCCAAAAATGTTCATGACAAGAAATAAGCAAAGCTGCACTGGCAGGCAAGAGGCATTGTATTTTACAGTTCAGTGGCATTTCACAGAAAACTGCTTCTGATAGCTGAGGGGTCATTGCTAGCTCATGACCAAGGTAATGGTTAGGCTCACTAGCAGGGAGAGCAGATTTAGTGCATGCCTTCCCCCCTCCCTGCATGCCCTGCATAACAACGACTTGTGGCTCCTTCAATTATCATTACGCCTGGGTGCCAGGTATCATTGCCCTGATATAAAGCCAGTTCCTGAGAATGCCTCTAAGCCAGGCCATCCCCAGAATGGGGAGAAAGTTGGAAAAAACAAAAACAAAACAAAACTTCAACAACAAAACAAACAAACAAACAAACAAAAAACACAACAACAACAACAAAAAAAAAACAGTGAGTGCTGCAGTATGGGGTACTGATCCAACACCCTGCCTCATAAACCAGGATCTCAAGGAAACTGTAATGGAGCCTTTTACGCTAGCTAACATAATATTTATATGACTTATCATCCTTCAGACTTCTTCTTTTATGGCTGCTTCAAATCAGGACAGCTTAATGAGGGACAACAAATGGCTGACGGATGCCCTTATTAATGAGAATTTAGTGTACCATTCCTACCGTGATATGCCTCCCTTTGGTATTTTGGAAGAAGCTGGCATTTGAAAATGGCTGCTAAGCTAAAGACTCTTGAGATTCCCCAGCAAACTGCTCAGATTAATATTATGGAGCTGGATGAGGGATAGCTTGCAAAGTATGTGGTCCAAATATTTTGTAGCTGAAGTTAGCTGTTCAGCCAGTATGACTGCTCCTATCCACTGAAGTGCTTCAGGATCATAACATTAGTTGCATTTATAATATAGAGTCAATTTACAGTGGTGGAAGGATGCTTTAGCTCATTATCTGCTAGCTGTTTTTTTACTAGTTTGTCCATTATCTGCTAGGTGTTTTTTATTTACATGCCCACAATGTTCAAGGACAAACACTCTTGAACATCATAGGGACTCTTTGTAGGGGCTTAGATGTAGTCAGTCATCTGTCATAAGACACTGCTTCTTCTCCTAACTGAGCGATTAAACATAACTATGCAAGATCAAGGCAAATTTAGCAAATAACATTTTAAATACCAATATATTCCGTTTTTTTTTTTTTTTTTTTTTTTAATTATTATTCCATGAGCATTCTTTGACAAATAAGCATTTCTAGTAAAAAAGTAAAAAAAAAGAGACTGTTAATGCTACTGAAGAAAACAGAAGGTGGTTGCCTGCTTTTATTTTTTATTTTTTGTGAATGAATTTTGAAAGTGTGTTTTCCAGTATTCTACATGCCTAGTCATTATCATTTGCAAAATAAATGGTAACATTATTTATTGACTGATAGGGAATACAAGGACATGTCCAAATAGACACAGTTCTTATAATAAAATTCACATTTCCTAATGAATTTGAATGTTTATCTCACTGCAAATAAAATGTTGGTTGTTGTGCCTCATTCCTATCTTTTATCCTTAAGTGGATTCAAAGAATACAGATGTGATAAAATGGTTTCATTCCAAATACAAGCAAATTCCAATTGTTTTATGAGTACTTTCTGATTCTACCAAAAAATAAACAAATGATATATCAATGATAAATGATGGATAAATTATATAAAATTATAGAAATTTTGCACTGAATACATTTTGGTAATGATAAATCATAAGTATTATTCTGCTTCAGGATTATCATAAAGTCATTTTATATTTCCATTTTCATACATTTCCTTGTTTTAAAGTTTTGTTCAGAAATAAAATATTTTTGTTTTGCCTTTCATTCTGGTTCAGAACTTGAGAAGTTACACTTGGTTTGTCTGATTGTCTCATCTGGCTGTATGGGCAGTGGAATTATTTCCAATTTACCAAGTGGAGAACCAAGCTTGGACTTTTAAAAGAGACTTGATGAAATGTCTGGCTCTGGAACTACTCCACATACAGCAGGAGTTCTAGATGTGGCACGTTCATTACTGGCCATCACCAGGAGCACACAATCCTTCTGTTCTCTGACACACGGTGGATTTGAGTTTTCTGTAGCCCTGGAAATGCACATATTGAGCCTCAGACACGAAGGCTGTCTCTTTTGTGGGCAGCTGTAAAGACTAATAGCTCTGTAGTCTTGAGCTCTGTAGTCTTGAGTCCCACTGTTAGCAAGGATAGCAGATATCAGGAAAATGGGAGCTCATTCAGGAATGAAATGCTTTCACTGTGCAAAAATATGAATTATGCATGTGAAAGGCAATGCAGATAATAGAACATTATTGCATAAAATAATAATTCACTGCACATAAACATGTGAATCCATATGAATCCAATTGTTCCTTCTCCTGTACTTACTACATTTTATTGGCCTGACCAAGATAGAAGCACTGCCAATTTTCTTGGTTTTATTATATGCAGAGCATCATCAAATCCAAGTGAATACTTTCCAACACACTGCTCCAGAAATCCATGTGTCCACCTAACTGAATAAAACATCGTACCACCAGCTTCTACAACTGTATATTGCCACGTTGCATTTTGAAGTGCAAAATCTCAGTAAACAGACTCAATCTGTCTCATTCTCAACTGTATTTTACAAGAACAAGACTCCTAAAGGCTCTAGTGGGGTCAATACAGAAGGTCACAATCAAACTATGGTTAACCTTGAGGATTATTCAAGCACCCAGCTCATTTTCCTGCTGTAATAAGCCTCCCCAATGAAGTAAACAAGAAACACATTTCTTTCTGCATAAACGTTTCGGAGGAGTATCCTGGAGCATTTCTGGATTACATAGGAAAAAAAAAAAAAAAAGAACACTAAGAGGAGACAGGAATGACAGGAAGATATACACATCACAGCTGTGCAAACCCCAAAGCCTCATAATCTGGATGGGTTCTCCTCCCTGTCAGTAATCTTTGTTATGTGCTGGCTGCGTTACTCAATCCTTGGATCAGCCAGCTCCAAGAGTGAGCCCAGGGCTGCCACCTGCAGAGGCACTGCTGGGGCTGCAGAGGAAAAAGGGATTGGTTCAACAGCCGACTCATAAAGTCTGATTAAGTGATCTGCTGGTGGTGAAGTCCTTTGATGACCTGCCTGCTATTTCTGTGCCTAAGTCATTTGTGAAACAGCCCCAGCATGTGATGCCCTTGCTGACGCAGGCACACACCTACTGGGCAAGGTGGCCAGTGGCTCTTGTCTTACAGCTAGGAAAAAGCCTACATACATTCTAATCCAGGTATTGAAAACTTCATGTTGGATTGGAATGGGAAGTTTGTTAACAAACAAACAAACAAAAAAACAACCACAAACAAACACACCCAAACAACCAAAAGAAAATAAAACTAATAAAACAAACAAACAAAAAAAACCAACCAAACAACAATAACAACATACAAAAACAAAAAACAGCAATGAAAAAGGAGAGAAAGAAAATGAAAAACAAAGAAATTTCATGATAGCTTTTAAATTCTTTGATTAATTTGAAATAATTTCCTTCCAACAGCAGAACTGTTTAAAATAATCAAATTAACTTTAAACATTGCATTTGATCTCTCTGATTTTTCACTGCTTTCTTGTGCACATATAATGAAAACAATCAAAAAATAACCTACAAGAGCATGTACAATGCCCATAAATCCTTGGGGAAGATGTTATGGGAATTAGAATGTTTTAAAAATTCAATTTTTGTCAGTGCCACACCCAAAAACCTGTCCTTTTATACTCAGAAATGTGATCTCTTGCACTCCAGATGATTCAGTAACTTGTACCATTTCATCTTCCTTCTGTGAAGTATTCATCTGTTTTGGTATCTGAGTTAGAGTTCTATTGGATGCAATTAAACTAAGACGGCACATGCAGAGTAACTCTTTAATGAAGATTCTCACAGTTGAAAGTACTGACACATTTTTTTTTTCCTTCAGAGAAAGGGAAAATGAATGCATTTCTTGAGTGTGTTTAATTATGCAATGAGGTTAACAAGATTCACAAAAAAAAAAAGGGGGGGGGGAGAGAGGGCTTTTGCTCATCAGAGAAAGTCATTAGCACATTCAGAAAGCCTTCCCAACAAAGATGAGCAGGCTTACGTCACTATTCAGTTCATTCTTGTGCCTGGTACCCACCTCCGTAGCCTGCACAATCCATCAATAACTATGCTTCCCATTGTTACCTAGGTTGGGGTATCCTTCTGATGATGATTCCAGAAGCATGTGCTGACTGCACTTGAGCCCACCGGAACCACTGCTTGTGATGTGCAGTGATAACAGCAGTGGCAACGGCTGGAAGTAATGGTGCTTGGCCCGTGCATCCACTGTTACACACTGAAAATCTTTTTTTCATGGGATTATCTGGAGGGTAAATAAATACCCTTGTGAAACAGCATGCTGGAGAAAACCTAGATCTCACATGCTCCTTTGATTTGGCTTTCTTGTTGTCATGTTTTTTTTTTTTGTTGTTGTTGTTTGTTTGTTTGTTTTTTGTTTGTTTTTAATTATTTTTTTGTGTGTGTGTGTGCATTCCAGTATAAATCTTGTTTGTTACCAGATTTTGGGAAGCCTCTTTTAACCTCTGGAAAGGGTGAAGGGAAGCCTTCTGCTAATAACCTGTGTAGACCACAGTGTACCAATCAGGTGGGTGTTAGATTTGGCGAATTTCTAGGAATTGCAAAAATGGGAAAACCCTTAATTTCTTCATCACTGACAATGTCAAGGTGGGTCTTATACTGAATCCCCTTTGCTGTGATTTCCAGGCACCATAAGATTGCTGGGGATGCATGCCTAAATCAGAGGTGGAGGAATATTTGACTCTAAAATTTCAGTTTCATGCACAAACCAGACAAAAAGCCCTGTGTGTTGCTATTCTTTTGGGGGCAATAAAATGCTGATTTTGTTACCACTCTGCCCCTCATGTAACTACAGACAGGTAGAAACCTTCTCTGTATTACAGAGTATTAAGAAGACTACTCTTGGAGGAATCACGTGCCCAACTTGAAATAAAGGAAATACACTATCAATATTAAATACATATCAGGATGAAAGCATCAGCTTAAATCTGACAGAGCATCTCTCATATCTGCTAATTCGTCGATCAGATATACTCATGCAGCTAGGGCTATGAGGAACCTACCTACAAAACAGACCTTATCTGCTTCCAGAAATCCTGAGAGCTGGCCCCACTCAGTCTAATACAGGAATAGTATGAGTAAGAATAGTATGAGTAAGGACTTTTGGGAAAAAATATATATATATATATATATATTATGGAGCATGTAGTCATTACCTGTGGCCTGGAAATGGATGTCAGGAGATGCTTTCTGGGACACCTTAGCAACTGCTACCCAGCATAACTAAAAGGCACCCAAGGACATAACTGGCCATAGACCAGTGCCCTCTGAACTGAAGAGAGTGGTCATCACTAGCAGGAGAGCAGTAAGATATCCCATACACCAGAGTGTGTGGAAGCTACATCTTGTCCTGAAGAGTGTTAATGACATTTGCCATGAGACTTTTCTTACCATGCATCTATCAATAATTTCATGCTGTGGTAAACTACTGGCATTTTGGAAAGTGAAACGAGAGCTGGGAGACAAGTTCAATAAAGAAAATAACCTATTCAGTCTCTGCTGCTCTGTTTTCATTAACAGAGTGATGTTCAGCAGCTTACTTCAATCACTGAATGTAAAAATTAGAGGAGATACAACCTCAACTACAATACAATGAATTGCTTCTTTCTGTCCTCCCAGACAAACAATGTGCTCACTCCTGCAGGGTACAATGGAGTCAGCAGGCACCTGGAGCCAGACTTCTTTATTATGGATGCTCTGTTTTACAGTGCCTGTGGCTGCAAAATGCCTCTTTCCAAGTAGGATCCTCTGCAAAGGTAATTATTGCCCCAGTAAATTTCTGTTCAGTCACCAGCTCTGACGACAGACTATGCTCAAAAAACAGCACTACCCACAGTGTCAAAACACCTGACCGACATGGCAATCCATGACACAATTTAGTCAATTTTGCATAGCATGCACCCCGAAGAATTAATTAGATACACAAATTCCATTAACAGTTTCTCTTAAATGGCTTGCATTCCTAATTTTCTTCACACAGATAGGAACTGTATTCAATTCATCCTCACAGCATGCATTCCCCTTAATGGGGGCATGCAACTGAGAGTCCATAGGAAACGTGATGGTAAAGGCAGTCCTGTTTGGAGGAGGCATGGATTTAAGACACTCCTTTCCATCTGAAACACTAAAAGCACCTGCATCTGAGACTGAAATTGAATTTAAACTCTTTATGCTGCAGCAGACTCCTTTAAAGCATGTTGGCTGTCATCTGGGATTATACTGGATTACACTGGTTGAAGCAAGCGTTACCTGAGAAATGACTCCTTATGCTACTTAAGTCTAGATCAACTGATTGTACACTAGGAGAAGAAGAAGAAAAAAAAAAGTCTCTATTTAGAGGCTGATGGAACCTTAAGAAAAATGTAGTATGTGATTATGAAGAAAAAGTCTTTTAGAGACTTTATTACTTCATCGGATAGATTAATAAAAGTAATGAATGAAAGGAGCATGGCAGATGCCATTTCAGTTTTAGTGATGCATTCTGGAGTCTCTCAAAACAAGTTTTACTTTCCTAATTGATACAAATTACCCTGGAAATAAACATTATCAGGAGGATTGAAAACTAGCTAAAAATATAAACAAAAAGTGATGATGAATGACAACGCTTCAAGCCGTGAGAATGTGACTACTGAGGATCACAGAAGTCAGAGCAAGGCATAGTTATTGCCAAGTAACTCCATTAGAGGAAGGAAATAGTTATAGAAATGAAATTTGTACATAATGCAGAATAGTGAGGAATATCCAAGCCTTGATGATAAAGTAACAAAAAGGGGTCTTCAAATTAGAAACACTAACAAAGTAATAGTGAAGAATTATTTGCTCTGGTAAAATGCAGAGCCATACATGAAAAGGAATGTATTTTAAGGCTTGTCTACATGTAAAAATTGCCTGCGCAGCTGTGCAGAATAATCACATTAGTAAGACTACCAGGATATATCCCTTGTGCAGCCATTCCACTTTTATTCCAGAAAAGCATGTTCCCAAGGGAAATTATGCCAGAGTAACTGGATGCAGATGTGACGTGCGCTGGAGCCAGTGGGCAGGTGAGACAGAAGCTCTGCCGTGGCAGAGCTCCTCTGGAAAGCCCCTAAAACCCAGCCAGAAAGAAAGCCAGGAATGCTGAGGGGCCTGCAAATTCCCTGGGTGGTAGCTCAGATATGATTTTCCAATGCAAAATTGTGTTGGGGGTGTAGGGGAATTAGGATGGGTGCAAGGGATGTGGCCTGGTGCTCCCCATGGTGGTCCTTTTATGCAGCCCCCTTATGTGGCTGTCCCAGGAAGGAGGCACTGAGCTTTGTTTGCTGCCAGAAACACTCAGTGCACCAGAGGAACACATGAAAAGAAGCAGTAGAAATAGCTGACTCATGAGGAGAGGCCTGAAGAGTTAAACATGGAGCTGGCTAAAAGCGGGCTGAGTGGGGAACCCTGTAGTACTTTATAAATACATGACTCTGGAGATGAATTTTCTTGGAGTGACACTGGAAATCATAGCATGCAGCTAAGAAAGGAAACATTTAGAGTAAGAGCCAGATAAAACTTCCTGACAAGGAACAACATTAGCCTTGGCAACCCCAAAGGGAAGAGGAAGGGATGAAAACTCACTTAATATGTGGGAGACCATGTAATCTGATTTTCCTGACTTGAAGGAAAGGTGAATTCACAGCAGGAGTCACACCAAGTGGAAAGCATAAGCACATAATATTTGACTCTTACTATGAAGAGGTGAGCCAGAAAATGGCTCTCGACAGAAAATGGAGCAGAAAAAGACAACAGAGGGATCAAAAGAAGGCAAAACTAGGGAGGGCCCAAATTAGAGGAAAGTATTTACATAATTGGTTATCTAGCCACAGAAAGCAAAAAGGAAAGCTAAGGTTTTAATCCTTTCCCTTTAGCCTTAGAGGGCAATTCAGACTCAGCCTGAAGAATTGCTTCCCCAGAAGGGCCATACTTATCTGGCAGTCACCTAGCACAGGGAGCCCTGAGGGCACAGTCCGGGAAGAAAGCACCATCACACAAGCATAATATGAATGTCTTACATTATTTAAGGTTTAATACCTAGAGCAATTCTATAATGCTTCAACTGAATAGTATCAAAGTTTTGGCACTATCTCCTAACTGAAAAGCCCTGCTGACCCTTGTGACAGCATTACTGCTGCCACGAGATAAACCATGAGCACAAAATCCTTCTGCTGCTCCTCAGCCTTAACATATGACAGACACATGGGGGATGGGGAGGGCAGCCCTTGACTATGACAGACGCAAAACTAGGGGATTACACCCACCTGGATGATAAAGTGGCACTTTGCTCAATTTGTCTGGCTAATATTCCACACCGCAGCACGGAAACTGTTCTCAAAATAGGTTTCTAATTTCTGGAGAGATTAAATGCAACCAAGCTACTTTACTTGCTGATAATTTATCTAATACGTCTTAGCTGTGTCGTCACATTCACTACAATGAGTTGGATGAGGAGATACCAGCTGTTCTGTAGAAATTCAGGGAATTACCAATAAAGGAGCAGCCTGCTTAGATCAGACACACATTAGTACTGCTCTTCCAGGATGGCACCTCCAAATCCTTATTCTCTAGCTGTCACAGCCACATCCTGCCCTTCCTGTCAGCATTCATCTCGTGTTTGTTAAGTTCCTGTGCCACATCATAGCTGAGCTCAGTTCCCCCCTAAGAGAAGGGAGGAAAATACTGCAAAAGATCAGGATTTGTGTCACTGTTAAGGAAGGAAAAACCTAGACCAGCCTTCGCAACGAACTAGCTGAAGTGTTACCAGAAGTTGATCAATGGCGAATACCAGGAAAATTCCCAGAAGAAAAAAAAAAAAAAAAAAGAAAGAAAAAAAAGCAGAGAACTAAAGCTTTCTATGACCCTTTCAATAGATTCATACTCTTACATGACCAAAGTCCCTACTTTTGGGGCATAGATCAAAAAGGTGCATCTTTTGAAATTCTCACAGAATATCTTTACAGGCACTTCTACAAGGAAGAATCATCTTGCCTTTAGGTTTAAACCCTGCAAAACCAAAATATTTCCTTACCAGTTTATTATCTCACAGTATACCCATGTAAATGTGAAGTAGTAATATTTTTACTTCAAAGCTGTTACTCTGAACCCACACAGCTGGAACTGAGCTCAGAATGAAATAGTAAACAGATGAAATGAAATTAAGGGTGTATGAGACAGAGAGACTCATTAAGTGTTAACCTGCATTTTGTATTTCAGAAAATAGCACCCCCAAAACAGAATTATTATCTCAATAGTTCAAGTATGTGTTTCAAACCCCTACCATTGAGAAATATAAACAAGAAAAGAAAACCCAAACAAGAAGATAATTCTGGTTTGTTTTGCAAAACGAATGCATCTTGTATGCTTTTAAATGATCAGTTGGCAAATTCTAGAAATCAAGTATCTATACAGAAAAATGCATTAATATGCAACTTACATTGGTTAGAATTCAATGTCCAGAAATCAACTATAAAGGTTCTTCCCTGAAAACAAAACAAAACAAAAGAAAACAAAGCCACCATGAAAAAAGAAAAACAAAAACCCACAGCTAATGATGCTTTTGAGAGACCAGCAAAGCAGCATGGTTAGGCTTATCCTGCCCCAGCTCCACAGCTCCTCCACAGCAGGAAAAACTAAAAGCCCAAAGAGAATTCTGCAAGCCCTTAAGGAGAGGTGACAAAACTGGCAGGAAAGCAATTTTGTTTTTGTTTTTGTTTTGTTTTTCCTTTTCTTTTTGTTAAAAGCACTACATGAACCCTTTTACTTATTTTTCCTCTGAATCCCTCTTTCTCCCCTACTTCATTTGATGGAAATTTTCTGTGTGTTCTGAATGCTACTTTCTGTCAGAAGTGATCAAATTAAACCTGTTTTAGTGCGACAGAAGTAGCTAGGGATGTCTCTACATCTTTTCCGTGTAGGGAAAGGCAGACATAGGTAAAGAGGAGATGTGAGGTATGAAGACTGTGAGAATTCCATACTGTTCATAATTATCTACCACTTATAAATGGCTGAGCATATTTTTCTATTTATTATCTGTTTATCCTATTTATTATTGTCGTGTCTATTATTCCAGATATTTCACAAAATGAAAAAAGACATTGTCACAGGAAGCATTCCTTGTTTATTAGGAAACAGTGATTATTACGAGTAAAAATGGTGCTATTAGTGATTTAAAGAAAGATGAGTATCACTGGCCAAAAACTGCTTCTACAGTAATGCCCAGAAGATGTGATGGTCTGGTGATAAATGCTGCTTGTTGTAGGTCTGTTTGTTTAAGGAATAATAAAAGGAATATTAGAGAGTCCAACATGTGGCTTGAAGCTAACACATGCTATGAACAGATGCTTGCTAGTATAGACTGGTAGTTCATTCATGTTGAATTAAACTGTAAATCAAGGAACTATGGAAGTGTGGGAGGAGTGGATTAAAAATTTAACAAAAAAGCTTTGGGTTTCTTAATTCCATGCTCTGTCACATCCCTCCATCTGTGCAAAATGTGTGGGTGTTGTAGAAAAAGCCCTGAAAGGGTGGGGTGTTAAAATGGTTTACACTGAGACTCCTGTGCAGTGTGGCTGATTTCTACGCTTCCCAAGCAGCACCGTTGCAGAACACCTCTGCCTTTCTACAGAATCAAGCCAGACATATATACCACCAGTCAGACAAAAAGTGATTTAAATAGCTGTACTGAAAATGGAAATAAAGGCCCTATCATGCTTGAAAAATGCCATTTACTTTAAAGTGAGGTTTTTTACTTTGTGAACACTGATTTGAATAATAATAGAAAATAGTATTTGATGTAAGATTCTGCCAGTTTGTATTTAGAGAATCTTAGGCAAAACAGAATTCACTCTTTAAGAAACAAAAAGACAGACAGATTACATGAGATATGTCTGAAAGAAAAATGATAAATAACTCCGAGGTTTTATTTTTAGTTTTACAGACAGAATGGAACTTGCTTTTGCTGAGCTCCAGCTACCGATTGCTACACTTTTCAAAAAACAATCGAGGGAAGCTGGTCCCAAGAAGTAGTCCCTGACAAATGCAAGTACAGCACCCAGAATCTGACAAAATTAACCAAAAAGTGAAT
This sequence comes from Stictonetta naevosa, assembly GCA_011074415.1. Lineage (NCBI taxonomy): Eukaryota > Metazoa > Chordata > Aves > Anseriformes > Anatidae > Stictonetta > Stictonetta naevosa. The sequence goes on along the minus strand of CM021698.1, from coordinate 122,793,592 downwards.
ATATTTAACAGTCAAATGAATGATTTTAAGTGCAAACTCCTGAAAAAATAGCATATAATTCACATATCTTCCCAAGTTGCTGGAGCTGTAACTTATTTTAACTGTCTGCATTCTCAAGCATGGAGAAACATCAAAAAATGCTAAATAGATCATCCCTAACTATAGTGCCAGTCTTTATGCAAGGGAAGACCATTGAAAAACCACTTGGCTTTGAACACAGCAGGTTTTCGTGCAAAACGACCGGCAGCAACACAGCTGGCTAGAGCAACAAATGTAGTAGCAGCAGACTTTGTACTGCAACAAGTTCCTACATGCAGCTCTACTTCTGTCATGTACGATTATGTCCTGAACAACTGCCCATCTGGACAAAATGAGGGGAGTAAAAATCTTTTGGCACAAGTATGGAGCCAAACCAAATCGATCCACAAATTCTCCCTATTGTACAGGGATCAAAATATGAAAGATGGGTCAAAGTGTCCTTTCTTCCTTCAGAGCATGTGTAACTCATCATTAACAACAACAACAACAACAACAACAACAAAATGTATTATTAATCATTATATTCCAATAATCCTAGGTCAGATAATTCAGAATTCCCATCTGGCTGGTGTTAGGGAACTTTCATTACAGGCCTTTCATATTTCTTTTGCCTTATTATCTCCGGAGGAGTTTCTCTTACACTATTGGCAACCATTCCAGCTTGTCTCTGACTGTGAGACTACTCACAGCATTACAGAGAGAGAAAAATAAAATAAAAACCCACTCAGCAAAAGTGAATGATGATAACTGCAAGAAGCCTCAGAATCTTTCTTTTCTCTAAACCTATGACAAAAATGAGAAAAGAAAGAGTCCTTTCAAATGTGGGCTGTGTGGGGGAAAGCCTAGTCGGCAGGCTCTAACTGGTTGTCTGGTGGGTGGAGAACTGCAAAAGGAAACCTATAAAAGAAATACAGGAAGAAAGAAATGGAGAAAGATTGTTCATTAAAAGGGAAAAACAACAGTAAAAGCAGATGATAATTCCATCTCTTCTGCCTCTTTCTCCACCCTGAGTTTTGAGCTGTCTCAACCTCAGAGATGCATTCGCCTTTCCTGCTCTATGAGCTGGATCCATAGCAATTTCAAAAACATTCAGTCTCTAATAATCCATTTTTTTTTTTTTTTTTTTTTTTTTTTTTTTAGGAAGAATCCTTTCTGGTTTCATAAACTACCAGAAAAGAAGGACCAAAGCCAAAGTGCCTACCAACGTCCTTCCTGACAGTGACAGTGAGCAAACATGTAGTCCACTTTAGTCCTTCAAATCACAGGATCACAGAGTGCCTGAAGTTGGAAGGGACCTCTGGAGGCCATCTGGTCTGGTCTGGATCAGGCAGAACCACCTAAAGCCAGTTGCCCAGGACTATGTCCAGGCAGCTTTTGAAGATCTCCAAATAGGGAGACTCCATGACCTCTCTGGGCAACCTGTGCCAGTGCTCCATCACCCACACAGTGAAGAAGTGCTTCCTGATGTTCAGTGGGAGCCTCCTCTGTTCCAGGTTGTGCCCGTTGCCTCTTCTCCTAGCACTGGGCACAAAATGGGCAAAACCTATTCAAGAATGTGGATAAAACTTGGGTACTGGAAATATGACCACTGATTTACTGCATCTTCACTCCTTGCAGTTCCTGAACTAGTTAATTCAAAGTTAGTCAAGGCTTGAAATTAATACATTTTAATACTATGCTGGTTTAAGCTCCATGAGGTAATCTACCTTTTATGGTTCTGTTATGCAGCAAGCAAGACCAAAAATTTTTTTTCTTGTATTTATGGTACTTCAGTGCAGTATTGTAGATAACAGTCTCCCCCAAAGTTACCTTTCAGCTGGAGATGTTTTTCTATTAGCTAGGCACAGCCAAAAAGTCTTAGATAATATTATCTGTAATAAGAATCATATATATTCATATTGTATATCTGTGAAGCAGTGGTTCTTTCAACTATATGTATATCCTTGATCATAAGACTAATAGTTTTAAAATGTTAGCATTATACTGAATCCATGATTTTATTTCCCATTATGTTAGCAGTTTTATGCTTGCTGTATCTAATATCCAAAATACCCTTAATAGGAGCAGTGAGAGAATATTTACATTTTAATTAATAAATATGCCAATAAGCTGGCGCTTATTATTGGAGAAAAACAGGGAAGGAAGAGTAGGTTACTGCTATTTAATTTAATGGCACCAATCAGCTTTTTTCACTGTGGCTTTTCTACAAACAATTTATTTGGTAGAAGTATTTTTTTTTCATGCAAATCACTCTGAATGAATATTATACAAATTTATTCATGAAAGACTGCAAGTACTTTTCAAAACAATAATAAGCTTTAAGTGGTTTGTATCAGAAATGAATTTTCCAAACTTGGTAACCACTGAAAGGGGAAACAATGCTCAGAAAAATCTCAGTTCAACAAGATCACAATCTGAACAAAATGGGTCTAATTCTCATCACTTTTTGCCACTATGCTAGCGTTATGAATTCCTTAGCATTACTACAAACTGCATCCCCAGGCACTGTGAGGCAGCCTTTCCACACAGATGCCAGGTAAAACGGCCTGGATGTAAATGCAAATCTCTTCCTCATGTTTTCAAATTCCTGGTAAGATCCACTTAGTGACAAGGAAAGAAGAAAATGGATGTCCCAGTATGGTGTTTATGAAAATTTCTGTTCCAAAGAAGAGAATTGATGTAAAAAATGGTAGAGGCAGCATATGTCAGGCTTGGATGGTGGGAGGAGGGAATGCTTCTTGAGAAAGCAGTGCCTAGCACTGATAAAGGTTTAAATGAACACAAAATACATAACCCAAGTCAAGTGTCTGAAACCTACGATAGTACATAAAGAAAAGATGAGAAACTCAGAAGGAGTTTCAAACTACACCAAGGAGTGTCCCTCAGCCAAACAGCTGAAGGAGGCAGTAGCTTTTCAGTCCAGAATGGTAGACAACACAGCAAGAGCCAAGAGCAGGGAAGGACACCTGCTTTTCTCTGAGGACCAAGCTTTTCTCTTCCTCAAGCTTGTTTCAGTCTTGCGGAATGCCACTAAACATAAGCCAATGTGCTACTACTGGATCATAGGCTGAAAGGTTTACAATGAATAAATGAGCTAGGACCTTCAAACCCAAGTATTGTCATCACCCCTCAAATAGGAAACAAGAAGCTAAGCAATTATCTTGGCTCATCAAAGGCAGTTTCAACACGGAGAAAGTGAAAAGTGATGCCACTATTGGAGAGGAAACCAACTGCCAGACAAACCCCTCAAGTCTCTTCTAAAATGACTAACTGGAGAAGAATGACTCAAAGAAATTAAGTGGATCTTAAATCACATTTTGTTGGTTTATTTCTGTGTTCACTTCACATTCTTGTGGGACACAAGAAACTTTAACTGATGTCCCTCAGGTCCTGTTTGGGAAATTGTAAACAGTTCCACCTCTTCTCCCTGAGACTTTTTATTTGTTGAGTGTAGCTCAGAAGAAACCTGGAAACCACTGTACAGTAAGAAATGTACAGACTAGTGGTTATAATTTCAGGTCCAAGCTCATTTTGGTAGAAAAGGAAACCTACCTAAAGGGACAGATAATCTCTGTTCATAATACAGGGATGCAGGACACACACCATGACTTAAACACATCTGGCATCATTGGTATTGCATTTTCCTGCTCAGATCTGGGATTAGGAGAGACACTCTTCTCCAGATAATTAAATCAACATGGATGTCAGCCTCAAACCCTCCCAGAAAATGTAAGATGGTTTTAAAAAGTAAATAACATTGTTTAAATAAAATTGATTAGCCTTCTGACTTCTGAGCATTTGAACCAATGCAGTTAACTTTCTTCCCACAAACATGACAGCCAGAAAACAAACAAACAAACAAACAAACAAACAAAAACGCTTAAAAGTTACATCAGAGATTCTAGATTCTAATAATCACTTGTTTCTGAGCTTTTTACATTGAGTATCACAGGGTCTGCAAAGAACTGTGAAGATGGGACACCTCTGCATGCAGCACTGGACTTCCTTGAGCTACCCTCGAGGAGTCTATAGATGTTTTGGTTAATTCCTTGAGCATACCGTATGCAGGAGCATATGTGTGTGAGCTACAGCCAGTTACCTACACTTCCCAAGACACACACTTTTATTTTTAAGTTTCACCTAAGTGAACAGAGCAATGCAATCACAGATTAGGAAGAGAGATCCATCCACCCCTCCAGCTTGGCACTGCACAATACAAGGTGTATTTTCAAAGCATAACTTCAGAAAACAATGCCAATTTGCCAAGGTACATTATTTAGAGATGCAGTTAAATGTTTCAAATCAAAAACTCCATAAGAAATATTTCACACAACATGTTACTCATATTAGCTGAGAGCATGTATAGGGTTAAAAGCTCAATTATGAGAAACATGTAGGTAATTTTATATAATGGCTGCAATTTCATACACAGTAATAGTAGCTGAACTATCAAATGACCAGCTATACATCTAACTGGTCATTTGCATTTGCAGTAATTATGACTGGAACATAATCACAGTAACTAGCCTTGCTGTTGGCTCTAGGTGTAGCTGAAATCTTAGGTCTACAGTTTTGTATTTCAAAGCAAACTATGCGGAAACCAGAACTTTTTTTGCCTATTTGTCATGACATCAGTCTGGGGACTGCGTCTTTCTTTTACAACACCTGATGCTGCTGTTTACACTAAGACAAGGCAAAATGACTTGAAATATTCTTGCCTGCCACAATTAATTTCAAGAAAAAAATGTAAGTATATTTAGAAGATAATTAAGCTCTTTGTATATACCTGAAGGAGTGCCTTTAACATATAACATATAACACATAACATATAACATATAACACATAACACATAACATATAACATATATAACATATAACATACAACATATAACAGTAGTCAGCAAGAATGGAGCTTCAAGGCAGATTGAGTCATATTAGTGCTAAGTTATTAGAGACTGAAATATAACATTAGTATAAACTCATAGGAGGCCATAGATTTGATTCAACTTCCATTAGAGTTGAGGGAAACATTGCATCGGGGCTTGAGGAAGCTTTGGATTAGATATTACTGCATGCATTCACCAGTCTTGCTGTCCTGGTGTCTTGGTGGGAGCAGGCGTTCAGTGCTCACCGCCACAAAACTCTGCCTCGGCACTGCAGCAAGGTCAGCACGTGGTGGCATGGGTGCGTGTAGTGCTGCTCTTCTCCTTGTGCTGGGAAACCCACCTGGGAAGGGGCCCACCTGTCCTTCTGGCTGATGGCAGCTATATCACACCACCTCAAGGCACTGGAAAACACGTGGTGGACCATCACTCGAATCTTCAGGGAAAGACTGTCTCTCATATCCCCATTATGGGCTGCAGTGGGGGAAGAAATGCTCTTTGCTCCTCTGATCCAGGCTGTCTAGTATCAGCCTCGATACCACCACTTGCTTGCTGGTTAAAATACTGGTTCCTGATAGCTCGCTTCTTTTGCAACACTAATAGATTCCATGCCTGCCTTAAAATATGCCTAATAGAGCCCAAATAAATAAATATAAATATAAATATAAATGTGATGTCCTAATATCTCAGTGCCTCTGGATTCTGATGTCACGAACCTAGAATAATGACAAAATGACAAATAGCTGCATGTTGTAATTCAGACTTTTATTGCAAATAAATTTCAAAACATTAGTGTGGTACAGTCCATTTCTTTATATCTTCTGTTTTAGCTTGGCTTCTAAATGTTTTTTTTTGTTTGTTTGTTTGTTTGTTTGTTTTTTTGAATCTGCAGCAAAACCAGTTTTACATCGTGTTTTAACGAGGTCACATATACTTTGAGCGGAAGTTGGGAAATTACAAATGCATTTGTGTATTTGGTTTAATGAGGTTTTAAAAAACCTGCTCAGGTTGCAGACCTTTTAAAATGTATATTTGATTATTTTTCCTTAATAGAAAATATCCTTCCAAATTGGATTCCAGTACTCTGTTGCATATAAAGAGAAAACGAGAACACATTTAAAGCAGGTTGGAGGAAGACTAAGGGAGATGGAGAAGACTGATGATGATTCGATATAGCTTTTGTTTAGCAAGAGAGTTTAGTTGATAGCTACTGAAGAGACATTTTAGTTATGACTGGAGACGTATGTGGCACTTAGAAATGCTGTAAATTGCTATTTTTATATGGGCATTATGTAATTGCTGTCCTAAAACACATCTTTCACTTTTACTGCGTTGTTTACTAGGCTGGTTGTAAATTCTAAAACATCTTTTCATGTCGATTGTATTTAAAACTTACAGACTTAAGTTGTAAGTCACTTTACTAGTGATGCAGATGGAGCTACACCCCTATTTGGAAGATCTCTCTTACTGCCTTTTGGAGCTGGAAGGTTTTGGTGCACATTGAAGTGCCTCCAGCTGGGTACTGAAGTGCCTGAAATCCATTTTTGTTGCCCCAGGAGGGGGACTGACAGTGCAGAGGTTCAGGTCCCTGTCCTGGTGAGATGGGCACCCCCCCGAAGGCCCGTGGAGGAGAAGGCACCCACAGACGGCCAACAGCATTCATGTTTATCTGCACTGGTGCTGCAGTCAGTGGGCAATTAATTATTCTGTTAGGTTTATAGCATAATGTAAGTCATCTTATGAAGTGAACTGCCTAACTAAGCAAAACTCCCAGGAGCAGTACTGGTATCCATCTTTCTGACAAAAATGGATTTCAGCTCCCTACCCAGCTCAAGGAGATGCAAACCCTCAACTCTGCTCTCTGAAAAGCATGCCCTACATACTAAAGAAATAAAGATATCCGGAACTGAGGTTCTCTCCCTCCCAGCCCTGAAGTGGGCTGGAAAGATGAAAAACCCATTAGCCATGTGTGGCCTACAGCTGGCTCTGAGTGCAAATGCACCCATAGCCAGGCCGGCAAGGAGAGTGCTGTGTCTGCCCTAAGTGATTGTTTCATGAGTCCCAAAGCTGAAATGATGAGCATTTCTGTATGTCTGCCTGTTGGGCATGTAGTTTCACGACTAAAGTCAAAAAGATATTTTTATATTAAATATTTAAATTTATAAATTTAAAATTTATACATATTTTAAAATATGTAATATACGGATTTATAAATTAAATACATACATCCGTATATACACATTTGTATGGATATATTTTTTTTCATACTGACTTCCTCTCAAGAGAAATGGTATTGAATATTTTGCCAGGATTTTTCTAGTCTCTAATAAAATGTTTATTCCTGGAAGAACTACTATATTCTAACTGAACTACAACCTTTGAAGACTCTGCAGTGCTTTAGGCATCACGCAAATGCAAGGATTATGAGGTTGGGTAAGAGCTGGCTGCGTGCAAGGAATTATGCTATTTTTCTTATTATTTTGACTAAGATTTCTCCTCAGCAAGTTTTTTTTCTTTTCTTTTTTTTTTTTTCCTGAAAGCTTCTAATTTACAATATTTTCAAGTCTAATTACTTCAGATTGTGACCTTTCATATCAAGCATTTATTTACATATAAAACAGACAGTAATGCATCTGCTTAAGAGCAAGAACCCATCACTGTTCCTTAAATGCCAAAAAGTGACATAGACTTCTACCTGAAATCTGTGCATGGGTCACAGCTCAAAAGCTGTCATGTTCAGAGCATGCTTTTACATAATTTTGATCATATTATGGGACTTAAACAGACTAAACTGCTTTGAAACAGGGCAAAACCCTTTTGTAAAGCACAGAGACAACTGAGTACCCCATGACTGATGAAACCAAAGCAGAAACCCAACTGCTTTCACCAACAGAAATAAATTAAGCAAGTTTGGGAATGTGAGGTGCTTGGAAGCCCAGGGCAAAGCAGGTCAGGGAAGAGCTCATCAACAGGAAATCTCCGCCCTCCATCCCAGAAGTGGCTGGGAAACATTAGAAAGCACTAAGGGTCAGATTGCTCACAGCTGATGCTGGCAAGAATCTACCCGTATAAATAGTGTGGTGACTTCAGTAGAATTACTGGTGTGAGCAAGGGCTCATGTGTGACAACAGGGTTACACTGTCTGGCCCTGAAACAAGCATAATGATATTCTGCACCTTTTCAGCATCTTTTATCTCAGGTTCTCAGACTCAGGCACTTACAGCACTCCTATTATTATCAACCACTTGGCACCTGGGAATAAAACCACAGCTGATACCTCTTCTCTGCATTTACTGTGAGCAGCCTGTTACTAAATTGTGAGAGTGCGAGCCTGGGAGGAAATTACAGATACCAAGCATCTGGAACTGAAATGGGCCGTTTTGCAGCAAACACAAACCAGAAAACTGAGTCACAGGAGAGTGAATGATTTGCTAAGGCCAAACAACGAGTCAAAGAAAGGGTCAGGAAAGGTTTGAGGTGTTGTGAGTAGATAGTCCTTGAAACAGTAACAGACAATACTTGTGATACCAATGGTGACTATTACAAAGGCTGAAGTTGGCATTTCAGTTTGCAGGCTTGAATTTAGCTAAGTATCTTTTGTGGTTATGACCAGAATCCCAAAGCTATGAACACACAACCTTTTGTTGGTTTTACAGACACATAATATGGTTTAGCAGAACTAGGCCTCAGTGTCTTGTTGTTTCATTTTTCAAAAGCAGGGCTCCTTTGGGGGAGTTTGTGGGACTACTGCATGTTCACAGCTCCTAGGTAGCCTGGTATTAAGAGGTGGGGTCAGAGTCATGCTTAAAATGGATTTGTTGACCCTCCATCTCCACCTGCCCAATTGGAAACATTTCACTGAAAAAATATCACAGGTTTCAACAAGAATACACTTTTAGCTTCTGGGCCAAGGGGAAGCCAGAGAGGGGAAATCTCACGACAGAGGGACACGTGTGCATGCCACTCTTTCAGATGGATGGCACAGCCATCAGAAGCATTTTTAGACTGTCAGGTTGGATCTAATGCATTGTGCCACAATTGGGTTGGTGTTGTCATTATTCTTTTATGTGGCATCTTCCTTCCTCCCTGTGCACTCTTGTCAGCTGTGTGCCTGTACAGGGGCACTACGAAAGCTGCTCACTCATATGGGACCAATAGCACTGGGGTCAGGGAGAGGTGGTCAGAGCACTGAGGATGAACCTACAGCACGGGCAAAGCCTTCACTTGGAGGATGCAAAGATGAGACATGACGCAGAGACTACCCATTTTGCATTTCTCTGCTGTACAAGTCCATTTATGACATCAGACTTGGGCCAGGTTTGGGAAAAGCTTGAAATAAAATAGACTGAAAAAAAAAACACATGCTAATGAGTGAGGACAAATGCATTTAAAAAAATGGGTTTGGTATGGTATTTGAATCTTTAATCTGTTGAAAGAAAAACTAATATTTATATCTAATAATATATAATATTATCTAATAATAATAAACCTATTTATAAAGTCTTTTTCTGTCTTTTTCTGATTCTGAAAGCTCTTTCTGAAGACAATTAAACACTATGAGAAATACACAGCACTCTCTTTTTTGGTGTCAAATGAAGTGGCTTCAACTTTGACATCACTTTGATATTTTTATGGTTCCTTCAAACCCAGAAGATGTTGGAGGGCTGACACACTCTCAAAGATCCGAACCACATGCAGATTTTCCACGGGCCCTTGTGAGGAGGTACTGCAGACTTCACTGCAGTGCTGCTGTTCCCAATTTTAAATACACCTCTCCACCATGCACTCTTTCTATGCAAGTATTTTTCAAATTCCTGCTGGAGTGCTGTCAACTGATTAAAAATGTCATTAAGTTGTTTCAGAATTGTATGATGTTACCAGAGGAATGGCTGCATGATAAGGCAGTAACTACCTTCACATAAAAGTAAAAATTATCCAGAATCACTGGATAATTTCAGTACTCCCTGAAATTTGAGAGATCGTGCCCTGCATATAAAGACAGCCAGCAAAGTCAGGCTGCTCATGTATCTCTGCATGATAGGAACAGGTCACAGAGGGATCCTGCTAAGAACTCCTGTCACCCTCAAACATCCAACCAAATACTTCCCCTGCACCAGGGCAATCCAAAGACAGAAACACTGGATAGTCTCTGACTTTATCTACTGATGCAATAGAGATGCTGTGCAGACAGGAGGAAAAGAAACTAGACAGAGACAGGGTAGAAGATATAAACACCAAGGAAACCATGGAAAGAATAAACCCAACTGAGCAAATGGTTAGGGAAAAAAAAAAAAATCATGGAAACTCTTGGAGACAGGAAAAGAGAAGAGGATTTGCAATGCTGGAGAAAAGACAAGAGACTAGGCTGGTGAAGGACAGCACAAGCTGAGGAAAGAGAAGGAAGGAAGCATCAGGAGACAGGCTAAGATGCAAAATAAGAAGAGAAAGAAGGAAGACAAATCCCTGCTACTCAGAGTATACCTCCATGACTCTTCAGTGAATGCAACTGCTTTTTCAGAGCATGATAGACTTAATTTGCCATGAATGATAGGTTGGAGAAGAACTTCAGTTTTCAATACGTACTGTGAAATGTTCCTGGCTCAGCCATTCCTGTAGAGTGGGGAAAATGGCAGGAAATCATTGTGAACAACAGCGAGTGTTATTTTGAGGGAGACATAATGGCTTGTTTGGTTTGACATCCAAAACAGATATAACTGCGACAAAAGCATTTAAATGCTAATCTGTCATTTACAGCGGGTAAACAAAAACTAACAAGCATAAAATCTGTGGTACTTGTAAGTAAGTGCTCTAGAAGCCTGAAATAGTGCTTAATTTAGAGAAGACAGATATCTCTTTGCAGGCAGGATTTATACCTGAAATGTATTAATGTCAAGAATAAAATTTAGGTACTCAGACTTCTATTTCCTGATGGCAAATTTGGATCATACAGTTAGGAACACAGAAGGGAGCTATTTTTCATTTGCAGTTTCCATATTTCTTAGAGATGAAAATATGCAGGCAAATATTCTCCTGGAGCAGTTTACACCTGCTAGAGAAAAGCAGTGCCTCAGTCCTACCAAAATGTACTCGATATGTGAACAAACTTAACAGATCACACACAGATCCTAAATTAATCACACGTTCAGCTTTTGTACATCTTCTTGTCCACAAAACAATGCTAACTCTGATTGAAAGCCAAGGAAGTAAAACACAACAATTCAGTTGTCTTCTCCTTCTCCTTGTAACATGGTGTGGTTTATCTGCTTATTATCTACTGACATGTCTTCTATCACCCAACTCTGAGCTCCTTATAAATGCTGAGTAGCTTTTACAGAAAACTTTTTATAGAACAGGAAAATATTTCAATTTCCACTTGATGAGTGGCTGTGAAAATAAATAAAAATGAAACCTTTTGCTGTTCATGGGACAGTTTGTAACCATCCATCTGGATCTGACCTTGACATGGAGAGACAGTTCTATGGCAGAACTAATATTAGTCCTGGACCTTCACATCATAACACTCCTTTGTCTTTCTATTATTTACACTGTTCTGTATCACAAGAAAGAGTGAAGAAATGCATTTTGTTGTGATCTCAGCGTGTCCTGTTTTATAAATGACCATGTCCTGATTTACAAATATGTAATATAAAACCCTGCTGTATAAATGTGAAAATTCTCTTGAGCTGGCAACTTTCTGAAGCTCCTCAGGTGGATGGTCTTTTGCCCTATGCCACAGGGAGATGCTGGTTCATGGGAGGTCTCTTTCTCATCCATTGTGAAGGAAGGCTATGCTTTTCGTACATACAGCATGCTTCAAAATGCATGTCAAAGACACCTGCTTAGAAATCTTATGTAAATTCAGAATGAAATCATCCACTGTTTCTCTTGAGATACTTATCCACAGGAGAAAATGTAATCACCACAAAAATTTGATGTTTTTTGCGGTACTCTATTTGTGTTTGTGTCCTGCATTTGAAAGCATAGATAGGATAAAGATCTGCAGGAACACCAAGAAAGTTGCCAGACTGATTTAAAGTAACCAGTTTCAAGGTATTCTGGAATGGTTGGAAAACTACTCTATAGAATAAGAAGCAAACCCAGTATTCAATCTTACTTTTGAAAGTCTGTGAAATCACTATATTGCTTCAAAATTGTTTAGTTATGCTTGTAAGGGCTTTGACATTGCTCTTTCAACTGACAAACATAATCTCATAGTGTGTCTAAGCCTCTCCACATATATCTTAGAAGCTTTACCTGGTTGTCAATATCCTCCCTTGGGTTTCATGACCTAGGTCCAGTGAATACTTCAGGACATCCAGCACATGGCATCAGACATCTTGATGACACCAAACCTTGCACACTGCCATTTAATGACCTCTTGTATTATTTTTGGCTGTTGACTTTCTAAACCCATCAAAGCAGATTACAGCCACTTATAGTGTGCATGTCTTCTGAGTCCTCTGCTCTGCTTAATTCAGCAAGAAAATCACCTTATCTGTCAGATATTCACTGTACCCCAAAATCTCTCTAAAATACATCATAATCCTTCAGTTGGTCTAAGAAAGGATCCACTTTCAAAGATAATTACACAAGCTGTTTTAAACATTTTTGTTTTTGTTTTTACATAATGGTACACATTTTACTTTTTCATTCTATTCTGTCATTCAGTTCACAATGTCCATACAGTCAGATATGAACACAGGTGGCAGAATAGCACTTTTAGCTATATATTTCAAGGTCACAAATTTGTAAAGTTACTCCAAAGCAATATGACATTATTAATGTACAGAAAACAAGCCCAGGCAATACTGATATTCATATTTCTCTGATGGGCATTAACTCTTCATGGTTTTGCATGTTTATATGCATGACATTTGCTGTGATTAATACAGTTGTGTTTGTCTTGCTTTAGACAGTCACTTTTTTTTTTTTCTTCTCCAGTGAGAGGGTGATTACAGAAGATGTGCTGAGAGCTACTGCATCCTCATCCTCTGTTTTAGCCCCTCTTCTCAGGTGAAGAAAAAATAATAGGAATAAATATATACATTACTGTTGTAGCAAAGTCAATGCTCTACCATTGCCCAAGTATTGTTTCAGAATATGTGACTAGTGCTGAACAGCACAGGCAGAAAAATACAGTAAATACTTTTGTTCTACCATTTTGCTTCGACATGTCTTTTCTCTGGACGTATTGTCTGTAACCACCAATCAAACCTTGTGAAAAAATGCTAAGCTAAAGAGAAAGAAAACTTTCTCTTTTTTTTTTTTCCTTTTTTTTTTTTTTTTAAGCAACACAGTGTTTTGCATTAGCAAGGAGGTTAACGTAAGTAATATATTTAGTTGTTTTGTTTTCTCCTCAGAGAGATGACATGCCACATTTCTGCAGGAGAATTTACTGCCACCTGACTAAAATTAGGCTGCATTTCTGCTTTATGTCATTAAAGGAAGGGTGTGGGAGTTTAAACCTATAATCTCCGCATACATACTGAAAGGATGAAGACTATTTCTAATAAGTGCAACAGCCTCAGAAATTCAGGTCTTTGGATTTGACTCATTTTTTTAATGATCTCAAAACATAGGTGCCGGAAAGTAAAAGCCTGGGAGAAGAGGAAGGAAAAGTAACCAAGTGTGTGTACCATATGAGTATTTAATGTATCTGCCAACCTGCTGTTTAACCACTCTGGAGTCTTGTAATACTATTAGCTGAAACAGACGTATGCACATGGTTATCAGACGTCACTGATGGGCTAAGAGACACACTGTGCTGGTAAGCCCAAGCACTCCGGTTTTCATCACCCACCGCTGCTGAATGAGAGCTGATTTAGCTCTTGCTAGTCATACTTTCAGATGGCCAGCTATTTAATACATAACAAAACATTGCTAGGTGTTTTGATAGATTTTCTGATTTTCCTGAAGTTCTGAATGTTTCACTGTGTTCCTTCAATATTCTTTAAAGTGAGCTCAGAGCCCAAAGCCTTTGTAGTCTACCACTGGCAAACTTAAATGGGGGAGGAAACAGCAGCTCTCAGTAAATAACACCAGTTCTCAATAGGTTTGTGTGGATCTGTCAGTGACAATTTCAATTTCTAGCCCTCAGAGTAGTATTTCCATGGTAGCTCTACATGTTGCAGAATATTGCATGCTGTCTCTCCTTCCTATGATAGACAGTAAACTAAGAGAGGCAGAAAGTAAGTATCTAATCCAAAAGTGTGAATGCCATTTTGTTTGGATCTCACCTCATTGCAGCCAGCTGCTCTGTGTCTTTCCAGAAGTGAGCTCTTACCATGAGCTCATATTATAAAAATGGGTGCAAGGAAATATTAAAACGTGATGAAAAATATCTCAATTTCCTTCAGATGCCTGTTTCCCATCAACCTGAAAAATTAAGGTACCTCCTCACCTACCTGACATGTCTGTCTGTCTGTAAACTTGATATTCTATGTTCCAGGTCTATCATACGCATGCAGGTTTTAATCATGACACAAATCCATGATGATATCCCTTGAATGGCTGTAAGAGTCATAATGACTCTTATGAGCCTACTGAAAGTTATCTGCTCTTTTGATTTGCTCCAAATTCTGTACTAAACTCATAAGAGAGTATTTATCATAGAACAGAATCATGGAATCATTAAGGTTGGAAAAGACCTTCAGGATCATCTAGTTAAACTGTCCACCTATCTACCTACCCACTAAACCATGTCCCTAAGTACCACATCAACCCTTTCCTTAAACACCTCCAGGGATGGTGATTTCCACGGGCAACCTCTTCCAACACCTAACCACTCTTTCTGAGAAGGATTTTTTTCCTAATATCCATCCTGAACCTCCCTTGGTGCTACTTGAGGACATTCCCTCTTGTCCTGTCACTAGTTATCTGCAAGGAGAAGCTGACCCCCACCTCCCCACAACTTCCTTTCAGGTAGTTGCAGAGAGCAATGAAGTGTCCCTCGAGCCTCCTCTTCCCCAGACTAAACAACCCCATTTTCCTCAGCTGCTCCTCACAGGACTTGTGTTCCAGGCCCTTCATCAGCTTCGTAGCCCTTCTCTGGACATGCTTCAGGGTCTTGAAGTCTTTTCTGTTGTGAGAGGCCCAAAGCTGAACATAGTACTCCAGGTGCGGCCTTACCAGAACAGAGTACATGGGAAAAATGGATTTAAGGGATGTGAGAAAGTTTTCAGAAATTCCTGACAGACTGGATCACATCTTACAAAAGGAAAAGCAACTGCCACCCAGAGAGCATATAAACAGAAACCATTCATCTAAAAGCCAGAATACAGCAAGGCTCCATTATGAGACCGATTTTGTATCAGGAAAGCCCTAGTTTCTCCTAAGTCTATGTTATTTCTCCATTATCCTAAAGTCAAGAGCAGGTATATGTAGAACAGGTGCAGATGTTACCTCTGTTTCTCCATGAAATTATTAACTAAATAGTTAAGACAACTATTGTGTATCTCACTTTACATATCTACAATCTTGCGTGCACGTGTTTGTGCATGGGTGAGTATGTGTGTGTATGCTCATGACAATGGCTTTTCAGTAAAATTAACAAGGCAAGCCCTGCAGGCCTAATTAATTTTTACTGCACAAAACCTTGGCAAAAAGTTCTAATTTCCTCCAGTTTAACAGCTTGGACTCAAATGTGCTCCATTTCTGCACAAGTCAAAATCTAGCTTAATTATTTTCAGCCATAATAGGAATGTTAGTCCACAATGAAGAGTGTTTTTCTTATTCAGACCCATCTTTGACCATGGACTTGATGCAAGATTAGAACAAAGGACTTGAGTTCAGTGGCCTTTATCTTGTCAGAACAGCTGTGAAGAAAAGAACTTATAATATGCAGTGATTTCTAAGTTTTATCCAGCAGAAAAGTAGAAAAAATAGAAGTAGAAAATAAATTTCAATACTAGATTAATAAATATATTAATTGAATAATATATTAATATATTCTACTTATTAATAACTAAGTAGAAAAATACATAATTTCTGGGCTTTTTCTGATGTTAAACCATTTTCCATTCTTTCCTTATGTCAGAGGCCCTTTGATCTTGCTCATTGTTTTGATGCTTCCTTTAAAATAATACTTTTTCTCATGTTAGGTCTCAACATGAGAAGCAGACCAAGGCTTTCTATTTGGAGTAGAACTGTTTCTTCCATATGCCTTATGCTGCTAGTTCAATATATGGCATGTTTTAAGTGCTGAGAATACATCCGATCTGAACTATCCCATGGCTAATAAAATAAAGTTACTGCAATGTGATTCATTTGTGAAAAATATAGAACACTGTCTGTTCCTATGTTGCTCAACAGAAACAGTAATAGAAAAGTTTATGCAGACTAGCAAATTATTCTCACAGCAGAAGACATATTTAGAGACTCTGAATTAAAAATGAGCACATATGCTTTTATTCCTGGAAGCGTGACATCCACAGTATTGGCAGTTTGGGACCCAGTGTAACAGATTCTTAAGCAGTTTCCACCCTTCTGGAGTACCAGATTAATTCTCCACAGATGAATATGATGTAAATATGAAACACTTGGCTCGAGCTAGAAGCAGTCAAAGTGATTTGCTGACTATCCCACCAGCATTTCAACAGGCTCTGAGCTACCTTATTATTCCTGTCAGCAAACTCTCAGACGGTCAATGCCAAAAGCTTCTGTTCCTTTCTCAGCGCTGTGGCAACAGCTAGTGCAACACAAAAATGACCAATAAATAAATAAATAATAAATAAATAGAGAAGTTTAATTTCAGATTCTGCATCACTGATCAAAGCCAAACATCTGAGGGGATGGAGGACCTGGCTGTAGTCTTGGAGTATTTAAAGTGCTGCATCAACTGTGACAAGTAGCTTTGAGAATGGTCATATACAAAAATAACACCGTGCAGGTGTGGTGCTTGCATGCTGTATGTGAGAAGTAACTCCTGAGTAATAAAAGAGGCAAAGAAAATAGTATTTTTGTTACTTCCTTTCCCAGGCCATGCTTTGATCTATATAAATATTCCACTAGTTACTTCTGTGTGGGACTGATTCATTTCTTAACGGTATATCCCACAACATAAAGCTTGGATATTATACTCCTGATGGAAATCAAGAACCTGGAAAATGACCAGAGGATAATGTAACCAGTCTGACAGAGGATCCAGATCATTCATATAAATGAGTATGCATCACAGTGTTTTGTTTTGTTTTCTTTTATTTTGTTTTGTCCTTGCATTATCACATTGTCACAATGTCTTTGAATCCATTCAAATTTTCCCGAAAGTGTAGTAAAACTTTTTGATGTATTTTGCATTTCTCTACCTGTGACTATATGGAATTTCATTTAACAGTGAATAGTTTAAAATAATTCAGTATGTTTTGAAATTAGTTGACTGAATTTGAAACTTGATGCCAGATGAATTACAAAATCAATCACTTCTCCATGAAATTATCAATTGAACTGAGTCTTACCTGAGTGATGTTTCAAGGACTTAGAAAAAAAAAA
Organism: Stictonetta naevosa; assembly: GCA_011074415.1. Lineage (NCBI taxonomy): Eukaryota > Metazoa > Chordata > Aves > Anseriformes > Anatidae > Stictonetta > Stictonetta naevosa. The sequence goes on along the minus strand of CM021698.1, from coordinate 122,776,185 downwards.
AAAAAAAAGGTTTTGATGAGCACTGTTTTCTCATTTCACAGGTGGATCACGAGACCAAAAAAGTGCTGTATCTCAGCGCTTTTATCTCAGCACATCTCTGTCTCACTAAACCAATCACTTGTACTTAGATGATGAATTTTAATAGAAGAATTTCAGTTAGGTACATGCTAAAGTTCACACCAAACAGTATGTACAAAAATACATACAAAAATCCACAAGGAACATGATGAAAGGAATAAGATATTCCCTCTTCCTTCTGTAGACAATATCCTAACTTTATATATATATATATTATTTTTATGTTAACTCTCACAGTTTCATGGACCAGCTATGACTATTTCTAAGAAATGTGGTATGTTGTATGCATGTCACCAAACATACTGTTTTGTTGATATACTGCAGTGGAGCAGTTCTTGGGAAGGAGCACGCTTTTGTGTGACTAGTTGCAACCATGTTCTTCAGAAGCTAGGGACAGTTTAAAAACAAAAGCAAACAAAACAAAACAAAAAAGGCATAAGTATTAATTTTGCTGTCTCCCAATATCTGGCTAAGTTTCTTTGGAATGCACTTTGTTTACTGCTGTGCACTTCAGCAAGCCATCGTAGCCCATTAGATGACGGATATTCACTGAGATAAATGTAACTCTCATTTATTTCAGCACAAATCGAACATGCTTTTTCCAAAGGATCCTCAAAGCTTTGTGCCAAATCCAGTTCTTTCCTACCAGTATTTCGGAAAAGCTGCAGTTTTCATCCAGACAGAAGAGGATGGGAGAAGCTATGCAGATAACTGACCCTGTTGCCTAAGGACAAGAAAACTGAGTGATCTCCTGAACACAGTTAATGTGGAGCAGGACACCAAAACCTGCTTTGTCCTCCATTTCTCGTACGTCTGTTAAAGCCAGACCTGATGCTGTTAAGCTTTTGGGAGCTGCATTTGGTGATGCAGCACTGGAACTTAGCAAATCCCTAATTCCTTACCTGTGCCAGGCAAGTGCTCTGCACGAGGTCCATACTGCTGAACTGAGACACATACCTGAGCTTTGAGCTCCTTCTGTGGTCCGTGGAGAGGTGCATGTTACCCAGGGTTGTGCTCCTATTTGCCTGGCTGTAGAATAGCCTCGGAAAAAAAACTGTCTCCTGACTCAGGCATCTTGGCTTGGGTGCTGAAGATGAGATGAATCCTTAGTTCTCCTGCTGCAGTTCCCTTTGCAGGGCTGGGACTAGAGAGCCAGTTCAGCTCCCAGCAACAGGACTCCTGCTGACATAAAGGAGGGCTGAGTTCTGTCTGCTGCAGATTTTTTTTCATCAGCAGTGTTGCAAAATAATCCATCTGAGCCACTGTTTTCAGAAATAAATGGAACATCTCAAAATTAAAGTTGAGAACAAGATTCAGACACCTAAGTAAAATTAAATTAATGTAAAACAGTTTGGGGCCAGTTTAAATGGCTCACTTTTACCCCTTCCACTCTACAATTTTTTACAAGTCTGAAAACAAACCTTGGAGGAAACACTCCTTCCACAGGCTGTTATTTCAGCAACAACAGAAGAAGCTGCAGTAACAGTGGTTCAGTTTAGAATAACTTCTAGCTACCAAGCACTTAAGGAAAAATATTACAAAACAGGACATCCTGGGATTTATGTCAAAAACATTTCTTAAGGAACTGCTTATGTTTTCTTCTCCTCTTCATAAGTGCTAGAAACTGCTGACAAGGATTGTAGCTGAATATATACATATTTATGCACAAAAGCACAAACTTTTATACACATATGCATAAAAATACAGCACTCCAAATCTTTCCAAAAAGAATAGAGATACTATAATTATAATTGAAGAAGCTTATAGGGTCTTACTAAGACACAACTTTCTAGAATATTTTCCTAGCAATGGGGTATAGGATAAGGCTCTTCAAATGTGAAAAAAAGGAGAGGTCATGGCAAAGACACAAATGGGAATCAATTCTAAAATACAGAAAGCTCTAACTCAGTGATCTGAGCACTCAGGATTCAGTTAGAAGTTCACAGAAAAAAAAAAAAAGTAAAAAGTAATCTAAAGAAAGGCCCTGCTATCTTTGGCGCTCACACCTCTCTAGGGCAGTCCAGTGCTGTAAAAGTCAACGTGAATGTAGGGTGGCATGATGCATACACACCTCCTATGCATGTGCTTTCTAGGTAGATGAGTTCAGAGCCAGACCGGGGACCGCCTGTGAGGTGCTGCTGAGGCTGCTGGTCAAGCCATCTACCCCAGCAGCACTGCTGCAGAGCAGAGGCTGTGCTGCCACCCTGATTCTGGGCTCCATGTAGGGAACCTTTCACGCCTTCTACAGCTCTTTTGTCAACCAAAATTACATATAAGACCTTTTGGCTTTGTACAATGTGTCTAGGCATTGTGCCATTATAAAATGTTGGTGAATGGGATTTCTTCCTATCACATGACCTGCTAACACTTGAAATGTTCTTTTGATTTCCCTTTTATTTGCACAAGTTGTTAGCCTAAAGAGCCAGACACCATGTCATTTTCCCTCACACAGATCACCTTATTTCCTATTGTTAGAGAAACCAAGCCACTGCGTATTATGTCAAATGACATTTCTTAAATGCCATAAGATATACTAAAAAGCCTGTTCTTTTCTGTTTTAGATTGATACCTCAATTTCTGTTGGATTTCATTGCACTGAAATACTTAAGTCTACTGGGTAATAAATATTCCCTACTAACCCTTTGAAAAATCTCTACATGTAGAGTAAATTTTTTTCCAAAGACATTTGATTCTGAAGGACAAACAATTGAGAGATTATTTTTCTTCAGCAGATTTTCCAATCACATACAGCTTGTGCTTCACTACCTGAGTATATAATGAAGTCCTACAAAACCTGTCATATTTCAGTAGCTCTGTACTGCTGGAATGGAATTTTTTATGAAATCAGTGGCAAGAAAGAAAGTTTTAAATGCAAGAGTTAATACACAGAAACCACAAGCTACACTCATGGTATTTCAAGCATCGCTGTATTTGTACTTACAGAATTTAATCTATTCTAAATCCAATACAAACAATCAAAATTTCATTGATAAGAGAATTTTGAAAAGTGTGGATTTTGCCTCTTGGAACACAGAGTGAGGGAGGAAATCACTGGACTGCAACATGTTCTATAGTCTGAACTTATTCTTTGTGGCTGTCAACTTTTATCCAGTCACACATCTGTCTGAGGAACTGCAGGGAAGGCGTAATTGCCTTCCAAATGAATCTTGTTTTTTAGCTAACCTCTAATGAAATCAGCATCCGTAGGACAGAAGGAGCACTGCTGCACGATATGAGGGGGAAGACTTCCACATCAGCTTTTCCTGAAAGCAGATCCAATGTAAGACACTCCCTAACATGCGCCTGCTCAATATTTGCTTTCCACAAGGACTGTTATGATTAATGAGGGCTCATTTCTTTGCTATTTGCCAATGATTCACACTAGCATTCAAAAGAAAAACATTCTTCTCTATTTCTCTGCAAATATTTTATTACCCCAAGAAAGCCTAGTAGCTAAATGCTTTCAAGGCACAAAAAAATCAAAACCACAAGTCTCATAAGATCAAAACCTGGCTTTAGCAAAGAAAAACAATGGTATCTTGTGTAGATCCAATGATGTAGCAAAGATGCTAACCAGCTGTCAGGGAGGAAAGCAGCATTGTCTTCCGCATTGTTAGAAATGGGCCCCAGCTGTGCCTTATCACCGGCCTCCTAACAAACCCAGCTACTGTGATTTGGGGGGGCGGCACATTTTTCTTGACATTTCCCTTGGGTGTCTTTTTATAACTGTGTTTCTGCTAATTAACTTCATCTCTGAGCTGTGGAGAGTAACTGCTTCCCCTTCTGACCGGGGATTGACAAAAACCCCTACAGTTGCACTTTGATCAACTGTTTGGGTATGAACAGCACAAGGACATGGATTCAATAAATAAACTTGAGCAGATGAAATAGCACTGTTAACAGGAGACAAGCAAACAAACACAGAACTCATCTCAGAAGCCATTTGACCTTGAAATATCTCAAACATGCTCAGCAATGCCCTCTCAGTCAGAAAATTCCTAGCAGACCAAGATGGCAGGACACAAAAAAGGTGAATGAGCATTCCCATAAAAACATGCATGAAAATGTCCATGCTGGGGCAGAGAAAACGCTCACAGAGCTTCTTATCACACATCTGGAAGCACTTCATTGTGCGGGTGACAGAACATTGACACAGGTTGCCCAGAGAAGTTGTGGAGTCTCCCTCCTTGGAAATCTTTGAAAGCTGCCTGGACACGATCCTCCTTGGCAAGCAGCTCTAGGTGGCCTTGCTTGAGCAGGGGGGTTGGACCAGATGGCCTCCTGAGGTCCCTTCCAACTTCAGCCATTCTGTGGTTCTGTGATTCTGTGATTTCCCCCAACATGTCCTCCCAATCCCAGAAACCCGGGACTAGGGACTTCCAGAGCTGGAGGTTAAATCCATTTCACTGCACGTAACAGCATTCAAGGGATCCGTCATTTTGTTTATGTTCATCTCTATTTTCCTTGCTTGGACATGAGTTTCACTTCCTGAAGGCTTACTTATTTTCAATAATAATAATAAAAAACCACTCTTAATTAGCTGTTTTACCATTCTAGCTTGTAACAATATTTTTATACGTGTTATTAAAAAGGGAAAGGGTGGAAAATATGATGGAAATGGCTCAAGGGTTGAGATAAGGATGGGAAGATCACTCAAGAATTATCCTCACAGACAAAACAGACTCAGCATAGGGAGAGTAATATAATTTATTTCCTTTGACTAGCAGAGTAGAGCAGTGTGAAACTAAAAGCAAACTGAAAACACGTTAACACCCCCCCCCCCCTTCACCTTCTCCCCCAAGCGGTGCAGGGGAAAGGGGCTGTGGTCAGCCCCTGGTGCTTCATCTCTGCTGCTCCTTCGTGGTCCCTCTCTGCCCCTGCTCCCCGTGGGGTCCCTCCCACGGGATGCCGTCCTTCCCAAACTGAGCCTGCGGGGGCTGCTCATAGGCAGCAGCTCTTCAACAACTGCTCCCACACGGCTCTGCTCCGTACCACGGGGTCCATCCTCCAGGAGCAAACTGCTCCAGCATGGATCCCCAGTGGGTGGCAGCTTCCCCCAGAGTCCCTGCTCCTGAGTGTGCTCCTCTCCACGGGCTGCAGCTCCGGCCCGGGGCCTGCTCCTGCGGGGGCTCTCCATGGGCCGCAGCCTCCTCCAGGCCACATCCACCTGCTCCAGCGGGGGCTCCTCCACGGGCTGCAGCGTGGAGATCTGCTCCATGTGGGACCCATGGGCTGCAGGGGGACAGCCTGCTCCTCCAGGGGCCTCTCCTCAGGCGGCAGGGGAACTGCTGCTGCGGGCCTGGAGCACCTCCTGCCCTCCTTTTGTGCTGACCTGGGGTCTGCAGGGCTGGTTCTCGCCCCTCTCTCCCAGCTGCTGTTGTGCAGCATTTTATTTATTTATTTATTTATTTATGTATTTATTTATGTATTTATTCCCCTTCTTAAATCTGCTCTCCCAGAGGCCCAACCAGCATCACTCCCTGGCTCAGCTCTGGCCAGCAGCGGGTCCATTTTGGAGCTGTCTGGAGCTGGCTCTGATCTGACATGGAGGAGCTGCTGGGCTCTGCTCACAGAGGCCACCCCTTTAGTCCCCTGGCTACCAAAACCTTGCCACATAAACCCAATGGAGCAGCTTCCTTGGTTTCCTTCAGTTTTCACAACCAGATGAAGCAATGCATTGTACAGCTGTAGTTTTTCATTCTGTTTGTATCTGGGATTCTAGGTTAGTCCTCATATAGTGAGCTCTTCACTCCTAATGTACACAAGCTTCCCTTCAGTGCTGGGACTTAATATGCCATTCATATACTTTATATACTTTGTAGCCTGATATTACAGGTTGATGAATTTCCTTTAGCTAAGTATCTGAAAATAATTTGGGTAACATCCTTGAATATAGTTAGGCATTTCACTTTACACACTTTGTATATTTAGAGATAATAAGTTTGCATATCACCCTAGCATATGTTGGTTTGTCTGTTTTTACGTATCTGGCTTAATAACTACTTTGTCAACACTGTCTTTTTTCTTTTAAATTTAATTGACCTTTGTCCTATTTTGAATTAAGGAGAGATTTTTTTACCTTCTGTCTACTGGATAGTCATCCATTACCTTAGTATTTTTTACCCATTCCACTTTGAAAACAACAACAACAAACCCTCACAAGTTCACTGCTTGACAAATTTGTTATTGCTATTTTACCGCCCCACATCTTGACCTGACATTATATAGGACTCGCTTCCTGTGTGTAGTGAAGCTACTTCATCCTCTACAGTGAATGTTAAATTGCTTCAACATTTTCTCAATTCACAGCTGTCTTTTGGTTACTAAAAACATTCACAGCAATGCAGCAAATGCATCATGGATCTTGTCTAAACCCCAGAAGCTTCCTCTCTTAACAGCAGGTCATATTTTCACTTGCAAAACCAGTAGGCAAGAAACCATCCTGTATGGCTTATGTTTTATTATCACTATCTGTCTCTCTGAGAAAGGAAAATCTGGCAGCTCTGGGCCTTTCTGATGTGTCGTTGTGACAATAACTATACCTTAATTTTCCACTTGAAACTACAGTTGAGGGGAAGCATTGCTGGAAACATCTGGTAAGCAAGGGAAGAAAGAAAAATCTGATATAATCTCACTACTTTCTCTCCCTCATCACAATGAGAGTTCCACAGCTTCAGCTTTGCTACACAAGTATGTCATTACACTCTTAAACAGTCAGTGTCAGTCAGTTGAACCTTAATACTATGGCCACGTTACAGGTCCATTAATGTTACATTATGGTCCAGGGGCTAGAAAGCAATGGGGAGGCCTTCCTGCTGGAAATTCTTACATCTCTGACAAGTTTCATGCTTTAAATGCACAGTTCTTGACACCCTGGAGAGATTATGATGGGCTCTAACTCCCCTTCAGAAAAGGAGCATCCAAGCTCCCCCCACACACCCACAACCCAGCCTGGGCCCATTAAAATCACTGTCTCTGCATAGAAGCAGCTCAAATTGTCATGAATGGAGGTCAGACCAACACCAGACTATGATATATGAAAGAGTACTTTAGCTAAAAACAAAGTACTGACTTTAATGCAAAAAATAACTAAGTAAGGGTGTGCAAATTGCAAGTAAACTCATGTTCTCCTAATGGCTCTTTCTGACTGTAAAGTGAATCTCTCAGTTTAACAAACATCTGATCCCATTTGATGAGCTACAAGAGCTTAATAATATAACTGGTCTGAGACTGTTTGAAGAATGGGACTTGCTGCTCTTCTGAATCCGAAAGAACCTGACAACACTCATTATAAGTTCAGCTCATTCAAAGTACACTGGAAGAGTATGCAGGTTGCAGCCTTTCAAAGAAGTTGCTTCACTTCTGCTTGCTGGACACAAAAAAATTTTGAGTTAACAGACCACAACAGAATTATGGTGGTTATTGATATGGATCTAAAGCAAAATCTGGATGCATCTTTCTTGTCCTTTTATCTTTGCTCTTAACATTCCTTTTTCTTTTGCTACTGACAAAGTCTTTTTATTGACTTATGTTGACTTTAAATTAAATATTAATCCACTTTTCATGCTACACTGTAGAAATCTGATCAAAGGCAAGTGGTTGCTATGATAAGCAGCAGTTAAATTCCATAAGTATAATGTAATCTATAAATTTTCTTTTAAACAATAGCAGTGGGCTAAGCATGTCAAAAGACTCTAGGATCAATCAGCATGTATGTCATTACACAGACAGACTCCTAACATAATGGATAAATCATCTTATTTCCCATTAAAATAAATATAAACAACACATTCAAGTCCCTTAGGCCTGTATGCCTGAAAATCTCAGCCAACATTATCAAACAAGGACATTATTGAATTAGTAATGGTACAGGAGGATAAACTCTGCCTGTCTCAAGGCTAACATATGTACAACCAGATTTTCATTTCCACAGGGAAAAAAAAGAAAAAAATAAAAAAAATAATAAAAAAGACTGTCCAGGTATTGCGGGCTGTGTAGGACATTTAAGATTTGAGACCAGCTGCCCAGCTCCCTGTTTTGTTCTGGGTTTGCTGTATGACCTTAAAGAAGTGCTACTGTATGTCACTTCCACATTTGTACATTTTGTACTTCTCTCCTCTGCCAAACTACTGTAAATCTTGATTCACTCAATATTACAAGGCACTCTGTACTAAAACAATGACATCAGGGACAAATGAGAGCATACATCCACATGTCCATATTTAATTTGTAAGCAAGGCTCATTAATTTTACTCCCAAATACTCTAAAATGTTGGTGCTTTCTTTAATAGATGCCTTTTCGCCATAGAGGCAAGCTTGTGACACTAAATCTTTACAAGGAGTGGTTTACTCCACAAAAAAACTCACAAGATCAAATTAAATTTTTCTCAAGCACAGTGTATGTGCCTCACTGGGGTACCTTTGGGCTGGAGCACTGACATGCTTAGGTAACCTCACACAGCTGCAAAGCACCTCACTTTGAACAGTATTTTTTATAAGCCCATGCCTAACACAAATACATGAGCTGTCAGTAAACATAAGGGAACACTTGTCCCCTGCTTAGTTTAAAATTCTGTGCTACACAGTTGGAGAAAACACTGCTTTGCTTTCACAGAACGAATGAGCTTACTCACAAGCAGGTTAGTTGTCAAACCATCTCTCTCATATAGCTTTCACTATGCTCTAAATAACCCTAGAGAGCTGTCACTATGCTCTTTGGTCTAAAGGGGTACTACAGGAAAGCTGAAGGGGGACTCTTTGTCAAGGAGTGTAGAGATAGGACAAGGGGGAATGGCTTTAAATTGAAAGAGGGTAGGCTTAGGTTAGATATAAGGAGGAAATTCTTTACTAAGAGGGTGACGAGGCACTGGCACAGGTTGCCCAGAGAAGCTGTGGATGTCCCATCCCTGGAGGTGTTCAAGGCCAGGCTGGATGGGGCTTTGAGCAACCTGGTCTTGTGGGAGGTGTCCCTGACTATGGTAGGGGGTTGGAACTAGATGGTCTTTAAGGTCACTTCCAACTCAAACCATTTCATGATTCTATGCTGGAATTTTGTGCTAGAAATTAAGACATGGCAAACTGGAGAAACTTTGCATTAAATCATACAGACATTAGCTTTGCTTTCTGACCAAAAGGCCTGACAATAGAACCAAAAAGTTATGTAAGATATCTAGCTAGGGGTTTTGGTAATGAATAATTTTGCAATTTTTTTTTGGAAAAAAAAAAAAAAAGAAAAAAAATAATAAAAAATTATGTATTAGGACTTCAGCATACTTAGATATTAGTCACTATTTTTCATTTGCTCCCTACCTTATACTTGGTCTTCTTTTCTGCTGATCTCTTCTAGCCTTGTGGAAATTATCCAAAGACTTTTACTACCTATCACATTTTTCTTGAACCCTACCATATGAAATAATGTCAGCCCTATAGCTCAAAAATAAAGCTACTAAAAAGGACACAAACATAGCTATCCAAATTACATGAGTTATTCCAACTAATATGCATCTTGCTGCACATACAGGTCTCCTCTCTGACACAGGAAAATCCGGCCACTGCACTGATCCCTTGCTCCATCCCCAGGGCAGCTCATCTCTGAAATGGGCTGCAGCTGGTCTGCCTCCAAAGCAAGACCTCATGCTCAGCCCTTAGATTGTGCAGTGCCTTTCTGCTGCACAGTGGCTGAGTTGAGGCTCTCAGCATCACTCAGGGCACTAGCCTGGGGATTTTTTTATGGTCATGGGACTAGAGTAGAGATTATATCCTGTTGTGCAAACAAAACAGTATTCACTGGTACAACTGCTACCACAGATTTTATGTGGAAAGGGAAGAAAAAATGACTTTACTATTCAGACACAACCTGTCTCTGTGCTTTACTTCTTTTTGATCTATTATCTCACTCAATTTTTTTTAGAGTACTGTAAATCTCCTATAACAACAACAGTGTTTCAAAATAGCACCCTTAAGCCTAGGAAATCTACCTTATCTGTGACAACTCACCAAACAATGAAGTATTTAACATCATTGTATAAATTTATCAGGCTTCTTCATTCACTTAAAAATGTGTTTTCTTTTTTTCTTAAGTATTGTATCCTGTTACAGAAGTTCCTACCAGAGCCAGTATAAGCACTTCAGAAGACTTAGGTGAACATCCCTCTGGAGGGGAGATTTCACCTTAGATAAGTTTTGAAACAGCAGTTAAAGTAACATTAAAATGTATATTTTAGCAAAAATGGTAAAAATATTTTGATAGTCTTCTATTTAGACCTTAATAAAACAGAAATATAGCACTGTATGGTTTTGCTTGACTCCTTTCTAATTGGCATGTATAATAGGGAAAAAAATGTACTTATACAGGCATTGGAGATAAAAGGGGGAAATTCAGATAAAAAACATCATTCTTGAGTTTTATTCAGGTGCCTCTGTGCAGGTTCAGTGTAATTTCTGTGACCGTGTTATCGTCATTTCTGTGACCATATGTGTTATCTGCCTGTGACAGGGCAGTGGAGGAGACAACCGCTGCTTTCATCAGCAGTGCCTCAGCTAGACCAAGCAGTGATTTCTGTGTGGTGGTGTGTGTGCACTGACCTGCACAGGGATTCCCCCATTACTGTATGCCTTTGAAGGGTTTCTCCTCCCAAAAAGAATGCTCTTCAGCTCAGCCCATCTCTCAACAGACAACGTCCCTCGTTGGATAACTGGAATATGAGCAAAGATTCAGAGCTTTTGTAGGTTTTCTTCCCATCTTCCCCTTTGAAAAGAGAAGTGAGAAGGAGTGAAAGAGAATTACAGTTCTGCCTCCTGCTTGTGGTGAGGGAGGTGGGCTCTCCTGCAGCTTGCACATGTGCTTTCAGCTTGACTTCACAGGCAGAAAGCATCTGTGCCCGCACAGTGCCCAGGGCAGCTGCATGGTCCCTCTCTGGAGCAGCCCAGAGGGATGACACCTCCATGAAAGACAGGCAGCATAAACATTCCGTGAGCAACTGTGCTCTGCCAGCCACTCCTGTCACACACAGCCTCCTTTTCTGGAAGCCAGCCTTAGGTAAGGCTAGGTTTTTTTTTCCAAATCAAAGCAGAAAGGGAAGAGATAATGCTGGAGTTATAAACGCTGAAGTTAAATTAATGTGAATGAGATATTTTTGGAAAGTAAGTATCAAACACGTTAGTAGGGATTCAGTGCAATAATGGATACTTCCAGCATTAGGCTTATGTTTTCAATTTCATACCCCATAAACTAAAATTTTATTTTCAAATACTGACAGAAATCAACCGAAGAGGAAAGGAGACCTGTGAATCAGACATGCCAACTCTCTTCAAAGGAGGCTCATTTGCTTTCAGAAATAACAGAGAAACATTTCAGAGAGCTTATCCTCCGCACAGATGTTACTAACATCAGTGACATAATATTGTAGTAAAAGTTGTCACACTATTCTGTCCCTGCTGGTGTTAACAAATACTGAGAGGGCTTCCTAAAGAGTACATCTACTTCTCATCTATTTTCTGTATAGCACAGTCATCACACGGAAAATCCGTCAGTCCAAGACTTCTCATCTCCAATTAGCTACACTATTTAAACTTTTAACATACTTATTTCATCCAAAAGTACACATGCAAGTATGTAAAAAACTACATTGTTTCTTCCTGAATCAAAAGACTGAAAAAGGTTCTGAAAAAATAAGAGAAATTATTCACCCCCCAACTGTCATTGTAGCAACTATCGAATGTTGGGTTAATTTCCTATATATAGCTTAGAATGAAATCCATACACACCAACTTCACCGTTGGGCAGCAGAATATAACTGCCTAAAATTTTGATTACCATAAAATGGCATCAGTCTCACTGAAGCATGTGTAAGGATTGACCTGAGGGTTAAACGCTGGCTAAAACACTGATAAAATATAATATTTACCATAAGAAATGACATGCAACTAGCAATTATGAAATTAATCCTATCTGTATGTCTGTGGTATGAAGCTGAATTTTCCTGCTTAAAAACAGCCATCTGAACCATAACAAATGTAAGTGACTTGACCAAGACCACATCAGAGCAGACTTTGGTCTGGTTGAAATTTGCTACTGTATTTTTTTAGCTAAAGAATTCATGTTCCATGCAAAGTATCTTCAACCCCCTACACCCTCCACAAGTCCCTATTTACTGCTTTATCAAAACTTCACTTCTTCATTTTCCTGTCTGGGTGAGATTCTTCTGTTCACTTTTCATGGTGCACCCACTCCCTCTTATGAAAACACAATCATGAGTAGAACCAGTCAACTTGGTGCAAACAGCTATTTGGGAGTAGGACACACATCCACTACCAGACTTTTTACCAATAACTGCATCTAATCCATCCCCTAACCACTACACCTATTAACTGACACATAAAGAGAAATTGAAAGCAATTACACTGATCTCTGCAATTTTCTACCAGATCACTGTGGTGGCCTTATAAATCAATTTAGATTTTTTTCCTTTATTTTACTATTTTGAGGAATCCACTTTTTTTATTTTAAGTCAACTTAAAAAAAAAAAAAGAAAGAAAGACAGAAAAGAAAGAAAGAAAGAAAGAAAGACAGAAAGAAAGAAAGAAAGAAAGAAAGAAAGAAAGAAAGAAAGAAAGAAAGAAAGAAAGAAAGAAAGAAAGAAAGAAAGAAAGAAAGAAGGAAAGAAGGAAAGAAAGAGAAAGAAAGAAGGAAAGAAGGAAAGAAAGAAAGAAAG
>CM021698.1:122737145-122763294 GCA_011074415.1 Stictonetta naevosa | reverse complement strand
AAAGAAAGAAAGAAAGAAAGAAAGAAAGAAAAAGAAAGAAAAGAAAGAAAGAAAAGAAAAGAAAGAAAGAAAGAAAGAAAGAAAGAAAGAAAGAAAGAAAAAGAAAAAGAAAGAAAGAAAAAGAAAGAAAACATTTCAAAGGGCCCCCCCCCAAAATCTACTACTTAGCATTCAGCTCACAGGATTTAGCTTGCATACCTTCTAAAATGTTTGGTCAACTCTGTTCAGATTTGTTTCCCATACCATTTATTGACATTTGAAAGAATAAACAGTAGAAATGTAGGGATTTCTCATTCTATTTCTTGTCAAAAAAATTGGGATTTTTCTCACATTATAATGTGTTTCATACCGAACTTTGCTCTAGCATAAAAATATACATCATACTTTTCTTCTGTCTTTAAGCCCTCATGTATCATTTATTAACCTTAAATATTGTCAATCTAGATTTCTAATCCTATCTGGAGAAACATTTGCATTCTTCCCAACACTCAAGTTACTTGTTGAGTTCATCCACAAGACCTTCAGTCTCACAGTTTATCTTCAGAAGAACCATCTCTCTCTTGGACTTGGTGTCACTCTCCTGACCTCAGCTCAGTCAGACGTAGCAAACTGCATTGCAAAGAACTGCTGTTATATAACGGTCTGTAAAATGACACAGAAAATCTTGAATCATAACATTAATAAAAAAAAATAAATTAAAAAAGCCTTTTAGTTGGAGATCCACAAGTGGATAGTTATAATTCTAGCCATAGTATTGCAGGTACTTGCCATTCTTGAAGCTACCTTATTTGTTGCTAGTAGAGAGACCATGGTGGCCCAAAGGGCTCCTAAGTACAGAATATATTTCTGCTTACCTACACCCCAAACTACTAAATAGACTCAGTATTAAATTATGTCTAAATCATTTGTTCCTCCTGCATGAATTCTAAGAAAGGCTGTAGGCCAGTCATACAGGACTGGCCATATACCTTGGCACTCTTCATTTTGCCAGCTAAGTGCTAGTTGGAATGATTTAAAGGTCTTTGAAGTCAATGCCAGTGTTCCAACAGAGTTCAGAAGCATTGGCCAAGTTTTCATGAGCTATAATTTGACAAAATGTATTGGCATACGTATATAGACCAAGGTACTTCTGAAACAGTGTTTTCAAATGGCTTTAAGTTCACTGGGGAACTTATACAAAAAAAAAAATAAAAAATTAAAAGATAGCATATGACAATATAAAGACTTTGTGAAAATAATAAAAATGGAAATGAGTTCTCAGAACAAATCTGTAACACTTTTGAGATGACCTCTTGCAGTCTGCAAAAGAACTACCTTAAGCACTTTAATTTAGCAATATCCACTGCTCTCCAGAAAAACTTCCACAAAAGCCAAACACATGCTTCAGTAAAGCAGAACAGACAGCTCACCGGTGGACCCTTCAGTAAGCAATTCAAAAGTAGATTACAGTGCTCAGGAAATAAGCTATGTGAATGTGGGCTGGAGAACAAAACTTGATGCCATTGCCGTCTGTCACAGAAATGTGACTGACTGAAGAAGTACATAAAGTAGGACCATCTCAGGAGTTCACTGAAAATACTTTTAGCAGTACCATAATTCAAGGCAAGCTGGGCTGACTGTCACAAAGTATTCCAGCAGCTAAAATTTCCTATGGGGCATTGTGAAAGTGGCCAGTGACACCCGAAACTGTCACTGCAATTTGGCTGCCCTTGGGACAGCTCTGGTGTGTACCATACCTGAGCTATTTAAAGCAGTACTAGCCCTTAAGGTTGCATCAGGAGGGACTCAATGAAAGATGAGTGAAAACACTGACCCCTGGGTAACGTGTGCTCTGGTGTTCTGCAGTGAAGCTCATTACTCCTTGAAGAAAAAAAAAAATCTTCCTTCAAAAGCTGTTTTGTGAAGAACTTCAGTCCTGTTGGGCTTTTATTTAACTTGCCTTTTAGAGGCTAGAACAGAAAAGCTGAGATAATCCTAGAAGGGCTTTTTTATTAGTCCAGTGAAGTGCCAGTTTTTAGGCAGGAGCTTAGTGAAATACAATACCATTTCCCACAAGCACCAGACATAAAATATTCTCAGTGAGGAATGAATCTGAGCCTCAAAGATCAGGCAAGACTTGTCCAACTTCAAGAGTTCACCTTGTCAAATTTCCTCAGGCTTCAGGTTTGCATTTCTTGTTCTGGCTCCTGCCTTTCTCTATGTATTAAATGAAATCTTGTATAACTTTTTATAGCAAGTAGCTACAAGATGACTTGAAAATTCAGCAAGTATGATTCAGACAGTTTGTAGGTAGAAAACCAGTGCCCTGTTTGCCTCTACCATCTCACACATTTTCTCACTGTGCAATATTGTGAGGTAACAAAACATAAACGTTGTTGTTGTATAGTTACACATAAGAATTACATGACTAAAAGTTCCAGCAACACTCAATACACTTTTTGGAAATAAGGGCTAGTACGGTAATATGTAGACTAACATTTCAGTGTCTAAATGTGTTTTTCAAAGACAACTTTCTCTTCCATTGCTGCTCAAAAACAGTAGAAGACCTGTCTCAGTAAATGGAGTACATGCATTCACGCACTCATACTGTCATAACATTCACGTGGAGAAGGAACTGTACACTTAATGGAACAACTTCAAGTGTAGGGCTGTTGTCTGAATTCCAATCAGTGCTAATCAAATAAACTTAAATATAAATACACTTTCTTATTCCACCTGAAAACCTGCCCTTATTGTATGCCTCCCCAAAGAGAGAGCTATCCATGCATATAAAGAGCAGACTGTGATGTCTTCCTAAAAAGACTCTACTGGGATAGTTTTTTGATCTCAAAGTCACTTTGAAACAGCTGTGCCAGTGATACATGCTTGTTTTCAATATTCTCTCAAAGGACTTGGGTTTCAGTGCTATGTGTCAAAGACTCATGTATCTTCATCAAACAGAAGACTTCTGATTCTGCCATGTCATGATAAACAGCATGTGTGTTTTTTTCTTTTCAGAAATAAGTAACATGCAGTAATCTCTGGCTTTCTGGTCACCTGGGAGCTGTTTTTTGTTCTTCTACCTCGTGGAACAAATCAGAGATTCACACAGACAGGGCAGTTTGCAGGATAGCTTATATATTGGTTATGCTCTCAGCTTTACAATAGGAAGACAGAGCCTGTTCATCCAGTCAGTAGGTGCAGCCCTTTGCTTCCAACAGATTTGGTCTGGATAATCCTCCAAATAACATCACCTTTGTGTCATTTAATTTATGAGTACGTATCTCCCTGTTGTCTGTTTCCAAATATCTTACGTGACAGAAGACAATGCACTGCCAGAGGCTTATGAAAACATGGAACGGAAATACAACATTTTTAGGACATATGATCTGCCTCTCAGTGAAGTGAAAGACACAACACTCTGGTCTGTCCACTCAGGCATGACACAGCTGAAGTGGCATGTCACAGCTGAAAAGCCAGCTCGCGAGATGCTTCTGACTGTACAGAGGGGCATGGCATAATGCACAAAGTATGACCATCCTAACCAGAAATATTGCAATACATCTTCTAAAAGATATTGATGCTGGCCTAGACTCAATGTAGGGTAACAACTATCAGAAATAGGATATGAGGAGTGGTTAAAATAAAAAAATATTGTAGAATTAAATTGGTCTATTAACTTAAGAAGCACACATAGGTCTGGGGTAAATTGGAATAATGCTTTCCACCCATTACAGGAAAGGGCATACTTTATAGAGTAGGCTGTTCTCATGAAGATTGTACCCTTCAGTAATTCACTGCAACCTTGTATGTTTGAAATCCTGGCATATGCTTTTGTGCAAGTGTGCAATTCTGTGAATGGCAACACAAATCCAGACACATTCTAGTCATTACTTTAAAACATCATTTTGCACAACATTATTAATTAGATCTTAATATAGAGAATATATTTTCCCAAGTTTTAATATAACTATTCTTGACTTTTTCTCCCTTTAACAAGACTTATCATGAACCTTCTTTAATTTTCCTTGTTGTAACCATAAAAACAGAGCCACCGAAGCCCTTTCTCATAGATCCAGGTAGAAAAAGTGCTCTTCTGTTCATGCACTGAACAGGGATACTCCCTGGTGACAGTGTTTGAAGCCAGTGGTAGACTGAATATGACTCACTGCATCTTTGCCCCTGGCACAGCTTCCATAATTTATGCAGCTGATTTACTGAGAATTAAGTGTCAATAATAAACAGGTCAGTTCAAAAGACATTTTACTCATTTTACTCTAATAGCAGTTTTTAATAAGTTCTACTTTGCAGCAAGACCTTTCAGCACAGCAGAGATAAGATCATGCAGCCAGAGGAAACCCTGATATAACTGAGGCATTAAACACCTCTGCAGCAAGATGGATCAGATGGTAGCTCCATTCCCATGACGCTTAAGTTGACCAAAAATGCTGAATCATGGGTTACACGATACTGCACAGAAGAAGTAAAGAAGGTAAATAATCTTTTAATGACCAATTGAGCAGTGAGCATACACTAGCTCTTAAAACAAAATCAATTAACTACTGCCAGTCTACTGTGTTCTTTGATATGATGTCTATTGAAAAAACAATATATTCACTTATCTTTCAAGATATTAAAACACTTTAGTTATTAAATATGAATGACTAGGATCAAATATAATCTTTGCCTCACAGTCACATTGACTGACTTTATCGTTTGGCACAAAAAAAAATTACTTCACCTTAAAAGCAAAGAGAGGTAAGAAGTATCCTGGCCAGAAATTATGGTGAGATGGAGATACGTGTTTATTACCAGTGACCATCCTCTGTGCTTTACCATACCTTAGTTTCAGCAACTGTTTGCCTTTAAAGTATTGGGAGTGACAAAGCAAACTATAACATTCCTGGTAGTACATTCAGATAAAGACTCATAACAGGCTCTCTGTAAAATAAATTGAAACCAGAGGTCAAATAGAAGTTCAACCTACATATCAGCTAGAAAATACCACTCATCTTAAACAAAAGCTATCGTGCCCTGAAGTATATTAAGTACAATACAAATACTTGTGGGAATTAAAGTAATACAAAAGTCATTCCTCATGCTTTAAAAAAGAGACAAACTTAATTCTTTGTCATCTTCAAACTTGGTCTACAATTTGATTAGAAAGCACATAAAATATAAGATTTTGTTGGGAGAAATGTAACAAAATCAGGATGACAAAAAACATTTAAACCTAAAGCAAAAAAAAAGACATATGCAGGAAAAGTGTTTTGTTCATGTAACGTGACAAAGGATGCAAACAGAAGAAAATGTATTTCTTTCACTTGAATGCTTTATCTTATATATTTAGTGCAAACATTCAGCTGTTGACAGACTCCTTTCTTATCTGTGGTAACTCTTTGCAATTCATCCAACCAGATGAATTTTTTCCTGAGGTTCTCTAAGCATTTATGATGTGTTTGTCAACCCAAAAGAACCAGCAGCATACCATCAATTATGGTTTGCTCCTGAATGAACTCTGCATGACAATCTAGGATTTAATTTATGAGGAGTTGCAAAGGAATGCAGAAATGTTTTATAAGACACTCAGCTCCGTTCTGAAGTTGCACATAATAACTCTGCTAATTCGCATTTATCCCATGATCACTCTTAAGCTGCTCTAGAAAGTCTGAATAGGAATAAGAGTCAGTGTGCATTATAGGTAAAACACACTCAAGGAAAATAAGAATCAAGTCCCAAACATATAATAGGAATGCCCTTTCTCACCAAGTCAGTGTGACAAGCTGAGCCATAATGCACACAGTAGCTAGATAAATGTCAGTGGCCTGAATCCCCCCATCATGCTTCCTTTTATTTTTAATAATATATATATATATTTTAAATTATTATCTTCTTTTCATGGGGGGTTAGTTACTGAATGCAAGACACAAACTCCTCACGATTTTCAGTCAGGGTTCGGATAATTATACTTTCTACAATCCACAATCTGCTAGTCCACAATCCACAATCCACAATCTGATAAATTATTGAGCTTTTCACAAAGGAAGAATACTTGTTACAGCCAGTAATGTAAATTAAAAAACAACAAAAATATTTTTTTTTAAAAAAATCAACAAAGTAAAATAAGGACAAACGAGCCTTGCAGTGAGACAAACAGAATTAACTTTCTATCCCATCAGGTTTCACATAACTTTAAAGAAGGTAAACCACATGCTGCAGAGACACAAAAGCCAATATTTTACCCTTCTGTGTATGTACATCAACAGGGGTTATGCAAAAATCAAGGATAGAGTGTGTGTGACTAGTAATTTTTTTAATGACTTAACTTATTTATATTACCTTTTACATTTGATCAGTTTATTCACACTAAGCTTTAAGAAAATATTAATGTGAGAAAGAATTACTTGTACAAGAAAGACGTGTAGAGTCAATCCCAAGCAATTACTCTCCAGTTACATTCAAAGGGCCAACCTGTGATACAAGATACTGAAACATGGAAAAAGGAAAATTATATTGACATTTATTGACAACATTACTGTAAGGTATTTAAAATAATCTTGTATATACCACTGATAGATGATTGAGGCAGTTTCAGATATCTCTGGAAATTCTTTGTCTTAACCCTACTTGAAAAGTTTATGAATGAGAATGCAGGCAAATGGAACCAAATCCTGCATTCCTTAGTCAAAACCTCAACTGAAATCATAGAGAGATTTGTAGGAGTAAGAGCTAAGCAAGAATTAACATACCTAGGAGAAATTGGTGACTAAGATGAGGTGCATGCCAAAAAAAAAAACACATAGTAAAGAGTATGTGTTGCACAACAGAATTTCATCTATAATACTACTTTGTTACTATCTAACTGTACCTTTCATTCCTTGCCATGCATAATTATCATCATTTCCTATTTATTGTCACAGATACTGTAAAATACCAGCTGTTCATGTGCTCTGACCTTACTGTGTCTCACCTTGCTCTAAGTGAAGTCAATGCAAGCCTTTGCTGACCTCCAGAGAAGCAGGATTTGAGCTGTGATACGTAATCCAAAGTGGGACTCTCCCTTAATTCAATAAGCTTTGGATCAGACCTAGAAGGGATCTTAGCAGAATCAAGAAGCCACAAGGCACACCCACATATCAAAACCACACCTGAGTGTTTACCTCACTTTCCTAATCTTTTACGTGAAAGAGATTAACAAGCAACCTGTTCCTTTCAACTGCTTA
Source organism: Stictonetta naevosa (assembly GCA_011074415.1). Lineage (NCBI taxonomy): Eukaryota > Metazoa > Chordata > Aves > Anseriformes > Anatidae > Stictonetta > Stictonetta naevosa. Next base: position 122,756,092 of record CM021698.1, on the reverse strand, counting down.
GGTGCTACACAGTACTTGAATGACTACTTGAATAGTATCTGCAGTATAGCTATGTATATTGCCATGTTTTCATTCATTTCTTCGGAAGTTATAAAAGGATGAAATATTTGAATTCAAGGCTTCGTGGCAATATTTTCTACTTTGGTTCCCAACTTTCCACTCCTTCCCTTCCAAGGAATCATTTCCAGATGAACTGCTTCATGCCAAGCAGATCTCACAGCTGTTCAGCTCAGCTGCCAGGAGTGGTGGAGATAAGCCCCTCATCCCTGGGAACAAGGCTGGCACCTCAGTGACGTGCTCAGCTTCCTCCCACCTGGGGCTGTGGTCCTGGGCTCATAGCCTGACACGGGATTCCCAGGACAGTGGCTGATTGGCTTTACTCCCACAGAGGAAGGAAGATGGTTCTGCCTCCTGCTTCGGGACAAATTAGTAATTTACCACATAATGAAACAAAAGATGAGAAATCTGAAAACAACATTATCCAAACACTTCAGATAAGAATCTTGCCACAGAGCCTCATACAGCCTGTGATGACTCCAGACTGAGAGGACATCTGACTGACTCCAGCATATCTTGTTTTACATGCAGCTCTTCTTGCTTGCTTATGTTCCAGAAGTCTGAATGTGCTGCGACCGTTTTTGCTCTCCTTTATGCTATGCAACTGTGTCATTCAGCCAAGTTTCTACAGCCTTCCTTAGGATGCCATGGGTGTAACTGACTATAATTTTGGCTCATGTATGTATTTACAGACTGAGTATTGCTAAAAAGAGAAACTGAATGCATATAATATGGTGACTTCCAGCTGCTAGAATCACAAGAATCACATGAAATGGCATTAACTTAGACAGAAGGCGATTGAAATAATGCAAACCATCTATCCATAGCTACATGTACACAAGTGCAACGTGAAACTCCCTGTAGCAAGGAAATGTAGAATGTTAACATTCAATCAAACCAGGAGATGAGGGAAAAGAGAAATGAAAATGTAAACAATACACATTTAAACATCTTGGGAAATGAAAGAAACAGCAACCTTCATTTGCAAAACCTGCAGAGAAATCTAGCAGTTTAACTGTCCTATGTTTCTTCATTTATCTACTAAGCCAAAGAGTGATTAAATGCTAATCAGTCATAGGCAAAGAACCGTAGAATCACGATTTTAGTTTTGCCCTATTCATCTGTTCCATCTTGCTGTGCTGACTCCTAACTTTAAATATTCTTAGAAAAACACTAACTAAACTAGTGTCTCAGGCCCTGTGAGCAATAGTCTTCTTCTTTACGTTAAAAAGAAAACAAGAAAAGGGTCTACAAGCACACAATCCATTTCCACGTCCCCTGGGCCTGCCTGCTAGGCATGGTGTGAGATGTAGCTGAGGCAGTGCCCATGGTAGGCCATGTCCCAGTTCAGGCATGATGTGTCCTGCCCTTGTAGCTCCACCAGGATCTCAGTCCCTGTCTCCTGCTCACCACCGTGTGCCAGGAAGCCAGATCCAGCTGCTGCTGCCTCATTTTTCATGCTTGCAGACATCCGGGAGGAGATAAGGTCTGTTACAGGTCACATTGGGAGTGTTTTAAACAGTGAGGGACTGAGAAGCTGGTCCCTGACTACTGAAAGCTGTGTAGCAGCTGTGTCACAAAAATGCTGGGGAGGGGGGCTGATGGAGGCTAACTTGTACCAGGGGATCACAGAGTGCAACATGGCCTCCCTGAACCCTTTCTGGCACACCTTATGCCCATCTGCTTCCCCTCTGCTCCTTCTCCTGGAGAGGAACATATGGCCCAGAATATGAATCTCCAAAGCAGAAAATGTATTCTTATTGTTTCGTAAAATATTCTAAATATCCTCCTTTTTTTTTTCTATCTTTTTTTTTTTTTTTTTTTCTATCAGCTTTTAGTCCAGTTACAAACCTTATATTTTGGCATCATAAATAAAATTTTGAAAAAAGTCAGCCCCTGCTTAAACAGTTACACAGTCCACAATGAAGAACTAAAATTAAAATAAAAAATCATATATCGCATCTCAGTTGTAAGAAGTTGTTATTACAAGAAAAAGTCCTTGACAGGATGTGGGCTTTTGTCCATTCCACCATCATATTTTAATACTTACCTTAGTCCAATGGGGTTGCATCCAATAACAAGTTAATGACAGAAAAGAAAAGTAAAACCACAGTTAAACTTAACATGGACATCTACATGCTGAACATTTTCACTCTGAGTGGTCCAAATTGGAGACAGTTTTCCTCATATTAAATAATACCTCATGTCACAAAAAGAACAATGAAGTTCCTCACGAAGCAAAACAATTTTTCTCTTAAATTGTATCATCAAAATCTCACCCTAAGTGTGTGCAGTCACGCAAAGGGAAACTTTTCCATGATATCACTGAGACTTCCATCAGTTCGTCTGTTTAAAGACAGCAGAACAGGGTTTCTTTCATGTGAATGCTTTCTTACCTCTATCTGAATATCTATAGTGTATATAACATGCATATGACATACATATACACATATTTGTATATACACATATTTGTATATACACATAGATGTGCATACATAAATATATATATGTATATATATCCTTTAATGTGTATATACATGCTTTAATGCTTTAATACTTTCATATAGAACACTAATTCTTGACCACAAAGCACAATATAAGAGAGAACATACTGCAACCCTTGCCCAATATAAAACCATGAAAGACAGCGGCTGTTGACACTATTCTTTGACTATCACTTATCACACTTTATGAGTCAGTGATATCAATCACATCTGTGCAATGTCTGTAATAGAATGGTAACAAATAAATGAGGGCTTAATAGAACATGTTTCTCATAATCAAATGCATTTCTAACAACAACAACAAAAAGTAGTGTTCTCTAGATGCATTTTTATCAGAGTTTAACATAAAGCCCATTAACAATCACACATATGCTTCTGTTTATATACTGCAAATGTAAAGTGTAGCACATATCTAAAATCAACTGAAATCAACGGGATGCCTTCTTCTGATTTCAGTGGGTTTTAGAACAGATTTGGGTGTATCCATTTCATGATATGTAGATGTTTAGATTCTTTTTTTCTCTAAATATTTTAGTGAAAAATATTGATTCATGCATGTCAGATACATGGGTCAGCACATTTTCTCCTGCTTGTGAATTAAACACACTGTTTATCCTACCTTTGCTGCCACAGATGAGTTGGGTTTCTCCAGCAAGTCCCAGAGTTTCTTCCTCTTCTCTGGGCAGCATGTATTATCAAACTCTTCCCCTTCTCTCTCTCGCATTGTCTCTGCCTCTCTCCTCAGCTCTTCATTCATCTGCTCTTTCTTTTGGTGGTATCTTGCCTGGCAGCAAGATTCTAAATATATCTCATCAATCCCCCAGTAATCAAGCTCCTGTCCAAAAGAAAGAGCACACATTTCTTCCATCATATGCAGTTTCCCTGTCCTGTAGAAATTCAAAATGGAAGTGAAAGCCCCTGGGTGTCGATCAAAAAAGTATTCATTTTCATTTAAGTTATAGTCATCACATACTTCGAGCAGAGATTCATGAGTATTACAGTCTCTGAGCTTTCCTAATCGTGTCCTTGGAAGTCTGTCCAAAGTCCTCCACAGCACTTCATGGTTGAGCCCACCAACATTTATTTTAACTCTCCGTGAGCAGGCTTTGCTCCTAATGATCTCCACTGGTTCTGGCGGGAGAGAAAGGGTAGACCTTGAAGACTTTTTGTTGATCCCTGGTGGAGCCTTCTCAGCCATTTTAAAAAGGGTGTAGTTGTAATGCCAGAGTCTTTAGGAGGATGAGCTTGGAGACTACAAATATTTGGATAGAGTCCTTTTCAGATAGACCAACCCATTCCTGAAGCTGAAAAAGAAAAAAAAAAAATTAGAATATTGCAATGCAGAATATAATCCCCAAATGCTCACTCTCTCTCCTTCCACACTTTCATATGCAGATGAAAATATAATGATTGTAATTTGCTCTTTCTGCAGTGAGACTCTTTTGTGGTAGTATAAGGACCACTGGAACAACTGGTATGGGTAAGAGAACTATGTTTAAGCAAAAGAAAAAACAAAACAAAACAAAAACACTAGAATTTCTACATTCATGAAAATCAAATGTGACAGTTTATAAGGAGAACTTGCTTTATTTTGTTTTATCAGTTTCTGATACAGCCATGTCACCTAAATCTGATTATTTAACTATTTGTGAGGCAAGCTAATAGAAAGATTGTAGGAATATGCATAAGGAAAAAGTGAAAGGGGGGCTACCTTCCCTTTTACTGAAAATGTCAAATTTGGCAGATACATTCTGCAACTGAATGAAACAATTAGCACATATAAAAATCTCCCGTGAAACCAAACTGCATCCCTCACTCTCCCATTCCAAATATCAACTTACCGTATTATTTCATGACCTAAAATTACACACCAAATCATACAATTGTCATCCTAACAAGTCAAATTTTCTACTACCAAACACTGCTGATTTCTAGACCAATTTAGTCAAGAGAATCCTGACTCTTCTGAACCCAGTGAACAGTAATAGAGGTTATACAGGCAAGGAAGTTCAACTGTATCCTGGGCTGCATCACAAGAAGTGTGGCCAGCAGACCGTGGGAGTTGATTCTCCCCCTTTGCACTGCTCTCATGAGACCCCACTTGGAGTGCTGCATTAAGCTCTGGGGCCCCCACAAGAAGGACATGTACCTATTAGAGAAAGTCCAGAGAAGGGCCATGAGGATGATCAGAGGGCTGGAGCACCTCTCCCACGAGAGCACGCTGAGGGAGTTGGTGTTGTTCAGCCTGGAGAAGAGAAGTCTCTGGTGAGATGTTACAGTGGCCTTCCAGTATCTAAAGGTGGCCTGCAGGAAAGCTGTGGAGGGACTCTGTGTCAGGGGTTATAGTGATAGGTCAAGGGGGAAACAAGCACTGGAACAAGTTACCCAGAGAAGCTGTGGATGCCCCATTCCTGGAGGTGTTCAAGGCCAGGTTGGATGGGGCTTTGATTGACCTGCTCTAGTGGGATGTATCCCTGCCCATGGCAGAGGTGTTGGAAGTAGATGGTCTTTCAGGTCCCTTTCAAGCCATTCTGTGATTCTATGATTCTATGACTGTGTGCCATTCCCCAGCTCATCAGAAAGGCTCTTTGTCCCACCTGTTAAGCCACTGCAGGGACATGACTTCATGACAGCAATCAGCAATCTCAGTTTTAGGAAAGTTTAAGTTCATCCCTATTCACTGGGCACAATGCTGCAACAAACTCAGGCGCAGCTGTTCACTACCAAACTTGGAATATCTGTATGAACCAGGAAGAAAACCCACCCACCACCTCTACTATGGTTTGTTATCTTACACAGTGCTTAAATAACAACCTATTAATAGTATCATGTCCCCAAAAGAAGAATATTAAGATAGGCTTCTTTTAGAAAGTAGGAAAGTCCTCAGTAATTTCCATGATTTGATGTTTCCTTCTCCCCTTCTCAGCAAATCAACAATTCAACAGTCTGCTCCTTCTTTTGAAGAGAAATAACTGCAGCTTTAAAAAAAGCATTTGATGTGAACAAGAATTTGATCCTTTTTGCAGAGTAAGCAAGAAGGTTGTGATGAGAGGGATTGTTACCTATAAATATATCAGGGGTAAACACCAGGGAAGGAGAAGACTATTTTTACTAAAGGACCATGATGGCAAAAGAACAAATGGATACAAACTCACCATGAAAGTAAGATGGAAATCTGAAAGGGAATTAGAAGGTCACAAAGATTGGATCCTCACTAGAGCAATGAGAATCTAGAATAATCCTCCACCAAAAGTACAGAGCAAAAATCAGAGAATTATTTCAATGTCATATCTGACATACTTATGATGAGGTTGACTATGTTCCTAGTATAAAATTAAAAACACTAGACCTTATTATATCTAAACTTTAAAAGGTTTTCTCCACCATCAGATAAACTAATAGTATGGCTCAGCCCCATAAGATATAGGTATTAACAGACTTTCATGTCCAGAAACATCAGGGAAAAGAAAAGTTCCCTATAAAATTACCCATCAGATGTATTATTTACATTCATAGATTTTCTGTTTCTTCTGAGTGTATAACACACTGTCTTGTTAACCCCCATACTGGGGACATCCCAAAACACTTCCCTGTTCTCAGTTTCAATGTCAAGCTGAACCCACTTCAGACAAGGGCCAAAAGATTCTGCCTCTTCCCATCCTGCCTCCAGGCCTGCACTGTAAATCTCTCTCCACATCACCCAGTGCACCTCTCTGTCTATTTACTCAAGGGTTTAAGCCTGTAACATTTACCTTCATTCATTAAAAAGATAATCTGATAACTTCACTTGCAAAGACAAATGTCATATCAAAACCAAAGCCCTGACATCAGTAGGTTTACATAACATATATTCCTTTCTGTTGTGTGGTGTTTTTTATGTTGTTGAGTTTTTTTGTTTTGTTTTTATTGTCTTCCCCTGAGGCTAATTTTTCCTCTGATATTACCCTTCTCTGCATTGCCTTAGATGAAAGGGGAAGATGCAGGAGGTGGGGTGTACATCTGAGCTGCAGCACAGGTGGCTTCCTGTACTCCAAGAACCGTGCACCATGGGACTGCTGCCACTGTACCAAAAGACCAGCTGGGCAGCATGAATTAGCACCACAACCCAATCCCACTCAGAATCAAAACACAGCAAATGCCTTTCTGCACTCCAGTAGATGGGGAGACTCAAGCCTTTGCAAAGTCTCTTCACTTTAGCATCTAGTGATCTGTGATGCATTTATATGTCTTCTGACATACAGACCATCACATAAATACTAAGCAATTGTAAGAGGATATTTCTCCACAAAGGAAATAACTTGCATTTTTTCTAATGAAAATCTTTTCAGACTTTAATACACAATGATGTTTCTCCTTTAAAAGATGTCTTACATAACAAAATAAAAGAATTTAAGAAATTCATAGAGAAGTTGTGTCACTCTCCATGAAATCAGTCAAGTCTTCAGGCAATTTCTGCACAGCTTCACTCATTTATTCACTATTGAATCTCAGGGATTTCTTTTTTCTTATTAATATACGTTCTTTAGTATTAACAATACAGAGTAAAACAGTAGAAATCAAGCGGTTGATCTGATTAGTCTTATGTTAATCATACCCTCATTTGCTTTTCTGATTACAAAAACTAAAGATGTGCAAGACTAAGCATTGTTTTAGCTTTTATGCAGTGTAGTTACCACACAGATTTGTTAAACAATGCAAAATTATAGTGTCACCAATACTGGTCTACAGCTGATAAAACATTTTCTGATTTGACAGTATAATTACTGGATGCACCTCCCTACTTGAGGAACTGTGGTTTTTCTAAAAAGCTTTAACAGTCCTGGTTAACTGTGGTCATACCAAAATCAGCTGTGAAACACCATTCAGATACTATTTAGAAGACTGGATCCAAGGTGCTATATATGTACCAAGGTATATGCCAGCAATCACAACATGCAGTACTTTGAAAAAAAATCAATAATAATAATAATAATAATAATAAAATTCTCACATTAAAAATCTTGAAAACTAAAAGCTGTTTTTGCCTTTCTACAGAGCTCCTTTCATTGAAATATATACAAGCCTTGAACTACATAACTTTTAAGAAAATCCTTTTAGTCTGCTTCCTAAGTCTCTTTCTTCACTTATTTACTGCAGATAATTTTTAAAAATTTCTTCCTGTGCAGCTTTTTTCCCCAAACCTGGAATACAGAGTGTCTCTAACTGTGTCTTTAACAAAAATATAATCAAAAGCCTTTACTTCAACTACATGACACATTTAACTTTATAATCTACTTCATGAATTTCACATAAAAACACCAGATCTTTCATTATAACAAAATTATGCAATCAAGGTTACCTTTACAATTCATTAAATAGCTATTCTGGCTTTTAGCTACTGCTACTAACTTTTCAGACAGTGCAATTTTTCTCCTGAGAAGGTTTAAAATATTTTAGGGTTAAGTTTATTGCCTCAACCTTCTGGTTGTGTGCAGATCCACCATACATTTTTTCCACCCTAGAAAAGTGAAAAACACTACTAGTCCTTGGCAGGTGATGCCAGCCTGCTGCTTACCGGTGCTGCATAGCCATCAGTAGAGAAGGACATGAATTATAAACACAAATATATAGTAAGAACAAAGCACAATAAAAAAAGTTTCCTTTCTTGCCAAAATGAAATGACTTTGCAGGAAAATACCAATAACATTGAATAAAACTCTTCCAATTTAATTATTTGCATTAAATAAAAGTGAAAAGTGCAAGGACTACTACTCAAAAACCTATAGAAAGCCAGAATGAAGGTTACAGAATCATAGAATCACAGCGGTTGGAAGCGACTTCAGAAGATCATCGGGTCCAACCCCCCTGCCAAAGCAGGTTCCTTTGAGCAGGCTGCCCAGGTAGGCATCCAGATGGGCCTTGAATATCTCCAGAGAAGGAGACTCCACAACCTCCCTGGGCAGCCTGTTCCAGTGCTCCGGCAACCTAACTGTGAAGAAGTTCTTTCTCATGTTGGTGTGGAACGTCCTGTGCTCTATCTTGTGTCCATTACATTAAGCTTCTTTCTCCACACCACACACATGCAGATTTTAATGGTGTGATTTCCCCACCACCAACACGTTCTGCATTACGTGAATGGGTAATTATTTACCATTACTTTTTATCTTTCTCATTCAGAATTTGGCCTTTGATGGTATTTAGCATGCAAACCCAACACTATATGCAAAGTGATGAATTTCCCCTAGGGAGTTCTCACTGTCCTACCTGAGTGCTTCCAGGGTACTTGAGAGTTTACCATCTTAATATCACTATCAGGCTATTATTACCCTTACTTTATGAGGGAGAAATGCAGGATGCATGAAGTATCCAATCATTTTGGCTGCTCAAATGAGCCAGTTGCTTTTTTTCAGAGTCTTTAGTATTTTTATGACATTTGATGGGTGCATCCACATGAGCAGATAAAACCCTTCAGCAGAGGAACTCAGTTGCCTGTGCTGTTACATTGCTAGGACACTACCTGGCACAACACAGTCAGGACTCTCCCAAATAATTTGCAAGGATGGCTGGAGAGTCAGCATGCTTCAAGGTCTGCTCCCAGTAAGTGGTTTGCATGGAGCCATCTGCTTTGGAGCCTACATGAGTTTAACCACACGGACACAGGTCACCATGCCAGCTGGCCCGAGCAGCACTGGGACCCATCTACCAAATAGCCAAGCTGCACCCCACATGAGCAAGACCTTGCTCCAAAGAGATTCACATTCAAGCAGTGGAGTGCAGTGTCTCTGGAAACAGCCTGGCCCCCAGCACAAGGAAATTAAAAAATTAATACTTCTGAAAAGTTTTGTATAATTGAGATGTCAGGTAAAGCTGGTGTCCAGTTCCTTAACCATAAGCTTCCCACACCATAGCTATCACATTTCTCAATGGTGAGCTGAAGGATCTTTATTAATAGTTTTATCTTAACTTCAGTCTTCAAAAAAATGGGTGAGATCATAGCTAAAATTCTGAAGAAAACAAAACAAAACAAAACAAACAAACAAACAAAAACAACACTCAAATGAGGTGCTCATTATTTTAATTTCCCAACCTGATAGGAATCACATCTCAAACAGTTAAGAATTGGTCAGATGAAAACACAGAAATGTCCACCTGGTCTAGTGGGAGGTGTCCCTGCCCATGGCAAGGGTGTTGGAAGTAAATGATCTTTAAGGTCCCTTCCAACCCAAAACATTCTGTGATTCTATGAAACATGTCAAAGAGACAGAAATCCTAAGCATCATATGTATTTCTCAGAAGACACACATCCACATGCATGAATGGATGCATGCATGCACAGCAGGGAAGATGAGCTTTTATTGTTCAAACTACCACTGACAGCTGTGTCTGCACTTAGATTCAAGTCCTCAGAGACAAGGAAATGAAGAGGGAAAGACAGCCTCAGCCCATCTCCCCCATGACTGAGCTTCCCTGCAAGCAATGTCTGGTTCGTGGCGGACCATGACCATGGCCAGGGCCATAGCAGGGGCTGTAAAAAAATAGGGCTGTTTCCTGAGCTGAGTCAAAATTGCATCTGCAGCCTTGTGGGCATTGTTATGGACAGGTCGGACTATGGAAGGTAAGATTTTACTTTGAGAATAAATCCTGCAAAACCAGCTCTGTGTTGTTACTATGGCTAACTGGTCTAAGATGATGATTATCCCTATTTCATAACAGACCTCACAGATGATCTACTTTTGGTATCTAAAAAATTAAATATTGGCTGTATGAAGTGTGAGAGATCTACAGGAAACATTCAAAAAAGATGAGGCCTTTTATAGATGAACTTTTCAAACCAATGAAATCAGTCTGTCTGCTAGCTCCCTGTTCTCACCATCTTGAGCACAGAAGTGTCTTTTAGATGGATGAGCTGAACTTAACCAAGGAGCATAATGCTCAGAGGCTTTATATATTCCTTAAGAACCTTGTATAAGAAAAGACAGACAGAAATAGGTAAGACTGAAGACAGGAAAAGGAGAAAAGGAGGTAGAGTATGTTTGTAAAATCTTGCAGTCACAGAAGCTTGGTAGGATTTTTTTTTTTCTGATTTTTTTAAATACCATAATATCACTATTAATTCCTTGCTGTAATTGTCCTCTAGTAAAGTGTTGTAGGTGGGCCCTAGCCTCCGCTAAGGGTGATGTGCACAAGTTTAAACCAAAAGGCTAAACACCCTTGACAGCACTCAGTGTAAATTTACCTCAAGATTCTTGCAGGATTTGGGCCTTGCGTGTCCCTTTTTGAGTAGTAACTCATAGAAGAGGTGAGGCTGAGAGCTGGATTTGGAGCACCATTCTCAATAGGGTGGTGAATGACTTGGCAACCTATCATCCCACTTTGGATGCCTGTACAGCCAACACAGACAAGAAGTTATGATGAGCAAAGCAGGCAATCTCAGTATGTCCCTGACCCCTTAAGCTGCTCTTCAAATCACTTGAGCTTTTAGACACCCTGTCAGTGATGAAAGGATGTTATCTCAACTACATTATACCACATGGACCAAATGCACATACATGCATTCAGCACTAACAGACCTCATTTTTTCATGGATTCTTTTGGCTTTGGGTTTATATTTCTACTGCATTAAAAATACTCATGAAGATAGTGCACAGGAATTCCAGTGCCCTCCTTGTGTTTTGGGGCACCTGCTATACTCCGCAACATCTTCTCAGTCTGTCCCAGTGCTGAATTAAGATCATCACCAGCCTTTATTCCAGGCGAACTGCTTCTTTGTCTTTCTGTATCAGTAACACTCTGCTGTTTGTGCTCCTGACAAGTGTGGCTATATGATCCGTGCAAAACAATGCTGGTGCGTTCCTGCTCAGTTTACAAAAACGGTTGCATTTCCATCACAGCCCAGGTTGAAGCATCTCTTGTTTAGGATGTGGTTGTCTGTGGTGCCTGCACTTCACTATTGGTGTTTACAGCTGGTTGCTAAGTACTGAGTTGCTGCTTTTGCCAAAGGTACTGTCTTTCACTACATATTTAGCCTTCCCTGGAAATTTCAGAGTGGATGAGCTGTCACAGAGAAGTACAAGGCCGAATGGCAGATCATTTTCTTTAATTTTAAACAACCAGATATTACAGAAATGTGATTATGTAAGATCCTCATTTCAGGGCTAAATCAGACTGCATATTTATATCCTGGCTAGCACTCTGGATCCGTAGTTTTGATCACTGCTTCCATACAGTTCTTTAAGGATGTACAAATACTTTTTGCAGAATATAGTAATTATAGCAAAATGCATTAATATTAATAAATCAGAACTTTGAATTACATCTTATCTAATAGTTAATTTATTTTATTTTTTCAAATTATATTGCAGTTCACTACAATGATGGAGGAGATTTTGAACATGTCCACTGTTCTTTCGGGAGGCACTGTTGCAACCAGTTGACCTAAAACAACTGGTTTTAAGGATACTCTGAGCAAGTTATCTTATACCACCCTTCAGTCTTCCATTGCTCCCTATCAATAATAGTGCTGAAAGCACTGAAGAACTTCACAGATGTTTTTTTGTTCTCCTGAACAAAAGCTTGCCCAGGGTGGTACTGAACTATGATTCTGGGTTTCTAGGCAGGAAAATATTATACAGTAGACAATAGTATACTATATATACAGAGAATGATGTCTGAAGCAGCAAGGTAAACTGAGAAGCATCAGATTTTAATCCTTTTTGAATGAAACTGCTTCCAAAACTATAGCTATGGCACTTTATTCAGAATTCTACTATACTGTTTACATTTCCTAATAAACATGCAACCCCACCATTCCATCTACAGTTAAGGAAAGCATGGTCATATGTGACTTCTTTGGAAGTGAAAAAATTTGGGTTCAATTTCTGCCTCTGGGAAAAATTTCATGTTGAGCCATTTATAAGTGGACAGTTCCCTAATTCAATCAAGCCAAATGGTAGGCCTAGACTTACTTAGACAACAGATAGGGAGAAATACATCCAAAGTTTTCACTTAGAGGTGGGCATATTTACTCAAGAGATGCTTGTCTCAATCCAGACTGACCAGGAGTACAGCCTACATTCTTACTTCTGGTGCTTCACAGAAGCATTGAAGCTGGAAAAAAAATGATTCAAGGCTTGGATTTCTGGGTGACTCAATTCTGACAAGTGCCTTTGTACACAGCTGGAAATGTCCCCAAGGTCATAGCATCAGCAAGTCTTCACAAAAAGCTTTTATCATTAAAAATTAAGATAAATGTCAGCATAGGCTTGATTCAGGAGAGTCCAACCCTTCAACATTTTGATGCCTTAACCTACGGAGTGCCTCAAAACAAACCCAAGCTAGTCACCTAAAATTGTCACAAGAGGCCTGTGACAACCTGTCATCTTATTTTGCCATGTGATCATCTGGGAAGCAGAAAACTTTGATTCCTGACCTTATCTAAGGGGGTTTGGTTCCACTTACTGGACAAAAGATACAGCTGCGCTGGGGAGATCAGGTAAGAGAGTGCCATTCTTAGGAACTTCTGTTTAACACTGGAGAGACGATACACTACATTTTCATAATGACTTTTAGTCTTATAATGAGTGGAAACAACATAAGTTTTGTAAAGCATAATGTCAAGCTTAAGGGCAGCAGATGCCAGAAGTATGGATATTTTGACCCCCAAATTGACCTAAGAATGGAAGAAAGTGAGCACTCACTATCATTCACGACCCCATGCAACAATGCTAATTGTTGTAATCATGAAATTAAGAGACAAATTAAGAAGAAATTTTTTAGAATTGCCACAAAAATATTTTATTTACCTTTCTCAATCCAAAATGTATTTAAAAAAACAAAACAAAACAAAACAAACAAACAAAACAAAACAAAACAAAACAAACAAACAAACAAAAAACAAAACAAAACAAAACAAAACAAAAAAAACTGCATCCTCCTAAAGAATGTGCTTGATCAGAGCCATTAGTTCAGGTTTCTAATATTAGACATGCAGGACCCAAATTCAAAGAAGAGTGTGGGAACCTCTAGGCCAGGATTAACACAGACAGAAGGAAAAACTCTTAACGCCCATCCACCCTCAGTGCACAGTCAGTATCAAAAGGGAGACAACTCACCCTGACATTCTGTGCCTGGAAGCCTCTTCTTATAAACCCAGCTCTTCAGAGGACCAGAACAAGGTGCAGTCTATAAAATGCTCATGGAGATGGTGGCAACAACCCATTCATGTAATTGACTGGTTGTTAAACATTTACCCAGGGACTACGTTGGTCCCTGGGGAGTCAGCCCTGTGGTTCATACTTTGTAGACTACTGGTGCTACCACTAGGACCCAAAATGGCTGCATGGATGGAGACCGCCCTCCCTGTTCCTACTGTATCCAATTGAGGCAGAACATGTTAGAAGGGGATCAAGCATGAATCTGTAGCTGTGGGCTATGAGCAACACTCTGCCTGGAGAAAATCTCAGATTACCAGGGGTGAAATATTTGTTTGCATCATGTTAACCTAAGAAAGGCCTGAAAGCTCATCTTCCCACTTCTGAGTGAGAAACTTGCTCACTGACCATCTTTGCTTCTGCTAGGTGATCAGAGCAGCCAAACATTCCCACCCTTTCTTTTCTTCAAGGGATGCAGAAGATTCTGAGCACTGCTAGAACTACTTTAATAAAATGAAAAAATAGGGACTAAAGTGACTAACTATAGGTAGCCAGACTTGTCCTGAATAAAAATTCAAGCAAAAGGCCTACCCACGATGAAGATGCTTGCTCTATGTAAGCAATAATGAGAGTGGAAAAGGCATGAGATGGAAACATTCTAGAAGGCAAGACCTTCTAGATGGCACTACTGTCAAGGCAGGTCAACTTTGTGTGCTATTAATCTCAGTAACCACTGGATGAGCACGTACAACAGTGTCATTCATAGCTTTGTTATTTCAACGCTAATTAGTCCAGTTCACTGCTTTGAGTCTGCTTAAATACGTTAGCAGGATTTTTCCAGCTGCTGTGGCTTGCCAACACTTTCTGCTCAAACTGTCCCAGGATCATTCTGATATATTCAAATTCGCACTGAATGTACAGCTGTAAATCATGGTAGGATTATTCAGTCACCTGAGAATACATCCAGTTGAAATGAGATCATCAGCCTTGCAGGTAAACCAAAAATTCACACTTTAACAGAGCAGAAGCCACAACTGAAACCTCTGCAAAAAGCAGCATTGTGGCCTCATTTTGAGCTGTTGAGCTTGGTTATTATTTTTATCTTCATTTACTTAAAATACAGCTACTTTTCTAAAAGTTAACAATTGATGAGGTACTGTGAAAAACTGTTTTATGAGCTGCCTCAAGATGTCTTATTAATGTTCTGAGGTAAATGTATTCTGTATTTGGACTGTACTGCCATAATTGATTTCTCTTTCTTAACTTGTTAGGCAATCAGGGAGAGAAGCTCATCTCCAGTGTCAAAGAAGATTATGTTTGAGAGCTTTGTTCAGTTAATTATCAGCACAGCTTTGCCTTCACTTCCTCATTACATTGTTATACCTAAAGAGCTGATGTTCATTTCCTAACTAGGTAATACCCGAATATGATGGCAGCATGAAGAATATCCTGCAATAACAAGTGTGACCTCCCAGGCCGGTGTGGAGGATTTTCCCTCATCACACACCAGTGCTGTGATAACAGGGATGTTTGGTCCCTCTGCCTAGACTCGGACCACATCTGCACTTGTGAAATTTCTCAATATACCGTGGTCCTACTGCTGAGGTATTATGAGAGGTAAATTGGTAGATTGCCATTGTTCCTTGTAAAGATGACAGTTGCTGCTTATCACAGACTACTCCTAGATACTTGGAGCATTATGCATTATGCCAGCATCACATATATTATTTATTATCTAATAGATTGTTGGTTCTGACTCTCTTTCTGCTGCCAGCAGTGATGCTACTAACTACTCTTTATAGTCATCCGGAGGAGGAATAGGGCCATATAGAAGCCAGATATTTAAGTCAGAGCTGATCTGCCATTATAGCTAAATATAGATTTCCTGCATTAGAAACAAATAAATTAAAAACCTCACAGATTTTAGTGGCCTAAGACTTTTCCATTACTGCTTTCATACTGCTCATGTGGTCACCATAATTCATGAACAAGAGCATTCAAAATAGTATTCATTATTTACTGATCGTACAGCTAACGTCCTCATACTTTCAGTGCTGATGAAAAAGTAGCAATGCAATTGCTCAGCTTACTGCAGCCCTCAAGCCTGGGAAGAAATGATGCATTGTAGAATAAACAAGTGAACTGTAACTTCGGGAAAATATCGATGTGTGACTTGCACTGAAGTTTTTGTATGTACTGTAACATGCATCAGGAGGGAGAAAAACAGAATAGTCCTTTGCTGTCATTCCACCTATAATGGGGAATACAGACAGCTTTAAGCTTAATATATTTCAAGTATCTTGACTAATGCATATTATAGTTAAATCTTTAATTTAGTGACTCGTAAAGCTAACTGGGATTGTCTTTATACCTACAGCTACCAAAGATAAGAAACTTCCAAACTCTGTTTAATAAAAAAAAATAGTTCCTCAGCTTCTCTGTTCACTTTTTAATATTTAATTATATGGTTTAATATATTTACATTTTACTTAGATTACATTTGAGCATCACTAAGCAGTCTATTTATTAGAGTTTTGATAATATCCAAAAATGTATACCCTGGAAGAAAACTAAAAATAATGAAATTATTATTATTATTATTATTATTTTTCTATATAGACAGAGAATTAATTGGTAAGAAAACATAGAATGCTATGGGACTGCACAAAAATCTACATTTATGATACGAAAAAATCCAGCCTATAACGTCCCAAGGAATTTATTTTCACAGTATCCCACAGATCACTGTCGTACATCTTAGAGATCTCTGTAATTAAAAATTATAAAATTTATTTTAATTAACAGTTAAAATTATGGTTAGGAAGTAGACACTCATTTCTACCTGCTAAAATTGAGTTAAAACCATATGTCACAAAGATTTATTATAAAATCAAAGAAATTAAATACTCAGTGTTACTACCTCAACAATAATCACAAGAGGAAGATGTTAATTACTTCTGAGAAATCAAAAATATTTTCTCTTAGGGTTCTCATATCCTGATAAGAATAGAAACAGCACAATTCCCCCCAAAGTGAAAAAGATACTATTTTTATTGTGCATTCAACTTCATCTTACCCAGACAGCTATTAGGTTAAAAACCTTATTCCCCAAAATGAAAAAATCCCCCATCACAATAATATAGAAAAAGGAAAAGTCCTTGTAGAGGAGGTCATTATTTAACTCCAAGAGCTGAGAACATACTGTTGCTGGGTCAGAAGGAATTATGCAATAATGTCATGAGTTAATAGAAATGACCCCAGAAAATGCATTAAAACAAAACAGCATTTTTAGAATATGTGTATGACTACCCAGCTGAAGCCAAACTGGAGTGGCTCACAACTTTAGGTGCTTCCCTTTCTGGCTTCTGGCTTTCCCTCACGGGTTCTGCCTGTGAAGAGCAGCAGGTCCGCGCTCTGAGCGGCAAACACCTCCAGAGGGTTAGCAGAGGGGTCCCAACTGCTGCCTGCTTTACCAGACCCTTTGTGTCTCATTCATCAAGGCCTCTTTCCCCTAAACCATGCAGACTGGTGACCAGACAGCCCCTCCCCAGCGTGCTGTTTATGTAAGAACAACACGCGGAGTAAAACACCGACTGAAATGTCCTCCAGCAGGTAGTTTTAAATATAGCGGTGCCTTGGAAAGTACCTGCACATGTACTGACTTGAAGCTCAGGGAAGTCACATAAGATCAAGATTTTCTTCTAAAAGTCACAGTAGCAAGCTGTTTGGCAAAATCCCAAATGCTGGCAAGAAAGCTATTGCAAATCTTGACTCCTTGCCTTGCCTTGAATGGCAAGCCAGAATTTGCCAATTAACTTGCACTTAGAAAAAAAGGCTGAGCATGAATAAATAAATACATATGATGTGGCATTGTTACGGCAACAATACATTTCAAAATGCTCAAGCCAGTGGAAATGCTAAGAATGAAGCATGCTACTCCAAACATCACTTCTCCCTCATCTTCAGCTGAGGATGTTTTCATTTTCACTCTCTGCATATGTTTGAATGAGGCCAACCTGCTGAGCCCCAGTGACAGCATCCAGCTGAGAGAGAAGGAGGCTAGAGCAATTTGAACACTGTTGTGGGAGCTGCATGTGGAAGCATCATAAGAAATAAAAGGCAGCTGCAAGTTCCTGTAAGGCTGAGCTAGGAGACTGTCTATCAGTTCTTGTTTGAATGAAAAAGACAGTGGCATTAAGAACCTGCAACAAACTTTTTGTGTATGTGTGTGCACTGAAACTCATCCCCCGGCAAAGATTTCCACAGCTTTGGCAGTACATTTCAGGAGATCGCAGAGTAAAACAGATCTCACGAGCAGCATATGCTGACTGACCCTGCTACCCTGAAAACTTCTTCTAGTCAAACTCCCTGGCAGGAGGATCGCACCCCAAGCTTGGTAGGATGTTGAGGTTTCACACTTTGCCCAGCCTCTCAGGCTCAGTGCTAGCTCTGCACTAACTTGGATACAACTTGCCAGCTGAGCAAACTCGAACACTTATTGTTTTTAAAGCTAAACCTCACCAGACATGGCTTTTCTCACTCCCCAGCCTGTCCAGCCTTGCTGCTACTCTTCCTCTTCTAAACGAGCCCTGGCAGCTCTTCAGGACTACAGGATGGAGTCGCTGAAATCTTTTTCTTAAGTGTCCTTTTAGTAGCCAGGTCTGCCTGCCTATGGATTTGCTAAGGAATGTTGCTTCCACCTGATGCTACTGACACTTCCCCTTTTATACAAACATTTGAAAAGTGACAGTTTTGGCAGGGAGGCTAGAGATGGTCCTCTCTGCGATGAACTAAAATGTCCAAGAAACTGCAAATATACTGCTTATTTATATCTTAATCATTATGTAACTTGAATGAAGTCCAAGACCAACCATAAATATGGTCCATACATAGGGTATAAACAACAGTCTACCTTCACGCAGGCACTGAAATACAAATAGGATGTACTGAATGGTTTGTAGATACCATGCAGTGAACATGCCCATTTCTACAGACGCTTGGGTTTTTAGAGCCAGGGGAATGACAGCACACTACATATCTACAGAGAGAATTTATGCCAGTGTATTTCAGGCTAGCACAATGCTACAGTTCTTTCAGCTTTAGTAGTGGGGATTTTTTCAATCGCTGGGTACACAGGGTAATTCAAATTACAGTTATCTTCCGAGCTGCTCGGGGTTTGTATCATCAGGTTCCCCCAGCGCTATCAGAGCATCGGAAACAAATGATGAGCCTTTATCTTTAAAGCTCACCCACGGCA
>CM021698.1:122713751-122737045 GCA_011074415.1 Stictonetta naevosa | reverse complement strand
ACCCCTCACCCCTTTTAGCAGCTCCGAAGGAACAAAAACACAAGCCACGGTTTCCAAAGCTCTCCGGCGTGAGGGCTACACGGTTCTCCCTCACACTGATCCAAGGAGCCGGGGAGAAAAACGCGTTCCCGAGCCTGCCCCCTGCCCACTGAAGCCCTCGGGGCCGGGGTCGGGGTCGGGGCCGGGCTGGGAACACCCCGCCGTTCCGGGGGGTCCCCGGGGCTCCCCGGCGGCCCGGGCACCGCATCCCTCCGGGGGCCAGCCGGCAGCTCTCGCCTCCCTCGCAACTCGCATCAGTGCGGGAGGCGTGGATGACTCGGTCTTCCCCCCCCCCCCCAAATATATATATATATAAAATAATGATGATGAAAAAATAAAAAATCAAAATAAACCCAACCCGCATCCCTCGGCGGGAGAAAGGAGAGATGCCCCGCCGCTTACCTTGCTCCGCTGGCGCCCGGGGCACCGCCGGGGGCTGGAGAAGGGATTCCCCGGCGCTGGCAGGGGCTGCTCGGGCTTCCCCGGGCAGTGCGCGGCCGCCAAAGCCCCGGCGAGAGGTTTGTGTCGGTCGCTCCTTCCCGGGGAGGTCTTTGCTCTACATTCCCGGCTCCACATCACCGCCCCCCCCGGCACGGAGAGGGCTGGGGGTGGAAAAACCGCGGAAAAGGCATCTCCCTGTTTCCCCCCCCCCCCCCCCGCCCCCCCCGGCCCAACACCCCCCTTTTAACCCTCAGGCGGGTTGTGCATACATACTGCACTGCCCCCGGCAGGGGATGCCTGTCTCACACTGGCTCACGCTACTCCCCCCGCAGCAGAAACACCCTCCCCCCCAGCACTAAGCCCCCCTCCCCGCACACACACCCACGCCGCCATCCCACCCACGGGGGATGCCCCACGGGGGGCACCGAAGCCCCCCCCCGGCTGGCCAGCAGCTGCCTGGCCTCGCTGCTGAGACGAGGGGGTCTTGCCGGGGGCTAAGGCCCCCGGGTGCAGCCTGCAGACCCTCGGTCAGGACCCCTCACGGAGCCGGGGGTCGCTTTTAGCACCGCGTCTTTGATGGGGCAGCTGCCTGCCATCAAGGCTGCTGCTTCTCCCACCGCCTCGCCCGCCTTCCCGTCAGGTTTAATAGTTCTTCTTTATTGCTTTTTAATGGGAACTCCTTTATCATTCCCGATAATATGAGGAAGTCTGTCTCCCTCATTCAGTGCTGCCCCTCTGTATTTTAGGGATCGGATTAGAAAGCTGTTCTCCTTTTCGAGCTCTCCTGTCTTCCCTAGGTTTCATAACAGTTCCTATGTCACTTTGCCCTCTGCGCTGTGTTGCTCAGGCTTCATCCCTTCCTATAGCTCTGAGGTCCTGCCCTCAGTGTTGCACATTTCTCTGCTGGGATGAAGGCTTTCCGATACAGTGCTTCTCAGCTTCCATTTTCTTTTATTTTCTTTAAGTCAAAGACCTCCTGATTCTTTTGAAAACCCTCCAAGAAACAGATTGGGCAGTATTGCCACCATAATTTCAATTAAAACCAACTAAAAATTGGGTTAAACTTTGAATGCTCATTTATTGTCCTAATTTCCCCTCATTTTATTGGTTTCCTTAGCCAACACCTTAGAAATGGAGATCCGTGATTTTTAAAAAAGGTCAACCACCTTTTGCTAGCCTGGCATCTGACATTTTATGAATGGGTACCACAGCTTGAGACAGTCTATTTGTGGTGGTCCTAAGTGGTGATGATTTCAGTTTTAATTTTCTATTGAAATAATGATTTGTGTTGAAACCTCCAGCATGCACTTTGTCTGAAACCTGGACATTGGTGAGGGAGACATCTGTGCCTATGAGTGTCACCCTAGTCTACCCTAGGGGAAGTTCTCTTCCTAATCTTGTAAGTGGCAAGCAAAGCTCTGCGAGTGTCCATTCCTGCCCCTGCCTACCAATAGGGTCAATCACCAATTAAAATATAGGTGTCCGTGTATTCCATATATTCTGCCCCTCCTCTGTGTCCCTCCTGTCTATGTATCTCCTTACTAATATTTGAACCCACAGATCATTTTCAGCTGAATGCGAGAGGTGGGTAAAACTCTCAAAGACAATTAAATTCCTCCAAGTTTGAGAAAAAGAAGGCAGTCAGGGGAAGAGGCTCTTTACTCATCCTTTTTTGCCCAGAGCATGATGAAGGTGTCATCCGGAGCTCAGGTGGTGTTGCATACCTGCAAGTCTGCATGTCTATGTCACATCGATGAGAAAGGTTCAGCTGGAGCTTCTGTCTTCTTAGTCACTGCCGTCAGTAAAGCACATGGTGCAGAGCTGTAGGAAAAGTTCATTCATTCGGATGCTCATGAAATATCAGCCTCTCAGGAGCTCCAGTGCTCTGCTACTGCTTTTCATGATGCAGTGAGTGGCTTTGAAGGCTGTGCGTGTTTTATAGAAGGAGAAAATGTTTTCATAAGATTTTAATAGCTGAGGTTTTGGTAGTTTAAAAGGGGAGATTCTGTTATTTCTCTCTCATACACACATACCCAGACACTAATAGGACTCACTTGTGGGGAAAGCTGTCAGAAAGAGCAGTTGATAGGAGAGTTCCCACAGCTCTGCAGCTATGCTGGTGCACATGCTGAGTAGACACTGCTCCCAGACAAGCAGCTTATCTGCTTTCAAAATGGAAGAATTATTATCTAACAAAAAAAAATTATTTGTCAAGCTAGTGAGTCCACAGTAAAAATACCTTTTCTTGGTGCAAGAATTTTTGCATACAGAGATGTGTTATCATATCACAATATATGTTTATTTCACCATATCTACATTATCCTATTTTCCTTCATAAACATATGCTAAACCTTCTTGGCTCATTCCTTTTCTAGTGTTGGGGCTTTTCTGTTCACACAGGCTTATCTTCTGTTCTTACAGCAATGTGTTTGGAAGCTGAAAAGAAGTTTTAGAGATGCCCCTATTTATTAGAAGGGTAAATAATAATAATAATAATGATAATAATAATAAATGTATGGCCACGCTGATGACCAGTGACTTCCAGGAGTGAAATAGTGAAATATTTACTTCAGAGGAGTTTTGTTTCAATTGGTCAGATAAGGGGAAGAAAGACACAGCTTGAATGAAAGAGAAATCTCTTTCCTACTGAGCTTTCAGTTGCAGGATTTTTATCCCTCATTACATCTATGGTTTTCAGAGCATCGTTCATCAAAGACTAGTCTCATAAACATGCTGGACCTCTGCCTTCTCACTTCACATCTGGTTTGCACAGATGAGCCCACAAGCTCTCAGTGAGGCAGGGGTTACCAAATGCCTCCCTGGTATTTTACCTCTATTCAAGCCTCCCTAGGGGAAGAGGAAGGTGTGAATGGAGGAAGATGGGCAGATACTTGAAAAAATATAGCCAAATGTTGAATCGCAGCAGAAGGGTCATTCAAAATCACAGTCTAACTGCTACAAGAAAGTCATCTTCTCCACTGATGACAATCTTGACCACACTAGTGAACTCCTGTGACCCACGCATGTGCTTCATCTTGAAGAAAGAAGAATCAGTTTGCATTTGCCAGGGTCCTGAAGGCACTACCAGGCCTGCTGGCCCTGCCCAGCCTCCCCTGGGCTCTCCCCCATCTCCTGCCCATGTCCCAGGTCCCCATTTAAGCTCTGCCTGGCACTGTCAGCCCCTGCCCCAGAGGCAGGAGTGCCAATCTCCAGCCCTCATCGTGGCCTACAGCTTCCTCATATGAGGGAGTGGAGGAGCGGGCACCGATCTGTTCTCTTTAGTGACCAGTGATAGGACCCGTGGGAATGGTGTCAAGCTGCGATAGAGGAAGTTCAGGCTGGATATCAGGAGGAGGTTTCTCACCGAGAGGGTTGTTGCTCACTGGAACAGGCTCCCCAGGGAGGTAGTCACTGCACCAAGCCTGTTGGAGTTTAAGAAGCATTTGGACAGTGCAATTAGTAACATGGTCTGAATTTTTGAGTAGACCTGTGTGGTGCCAGGAGTTGGACTCGATGATCCTTATGGGTCCCTTCCAACTCAGGATATTCTATGATTCTGTGATTCTGTGACTTTGGACTCCTGTGGCAGCTTTTTGTCCAGACTCATTTCTGGCCCCATTTCTTCTGCTTCTGCCTGGATCCCATGGTTGGACCCTGGAGCTGTTTCATTGTTTGCCTTGTCTTGGACTGTCGATGGACCCTGTTCTACTGGCCTGTGGGATGGGGCTCCATGGGTGAGGGCACTGCCTGTGCTTGGGTGCTTAAGCTCCCAGCTCACCTGTCCTTCAGGAGCAGTCGGATGTTACCCTTCCCCTAACAGCAGAAATTTCTGAACAGTTGCAAAGACCTTTCCTGTACACAGAAGCTTTCAGAAACAAAATCCATATCTTTACTGTGGAAAACTAGCAAGGGCGCCCTCCGCCATGGAGAAGGGAATGGTCCTCTTATGGCCTGGCTTCATGGCTGTTACCCACCTGGAGGAGCAGGAATTTCAAAAAACACCAACAATAAAAGGGCTGCTCTCATCAGCATGAAGATTGGCCTATCCATACCAATGGCTGATCATTTTCTTGAATGCAATTACCATAATTCTTGCAAGGCCAAAATGTAATGGCAGGTGGTCTGGAAATGTCTCCTGATTTCACAGTGGCGAGTCCAACAAATGTCAAAAAGGAAAAGGTTCTGTTCTAGGAGTAGAGCAAACTCCATCCCATTGTAGTTTCTATCACCCAGGACCTCCAGATAAAAAAAAGTAAAACAAAGGCAGATTCTTGGCCAAGTCTAACATTCTCTTAAAATAAATCCCATTGGAAATAGCATGTGGCAATAGCACAGCCCACCACAGTTCAAACCATGTCTGGTCTGGATTAGGGACTTCCTGAATCATGGGACAGCTTTCCTTGCTTCCTAATGAGTGTTGTTTTGTTTTGTTTTGCTTTGCTTTGCTTTGTCTGGTTTCTCTCTCCCTCTCTCTTTTTTTCCTTTTTTTTTTTTTTTTTTTTTTTTTCCCAGGTTTTGGTTTCATTTTATCAGATTTCTCCAACTCAGAAGAATATGTTTTCTGTTCCTCTTCCCTTGGATCAGACTCCAACATGCTTTCGCCAGATCTCAGGTTCTAGAGGGACTCCTTGAGGGGGCTTCAGCTCTTCCATAGGATGCAGTGGGACAGCAGTTTCACTGTGCTTAAAGGAAATTTTGTAGACACATCTAGGTATGGTATGCTGCTGGACACAGGGGCAATAGTGGCAGCTTTTACTTCCCCAGTACATTAAGTGGAAGCTTTCAGGACTGAGTAACACAAAGACAGCAGTGGAGCTGAGCAAGACCATAGCCAAGAAAGACAGATCACAGGCAAGATGCCACTGTCAAATTAGCCACAACTTGAATGGTTTTTAGGGTGGTGGTGATTGTTGTTGTTGTTGTTGTTTTGTCTTTCTTTTGTCTGTTTGTAAAAATTGATTCATTGTTCCTTTCTTCTCTGGGTGGAAATTTAATTATTTTTTATTCTGGACAGAGCTGGACAAGAAAATAGAAATTGCTGTCAGGGATAAAATCAATTTTAGACACAATGTAACAGAAACAGAAAACAAATTTGAACTAAACAAAGGCATATCAATATGATTATAGCTGAATCAGAGTTGTACAAACTAATTTACTTCAAATTTGGGCATCTTCTCATATGTAGAAGTCTAGTAGATAGGATTTACTGGCTGGCCTTTTTTGTCAAACAGACAGAAAGCCTGTTGAATGGCTGCTGGAGCTCCAGCCTGCAACATTTGGATATATAGTGCTGTCCTTTGTGTAATGTAAGACAGTGACGATTTCCACAAGCTCAGAAGTGCTTTTTTAACCTTCTATAGTGGGTTCCTCCAGCTTATGTTTTCATTTAAAAAACAAAACATGTTTTGTAATGTAATCTTTTTTGTTATTATTATTTATTTATTTTTTTAACATGAGCTGAATGTTAATCCTCTCTGTCAATTAAAATGTTATCCAGTGTTATTCACAGACCTTTAAACTGAGATCCCTTACTTTGGCCCCATGCCAGGCCACAACGTGGGAAACGATTCAGTTTTGATCGTGAGTCCCAGGTAGGGTACATCTCAGGTTCAGACTTGCTCTATGCTTTGTGGGAGTTGCAGTGGCTTGGCCCAAGTTTATGACAAAAGAGCAGCTGAATAAAACCCGATCCTGCCATTGTAAAAAACTGGTCTTTCCTGATTATATTATACAGGGGTAGCCCTGGCTTGTTCTTCCATCCCATCAGAGGAAGAGCCACAAGAGTGGGGCTCTCCCTTTGAGGTGGCCCACCATGGAGGAGCTCCTCTCTGTCCTTCTTGAGGTCCTTTGGATGCTTGCGGTTCCTGCCCTTGGTTTACGTGACAGCCAGCCCCTTGTCTGCCTTTCCCCAGTCTAAGGAAATGAAAGTAGGAATTTTTCGACTTTTCACTTCAGATTGTTTCTGCTCTGAGTCATGTGTGATTTGTTGATGGATTAATTAAAAGTAATCTGTCACAATAATTTAGGCATAAGCAGAAGTCTTTCTGAGGAGGTCAAAGATGAAGTAAACAGAAGTTGAGCACGGGAGCTAGACTGACGCATGTTCACCAGCCACACAGAATTACTGGCTAAATATCTCTCTTTATTAGCAAGGGAGAATAAAACACCCAGGAGCCGAGGATTTTCAATGTGAAGAAGCCAATTGCAGAGAGAGGAGGATCAGACTGTGATTAGTTGTGAGAGGTATGAAGGTTCTAATTATATGGGCAATCCCCATGCTCCTCCCCTGCAGCTTGGCTGAAGAGGATAGAGACACAGAGCTGGGAGACGGAGCCCCACATCTGGGAGGAGAGCTCCCTCCATATCTCTCGCTCTAACAGGCTCTTTGGGGGAACTATAGGGAGATAAGATTTCCCCAAACACAGGCTGACCTGTGCCATTCTGTAGTATTGGGCACTGGGTTGTGTACAAACAGCACAGCCCTACTCTGACATTGTAACAGGAGCTGAAGAAACAGCGGCAAGGTGAGTGAGCTTCCCTGAGATTAGGCTGAAGCTGTGGTTGACAAATCTTATAAACTTATGCTGGTGAGAAATGTGATAAATTAAAGGTAGATAGTTTGTTCAAAACTTCCTGTATTTGAAAGTGAAGTGTTAGGACTTTGTGCTCTTGTTCACATCATTATTTTTGTTTTCAACTTGTTCCCTGTGGATCAGATCTCAGGTCTGAGATGCCAAAAACCTGAGCACATTATCTGTCTTAATGAAATGTCTTGATATCTCTGGCAAATCCAGACCCAGAATTAAGCCCTTGTTTCTTCAGTTGTGACTGACACATTCCCTGGAACATCATTCTGCTCCCAGCCTGCCGTACACAACTAACAAGATAAATGCTCCCCACATTACTTTCAGCTATTTTTCAGGGTTTGTGCAGATATATATATATATATTTCCCAGTGGAATTGTATACTAATCTGATAGAGTAATAAGGTAACTTAATTGCTTTTTTACTGTGGCCTTCACCCCAATGGGTTCCTACAGCCTTTTTATCCTTTGTGATGCCTGCAACAGAGTACTGAGTGATGGGACACTTACCCCAAGTGGAACCTCACTGAAGACAGACAATAATGAAATTGCTACCAGACAATGTTTTCAATTTGTAAAGTCTTTTTTTCTGGGAAAGAACCATAGGTTTTCTTAAAGCTGTCTGAAAAGCAGAGTTTGCTGGTCATGAGAACTCTTACCAACTGGAGCGGCAGCAGCTCAACTAAAAAAAATGCCAGTTTTCCTTAGAAGCTGCAGAAGAATCCCAGAAATGGAAGTGCAGGATGAGCCCTGTCTGGACAGAATCATGGTGAGCCCATCCGAGGGTTTTCAAGCTTCTAGCCCTTGCTGTGTGACCTTGAAAGCTTGGGGAGTGAGGACTCTGTCTGGCTTCCACCTCACTGCTGCAAAACTGGAGGAGAGCCCTAACTATGTAGATGGTTCCCGGTTTTCCAGGGATTCCTCAGGGACATCTGAACATAAACCAGGATAATGGGGGTCAGCCCTAGTGTGAGGGACTCCAGAGATAAGCCATGCAGATTGCTTGAGACCAGGTGAGGCAGGCTCTTGAGCAGATTAGATGATTTTTGAATGAAGTGGTCCTTGAAGAGCAACATGGCTCCCGGTTCCAAGGCACTCAGCCAGGAAAAGGAGTTTGTTTGAAGCTGGGCTTTGGGATGATAAAAATTCACCAGACCAAAATAATTTCAGATGAACATTTTGATACTAACATACTGACTTTGCTGGAACATTTCAAGAAGCCCTATATATATATATATAACTATCGTCAGAAATAATATACAGTAAGGGACTAACATTCTGAAATAATTTCCTAAGAGTTTTAGTGAATCTTATGGTGAAAATATGTGTTGTGGATCTGCTTTACATTCTGTGAACCTGAAGATGGTGGCTCTGTGGGATTTGATTAATACCGTAGTGTGCTATTTAAGTCAATGAAGTCTAACTTTTTAAAAATTACATGCAAAGTCCTCAGGTTTCTCTGCAGTGTATCAAATATTTCTTTAGACATTTTTGTACTTCTCATGGCTGTTTTTTATTTTATTTATTTATAAAAAATATTCTGTAGAGTAGGTTAAATGGCATTATGGTTAAGAAACCCCACCTTCAAGGTGTAAATTTACATATTCACATTTTCCTAAATTGGCTAGAACATATTTCTTACTCAAAAACCACCATCAACCCCCCCCCCCCCAAAAAAAAAAAAACACCAAAAAACCACCCAACTCTTATTCTTAAATTACTTATGTAAGTTATTTGCAAATCAGTGGAAGAATGCAAAAATACTGCATAAGTACCACAGTGAAACAAAGTTTTTTGAGGACTATGAACTTATTTGGTCACTTAAATGTGGAGGCTGATTAGGACTGGAAGCAGTCATGGAACTTCATGTTCTCACTATTAAGCAGGTCATTTTCAGGATTGCTCTTTATGCTCTAGTGTCCTTTATCTCTTGCCACCTTCGATTGTACCTGAAATGTATTCCCAAAGCTCCACCACTTCACTCTCCTGAAACACTCCTTCTCTTGCACAAGTATACTCAGTATGCTCCATTCATTGTTTCCTATTCCCTAGCTGCTGGTAACACACTGTGGGTGACACTGAACTGTATGTACTGAAAGGACAGCGTTTCCAATAAAACAAGCAAATAACATTAAAGGTGTATTGCAGCCTCAGCAGAAACACTAATGTGGGTCCCTCTCCTCCCCTGTCACTTTTTTTCAAGAAACTTGATAAGATGTTTGAAATAGGCTAATGGATTTAGAAGTGATGGGAAAAAGAGTGTGGGGAGGAAAATGGACCTGAAAGGCAAAGGCATAGATTTTTCCTTAGGTAGCCAAGCTGAGCTGTCATATGCAGAGCTGAGCAGGCAGAAGAGTTCATAGGACCCTCTTGCTCACTGCTATCTGAATACTCATTTATATCACTGCAAAGTCACTTTGAAGAAGGCGGGAAATCCTATAAAATCAAATTTGAAAAGTATACTCATTTTACATGATTTGAGATAGCAGTTCAACATACAAGTAGCAGGAAATCAGATTTCATACTTTGCTAGTGACACTCAAAGCAGACTTCAGTGATTATTATTATTTTGCTTATTATTTTAATTTACTTGCAAATGGCTTAAATAAATATTCCAGTTTATGAATTGTTTGCCTGGTGCACAGTTCTTGCTTGAAATGTTCGTTATTCTTATTTGCTATTTGCATACGTGTGGAGGAGATGTATGGCAAGACAGTTCTATCTTGAGCTGCTCACAGGATGTGTTGCAGAAGGGCAGAAATAAGCCATGGAGGGATGTAGTTCTTTCTCTGCTATTCTGTCATCATGCTTTCCTGGCTGTTACAGCAAATACACACTATCTTTTACTCTCTAAGACAGATGTTAATGTCAGATGTCTTACTTAAAGTGTAGCTAATCTATCAGAACAAGTTGTTCAACTTGAATCTTTTATTTTGTAGGCAAACACAGTAATTCTGTCAATAAAAAGGATCTGCTATGGATGTGATAAACTGTATATAAATCATGTTTGGAATGATGAATACTTGTGACCCTACAAACAAGAAACCATTAGGTCATTGTGCAATCAAGTGAGGGCATCCAGGGCGAGCCCTCCATGTGAACTCTCCAATGACCATTTCTACCTATAAAAGAACCATTTATTTAGAGAATCTGACTATTATTCAAAGGAATTCCCACTATCCTTTAAAGACATAATTATCCATTCTGTAAACTGAAGATGAATTGACAATTTTTTTCCAGTTCTCTGGTAGGAAAGTTCTTTCAATCTTTATCTTTTCACACATAAGAGACTAACTTTCCCTGAGCTAAAGAATAAATTCAGGCAGGCTAAGATGCAGAGTGATAAGATCTGTATCTAATTCTGTAAACTAGAGGTAATTTTAAATCCATACTTGTTGAAAACAGATGTGGATTAGATGAAGTCAAAATCTACAAAACTGGACTTCTGTTTCAATTCCTGAATAAATACATGGACTCTTTCTCCTCTAAGTTCCTGGTTATTTAGTACAACTAGGAGCAACATTTGAAATTCTTTATAAGGAGAATGCTTCTCAGAAAATATCTTATTTCTTTCGGTTATTATTATTGAAAATGCTTAATGGTTCTCACCATCTGAATATTTTAGGCAGGTTCACTCAGAGTAATGCCGTTCTGCTCTATTCTATTTAGCTCCTTCTAGCAGAATAATCCTGTAGTGAGTGAAAAGCCCTAAGGCAGCAGCTGGTTCCAATTTTATAATCTTGTGGTTTTCATCAGGTAGTGGAAAAAAAAATCTGTAACTATGGAAAAAGCTGCATTGTGAGCTATTAGGCACCAGAGAATTCACCCCAGAGAAGCCCTTATAAATATCCCAGTCACAGAAAAGACTTCTCATGAACATTACAATTTAGATTCAGTACTATCAGACACAGATCTTCAGGAAATTGGCCTTCATTGGTTCTGATGTTTGAAGAATTGCTGTTTGTTAAATTATCTCTAAGTAAAAATGTGTCGAACACCACTCATGCTTTTCTTTCTGACACAAAGCAGAAATGCATCCAATTGTCTGCAGAAGAGCAGTTACATATCTAATTTGGCTGGTGTGCAGGGAGCTGGCATTGAGAGCTACAAGACATCTGGGACCGGGCTGTTGGAAAGGTTGGGTCCAACATGAGGAAACCTTCACAACCCTCAACACCTCATAGCACCTGCCTTCTCCTGAGATGGGGCTGCATTGGTTTTCCTTCTCTTACTACACAGATCATTTCATTTCCACTTGGAGTGTACCTACATAGTGCAGCAAAAGTGCAAGGATCACTGTAGCCACAGTGCTGAGATGCATTAGCATGGCTGGACAGCTTTCAGTAGGGGCATAATCTTTGTATTTTATATACCATATATCAATATTCCAGGCTGGTTCTAGGGTATGTCCCTGCTTCAGGATAAGTATGAGACTCAAAGGTAAAAACATATTTTAAATGATAATGTATTTATCTTTTGATTTATTAAACTGATTTTCAGTGAACAAGAGTGTTCTTGGAATAATACTCTACTGCTTCTCCACTGTAAATACTGTCACACTGTAGCTGAGGCTGCCACCAGTGCTTGTCAAATTGGAGGTATCAAGGCATTTATCAGACCATGGCTGAACTCCTAAATAAGAAGCATTACTTGCCTTGCTTCTTTTTATCACGGGTTTTGCAAATTAAATGTTTTAAACATGATGAAAACGTGTCGGTTTCACAAATGGTTTATTGACCAAGCTGTTTTATGTTTAGAAAGAAATGTGCCTATAAGAACTGTCTGAGCTGGACAGGGCATATAAGCTGAAACAAAAGAATGCCTTGATTAAATGTACTTAAAAGTTCACCATCATGATTAATGGTTTTCTAAGCTTTCAAGAGCGCCCCAATGACCATATATTAAATCATGAATGCTTTTTGAATATGCTGTATTGGCAGATGTTCATTAAATGTACCGTTATTACAGGTGTATGTATTTCCTTGAGTTCTTTACAGATTAATGGTTACACATATGCATCAGTCTTCTTACAGGAAAAAATAAATAGATAAAAGAAAACACTCCCGCCCTCTAAAAAGGTACCTTATACTACAGTGGTAAATATGCTTTTGGTATGCTTAATTTTGTAGGCGTCTTGAACTGGCCCAATCTCATTGCTAGACTTTAACGTACAAAAACATATTATGCTTACTATATTTAGATAGGCAATTCTGCATAATCTGGCTCTCCTCCTAAATTACATATATTATGACTCTTTTGAGCTTTCTTATTACATTATCAGTCTAATGAACAGTTCCAGTATATTGATTCAGTGACATAAAATCAGTGTAAAAATTTGTTAGTTGGGGTCTGAGCTGTTGGCTGCACTCAGCTTGATTTGCATCATGCCATGCCACTGTGTGAATGAAAGAGGTAGGCACAGCACAGGGACAGCTTCCAGCAAAGGAAAGCTGTCATGCTGCCTCTTAGGACACGGTGACAGGCACTAGAGACACCATCGAAGGACACAGAACATGTGCGTAGCATGATGAGTCACAGGTGCCTTGAAGTTCTTGATGAGCTACGTAAATGTATGCATCTCTTAGCAACTCTAACTTAGCAGACACTGGAAGCATGGAGGTTTCAGCTGTTAAAGTCATGTTGGCATGCTCACGTATGCCTTTACTAGAGTCATATAGTATACTCCTTGGACATAACTGAGGATTGAGATCGACATTTTTAGCTGGGCATCTGGACAAACATTAAACTGTTTTTTGAACAGTAATTTAGAAGAAAGTGCCCACGTGAACACTGGTAATCTGGATTTTTTTTAAATATGTGAAATGGTTGATATATATGAATATGAATGTAAGATATATGAAATGGTTTATGATATTTGAAATGTTGAGATCATAATTAGGAAATTAATAAGGCCTGAGATCATTCTAAGTGATTTGTATCTCTTAAAGCATTATAGGGGCATTAGAATTCTCTCTCTCTCTCCTATTTTTTATTTTTATTTTTGGTTCAGGAAAGAGATACCTTGCCACCACTTTTGATTTTTGGACCTCCTTGGGATCAGAATCTTAGTCCCTAGTATCTCATTCAAGTAGCTGAAGAATGGGTGGCAAATATCATGACAAGGAAAAAAGGCTTAATTACAGGGCATTTAATTTGGGGAATTAATCTTCCTAGCCTGAAAGCAGAATAATTTAACTAATTCCACTATCAATACTGTGCCCTTACATGTACAATGCACCTATAGGTTCAGACTGTCAAATTGGAAGGTACTGATAAAAATATCAACTTCATTAGTCAATTAATCTAAGAGTTCAAGTCTAGTAATGAATCATTTCCATCAACATTCTCATCCACCTCTTCAAGTTTAGCAGGAAATTAGCTTTTCTTTGAAATTTTTTTAAAAAAGTCACAGAAATAATCCTCCAGCATCACCAAATGATTCCCTTTTTTCCCACTGATGCATAGAAGTATCTCCTCATCCCATTCACACATATATTAAGAGGAATCGGGCATTTATGTGTTGATAGGGAGTTTCTTTTGTTGCTTATTTTGGCTGATTTGGTGTAGAATCATAGTATCGTAGAATATCCTGAGTTTGGATCCTGAGATTGGATGCACAGGGATCATCAATTCCAGCTCCTAGCTCCTCTCAGGACCACCCAAAAACCAGACCATACGTCTGAGAGCATTGTCCAAAAACTTCTTGAACTCTGTCAGGCTTGATGCTGTGACCACTGCCCTGGGGAGCCTATTCCAGTGCCTGATCACCCTCTTGGTGAAGCACTTTTTCCCTAACACCCAGCCTGACCCTCCCCTGTCCCAGCTCCGTGCCATTCCCTCGGGTCCTGTTGCTGTCCCCAGAGAGCAGAGCTCAGCGCCTGCCCCTACGCTCCCCTCATGAGGAAGCTGCAGGCCACCATGAGGCCTCCCCTCAGCCTGCTCTGCTCTGGGATGAAGAAACCAAGGGACCTCTGCTGCTCCTCTTACATCTGTAGACCCTTCACCACCTTTGTTGCCCTCCTTTGGACACTGCAATAGTTTGATGTCCTTATATTTTGGTACCCCAGACTGCACTCAGTACTTAAAGTGATGCTGCACCAGCACATAACAGAGCAGGACAATCTCTTCCCTTGACCGACTAGCAATGTCATGCTTGATACATCCCAGGTTACAGATGTCCCTTTTGGATTCCAGGGTACACTGTTAATTCAACTTGCTGTTAACTATAACTTCCAGATCCTTTTCCGCAGGGCTGTTCTCCAACCTCTCATCCCCCATTCTTCAGCATTACCCCATCCCAGAAGTGCAGAATCTGACACTTGCTCTTATTAAACTTCATACAGTTCATAAATGCCTAGCCTTTTAATTTGTCAGTTGACAAGAGAAGACGGATGGATGTCATTTACCTGGAATTCTGTAAGGCCTTTGACATGGTCCCACATGACATCCTGGTCTCTAAATTGGAGAGATATGGATTTGATGGGTGGACCATTCAGTGGATAAGGAATTGGCTTGAAGGCCACACCCACGTGGAGGCTGGTGACGAGTGTTGTCTCTCAGGGGTCTGTCTTGGGACCAGTACTGTTTAATATCTTTATCAGTGTCATAGATAAAGGGATTGAGCGCACCCTCAACAAGTTTGCAGATGACTCGAAGTTAAGTGGTGCAGTTCGTACAACAGAAGGGATACTATTCAAAGGGATCAGGACAAGCTAGATAAGTGGGCCCATGTGAACCTAATGAGGTTCAACAAGTCTAACTGCAAGGTGCTGCAGCTGGGTCAGGACAATCCCAGACATGAGTACAGACTGGGATAAGAACTCACTGAGAGCAGCCCTGCACAGAAGGACTTGGGGGTTCTGCTGGATGAAAAGCTTGACATGAGCCAGCAGTGCGTGCTTGCAGCCCAGAATACCAACTGCATCCTGGGCTGCATCAACAGAGGCTTGGCCAGCAGGTCAAGCGAGGGGATTGTGCCCCTCTACTCTGCACTTGTGAGACCACACTTGGAGTGCTGCATCCAAGTCTGGGGCCCCCAGCACAAGAAGGACGTGGGGCTGTTTAATTGGGTTCAGAGGAGGGCCACTAAGTTGATCAAAGGGCTGGAGCAGCTCTCCTATGAAGAAAAGCTGAGAGAGCTGGGGATGTTCAGCCTGCAGAAGAGAAGGCTTTGGGGAGACCTCATTGCAGCTTTTCAATACTTAAAGAGGATTTATAAAAAAAAAAATGGGGATCAACTTTTTACTTGGGCTGATAATATCAGGAAAAAGAGGAATGGTTTTAAACTAAAAGAAGGTAGATTTAGATGAGATGTTAGGGGGAAATTTTTCACTCAGAGGGTGGTGAAACCCTGGCACAATTTGCCCAGAGAATCTGTGGATGCTCCATCCCTGGGTGTTCAAGGGCAGGTTGGATCAGGACTTGGGCAACCTGTTCTAGTCAGCGGCATCCCTACCCATGGCAGGGTGGTTGGAATTACATGATCTTTAAAGGTCCCTTTGAACCCAAGCCATTCTATGATTCTATAATTCCATGATCTCTCTGCAAGGCCTATCTACCTTTGAACAAGTCAACAGCTCCTCCTAATTTAGTGTTTTCTGCAAACTCATTTAGTATGCATTCAAGTCCTGCATCCAGTTCATTTGTAAAAAACACTGAAGACACCTAGCCCTAAAATGGGGCCTTGGGGAACCTTTCTAGTGACTGGCCAACAACCTGATGTAACTCCATTTACTATAACCCTTCGAGCCTGATCTTTCAGCCAATTGTTCACCCATTATATTAAGTGTTTGTCTTGCTTTGTGGTGAATATTTTGTCCAGATAGTGTGAGAAACAGTAGTGAAAGCTTTGCTGAAATCCAAATCACACCTACTGGCTTCTCTTGGTAAAATAGATGGGTAATCTTGTCATACAAGGGAATTAAATTTGTTAAACAGGACTTTCCCCTCATGAGCCTGTGTTAGCTATGACCGATGACTGGAGGGGCGGGAATGTATCACTGCTTTAACTAAAGCTGGACCTGTTGCACATGTGTCCTTCTTGATGATGTTATTTCTGTGGCTTGTCTTAATGTCTTGGCCATTGTTGCAGACCTAAAGCTTAGACTTTCCTATCTGGTTTTGCGAGTGCTAATTTATTTATTTATTTATTCGGCTAACCATTTTACTGTGTATTTTGGGGGGAACAATTATGCATATTTGCACTCTCTCTCTCTTTCTCATTTTAAAACCCTCAAGTCAAAATGCAGACAGCTGAATTTGCAAAGACTGTTGTTGGGTACATCTGTGCTCATGGCTTATTTTCTTATCACTTTAGGAGAATTCCCTTTTAGGTTCACTTTCTAGCAGTCAAGATGATATCTCAGTATAAGACACAAGGAGATAAAAGTGCAAAATGTGTTTATTCCCATCATATCACAAATGGGGGGCAATTATTGATGCATGCCTGGAAATTAGGTTCTGTGGATAAAAATAATAAAAACAGCAACAACTATATAAAAATTGCAAATCATGTAATTCCTAGAAGGGAAGCTGTGGAAAAGGAGGTATCTTTGGCATGGATATTTACCCTTTTTCCACTGACAACAGGAAGGTGATCTTCAGATGTATCATAAGTTATATTTTTTCCAAGTTACAGTTCCTTTCCAAAGGAAAGAGGTAATGTACCATGAAACCATGGTTTCAGATTCTAAGAGAATGTTGGAATGCTGTCCCTGTAATAAAAATCAGTACATCAGGTGAATGGCTTACTCTTTAGTCAAACATGGCACAATATTGGTTGAAGCTACCCATTAGGTCAAGACATCAGATGCCTTTGTGACACTGTACTAGGAATCACTGTTGAAATTGTGAAACTTGCTTGTAATAGCAACTGAGATCAAGATAAACACTGTCTTTAAATCATGCCATAATGACATTAGTGGTTCATGATATCACTCAGTGATCAAAGCCTTCCAGGAAGACATAGGCACAGAAGGCTAATATTCTTGGTGGTTTGTCTCCATTTCTTATCAAAGAAAATGCACCAGATTTGAAATTAGTTGGGTATTTACTTTACTGTATCTAGAAAAACTCTGATCTGAGGGATCTGTTATTGCCTGTAAAAGCTTCACAGAGACCTAGCAAGTGATGACTGTAAACACAAGAACCATTAGACTATTTTGTCGTTCAACCATTATACCAAGAAAAACAAATAAATACACTTCTACTTAGTACCTTTCATAATGTAAGAGTTTTTTTGAACCTACATTTATGAAAATACATTTTTAAATTCATATGGTGGTCCAGCCCCTGATCCTGCAGGCCTTGTTTAAGCACTCCTTTACACAAAGTTTCTTCTTGTAGTAAATCTTCTTGTCTGGGTCATTTAGAAGACAAAAAAATAGGGTCAGATTCTGCACATGCAGATACCAACCAAGTGCC
The DNA here is from genome assembly GCA_011074415.1 of Stictonetta naevosa. NCBI lineage: Eukaryota > Metazoa > Chordata > Aves > Anseriformes > Anatidae > Stictonetta > Stictonetta naevosa. The sequence continues at coordinate 122,719,559 of CM021698.1, read as the reverse complement.
AGCTGTGCCCAAGTCCCCCTGCTGTGTTCCTTGGGGGATTCTTCTGATGGCTGACAGGTTGTACTATCACCACCTTTCCTCTCTTGTCATTTTTGTTAAGAATAGTTAGCTTTAAACTCCACTTGGGTTTTGAAGCCTACATAGGTGCCCTGCCTTTTTCCCCATCTGGCCATCAACACCCATCTACTGGCTGTGCTTATATCTTGGGAACATTTTGGCAAACTGGCAAACCCACAGCAGATATTCCACTCATAACCACCCTCTAAGAATGCTCTCACAATTTTCCAAACCAGCTCAAAGGCCTCTCTCCCCAGCCAGGTTTTACAGCTGGTACAAATGTAACTTTGCTGTGGCTCCTGTGGTCATCATACTGAAGTTTTCTGTATTATTTAATGGGTTTCTAATACATGTTTCTGGCTGAAATGCTGAATTTGAATGCTGAATTCAGTTCACAATGCTTTTATATCTGTTTTTGCAAGTCTTTTATGCAAATTCAGTACACCTAAAATGACCAGTACATACATACCTTTTGATAACTGTTCTTTCATTTTGTAAACAAACACTAATTTGAAGCTTTATTCATAGCCTTCAGAAGCTTATTTCTCTCAGGGAAAAGCACTACCATTAAATGTAACTCTGCTTCTTCTTTCTGGAATTTGTAATCCTTTGGGGAAAAGCATATTACAAAACAAAGGAAATAATAAGTCTTTGTACAAGAAAGGCATTAAATTACTTCCTTATTGTCACTGAATTCAAAGTTGGTCTAAGTAGGAACTTTTTTTTCTTTCTTTTTTTTTTTTACTTGACAAAATTTTATAGAGGGTCCAAACCTTTCAATAATTAAAATGTGTGATAGATTTAATAAGCCTTAAATTCAGGGGGAGAAATACATGATTCTCTTGTTCATATATTGCTAAAGATGTATGGAAACAGAACTGTCCCTTATACTTTCAGAGAGGTACCCCAAGATGTTTCCCTAGCTTGTCTGATGGTATCATAAATAACAGGTTCACAATACCAGTGATTTCTAGGGATACTCCATATCTAGGATGCTGATCAAGTTATGTCTTTTTTTTTTTTTTTTTTTTTTCAAACTTATACTTTATCATCAACTCATTTTAAAAACTCACCAACAGTAAGTGTTGCTATTTATTAGTATAGTCTGAAGAGCAGCTTCTTAAGGAAGATAGATGTTGGAGCTCTTCAAAATAATGCAAGCTGGAAATGCAAATGATTGCACAGAATATTTGTCTGGAAACAAATACAGTTTCCTAGCACATGCCTTTGATACAACTTCTTTGGTCCTTGGTAATAGTGAAGTACAAGAAGTATCAAGGGAAATACTACAATCTAAATGAACCAATAACAAGAGAAATCTGTAGGGAAGCAGCACAGTAATTAAGACCCTGCAAATTCTGTTTTTCCCTTGAGCTGTTTTTGAACTGGAATAACCACTCCATTTTCCACATGCAGCTAAAGAAAAACCATCAATGAAATCACAGAATGAAAATGTCATTACACCACCCATTCAGAGTAATTTCTCAGTACATAACCCTGCAGGTTATATAAATGCAATGGAAGGACATTGACAGCTATGGTAGAGTTTGTCTCAAGATGAATGCCTTTCTGCATTTTAACTATGTTTTCTTCACTCTCCCAACCACCACCCCACATGCACACATTGTGGTTAGTAACAAATGAATCCATCTTATTGTTACTCAAGCAGACCATGATATAGTAATAATTTATTTACACCTGTTTCTTCTTTTCAAGATTGTCACTTCCACAAATAGCTTTCTTATTTTAACACACAGATGCTTTAATGTACTGAAGTGCTTTGAAGGCACAGCCAGGGACCAAATACAAAAGTGAACCCTCACAGAGTAATTTCATCATCACCAGACATCATGGTGGTGGAAAAAAACATCATCAGCCACTCACTGTAGTTTACATTTTTCTAGGCCTTATCTGGCTTGTGTTGAAGTTGTTGCAAACATAACCATTAACACTGATTGAGTAAACTGACACTCCAAATTATCATCTGGGAGATGCAAATATTAATTAGGAAGGAAAAAAACTCACATATTGATTATATAAAAATTTTTCCAATTGGAACTGGAATAAGAAATGATAAATTAACATGTTTGGAATACTTCTAATTCTTTGTGATATACAATAAAATCGCAGAAGTAAAAATGGAAAGGTATTGGGAACTAACATGCTTGAATAGCAAACTGAAGTTATGACCTATGAAATGTATGTAAGACACAGATTTTTTTTTATGTAGAATCATATTCCTGAGTGTATTTTGTTTAATGCCAGCTCTCGAAATTTATGGCTAAAGGAACCTGATATCTTAGTAGGTGAAATTCTGCACTGATTGTGTAATAAAAATAATTCCCGGTCTCTTGATTATTGAATAGAACTCAGACATGTTCTGTTGTGGAAACAGGCTCATCTGTGGCCCTTCTAAACTTAAGACAAAAACCAGTTTATCACTATCTCCCTTCAAATCAGTAAGATTTTAATATCAGAAATGATACATATATTACTAGATATTTTCTGCATATTGAATAAATATGAACTCGAATAAATATGACTGAAATACATCCAATTTATTTATTTACTTATTTATTTATTTATTTATTGAGACAATTTCAACATTTTGGCATTTCAAAGTCCTTTGATATGGACACAAAATACTTAATTTTAATATATATATATTCTATAGAACCCAGAAATTGCTGTTCTTGCCTATAGTCTCAGACATTGTGACAAGACTCTCTAGATGGACTCCACTTCCAACCTATTTCACTGAATTTAAATGAATTAGTTTTCACAGTGCAACATGGGAACTAGGTTGCCTTACTTTCCAACAAAACAAGCATATGTGATCCCAGAAATGCACTTTTTCATTGCTTTGTTCATTTCTGAAAACTTCTAGTGTTGTCCCAAAGTCCTAATTTTCCACTTGAAACTGTGGAGGATGATGTTCAGTAAAGAAAATTTTCCCTAAAATTGTAAATGAAAATTTCTGGTTAACTCTAATATTCACATCATCATGGACCATGTTCTATGAGAGAACTTAGAGTGTGCTACTTCTACTGCGGTAGGCAATTAATACTATGAGTTAATGAACATAGCACATCTATAAAATACACAAGCTCCATTCCAATAACTTCAAATTTTCACTTGCTGAAACTTGGACTTGGCCCATTATTCTTTTCAAGTAAAGAGGAATATAATGCCTTATGTTTTTATATGGCATTAGATCAATTTTTTTTCTAGCTATCAACACTGAAATCAACTGCATCCACAGGGATTTGGCCCTACACTTATTAAACAGTAATATTTTTGTCAACAGATGGATTTTATACTGCTGATATCCTGACAAGTTACCAGAATGAATCTGAAGATTCCCAGCCATAACACAATCCTATTTTAACCTTGGTTATTTTTAAAAACCCAGTTTAAAAAAACATGACAAGCATCGATGCTTAATGCAAATGCCTAGCAATGTGTGTTACCTGGTAACCAAATGGATGGTGTGTTGGAGAGGCAAGTGACAATAGCAAGTGAACATATGCCAGATCAGCTTCTAGCAGATACAGAGATGGTCACCATGGATTTTGCCACATAGAAAGAAAAGATCAGCATGACCTGATATCATTTCAGAGGAGAGGAAAATAGGAGTTTCCTTTTATACACTTATATAAAAGCTGAGAACGTTCATATTCTCTGGTATCAGAAGTTACTAGAATTGTCCCTGTTGTCTGTCTATGAAGGAGAAAAGTTCTCACACATGGAAAATAAAATGTACAACATTTCTCAAATGAAACAAACTTGAAAAAGCAAGCTGTAGCATCGCAGCAAAAGCTGGTCACAGTACAAGGTTCCTGAGCAACTGGCAATACTCATTCTGCTTGATTGGCCAAAACAGAGAACTATTTCTTCAAGAAATCAGAGTTTCAGAGTTTCTTTTCTTTCAGCATTCAGGGTTCAAAGACTCTTTATTATTATTATTATTATTATTATTATTATTATTATTATTATTATTATTATTATTATTTTATTTCCCTGGCCTTTCCTCAACAAATAATAGGCAACCCTGACTTGTTGGAAATTCAACATGTCAAAGAAAAAAGGTATTTCTTTTTTTTGGGAAAGGCAACCTGAGAGCTCTGTCACACAAATTCTAAAGCTAAAATAAATCTTTAAAGTAATGATCATAGTATCAAAAGCATAAAAATATCAAAGTATCATTTTTTTTCACCTGAAAACAAGAAAATCATGCACTTTTGAAAATAAACTTTTGCTATGAAATGCTTTAAAAAATATTATCAAAATAACCTGCAAAATAAGAGAAATCAAAAGGATGAAGATAGGAACTAAAATATTGGAGCATCATGAAAATATTTCTATTTAGGGAAACATCAGTGTATGTTTTTTATTTCCCAGTGATATACAGGACAACCACAGTTTATGCTGCCTTTGAAGTGTTTGGGTTTGCAAAGCAATCTTAAAATAACTTCCAAAAATGGCTGTTTTTCTGAAGCTATTCTTGGCTGCTGCCTTATGTTGCATCATTTTAGACTAATGCTGGGAGTAGAAGTGTCAAAGGCCTAGGTGAAGGAAAGCTGATGAGTGCCAGACAGTCTGCCATACCTTTACAAAAGAGACATGCAGTTCTGGACTCACATAGTTCAGTTTTTAAGACTGTACCAAGTGTCATAGTTTGCGCTTTATGCTTTATTTTATGAGTTGAGGAGTCTAGTACTTTCCAGTTTCTGTGGTAGATTTCACATAATCTTGCTTACTGGGGAATGTGCTGAAAATATTGCCAACTTAGCAATATTTTGATTTCATCTATTAAACTTCAGGCTTCAGAAGGAAGAATGGAGTCCAGCTGTTAGCAGAGCAGGCACTCAGATCACTAGCACAATTAGCGATAATTAGAAAAAGGCCAAAGCCTTGCAGAAGGAACAGTACCCTATTCCCCAAGGAGATGCTTCTTCACAATGGATGCTTTCTGGATGTCTCTGAAGATCATGGGAGCACAGTTTGTGCTTGTTCAAACCACAGTTGAAATAGCCTACTTTGTTAAGATCTATATCTATCTGTTATTCAGTTATTTTCCAGACTTGTCAGTCTAGCCCATTTATTAAATATATCCCAAATAACTAATCAAAAAGCTTTTAAGAATGTTTACATGCAAAGATGAGGAATAAATTATTCAGTATCTGAAATCTAATCATACACAAATTTCTGGAAAGTACTTCAGTACATGCCTACATTCTTCCCCAGCGAGGCAGCAGGCACTTTCCAAAGAAACACAAGACTTGTGCCATCCAGATCTTCCATAAATACACAGTTACGGACCTAACTCAACAATGCTGAACTGCTGATTTCCCTATAGATTGTGTAGGAAAGTTGCAAACCTGCCATTTTCAGGAGCCATTGGATGTTGCGCTCCATACAACAGCATAAAGTTAAAAACAAAGAAAGGCATAAGCCTGAAACAGTCTCTGGCATGAGGTTAAGCATGTGCCTTAAGGATGAAGTGGGGGCTTGTGTCCTTGATTTAGCTCTCATGATTATGGTTATCTCCTTCTGTAGCCTGTTCATGTATTCCACTGCAGATGATTGCTGGATAAAGTTCAGAAAAGAAAAAAGAAAAGAAAAGAAAAAAAGAAAAGAAAAGAAAAGAAAAGAAAAGAAAAAATAAAAGAAAATAAAAGAAAATAAAAGAAAAGAAAAGAAAAGAAAAGAAAAGAAAAGAAAAGAAAAAAGAAAAGAAAAAAGAAAAGA
>CM021698.1:122608245-122713651 GCA_011074415.1 Stictonetta naevosa | reverse complement strand
AAGAAAAGAAAAGAAAAGAAAAGAAAAGAAAAGAAAAGAAAAGAAAAGAAAAGAAAAGAAAAGAAAAGAAAAGAAAAGAAAAGAAAAGAAAAGAAAAGAAAAAAACAGCCAGGAGGGCCTTGGATACTTCTGCTACTTCCTTCCCCTGGCCTCTTTTTCTGAGCCTCCCTTCTAGCCTTCTGAATCTGTAGGAGGAACTCTGTCCAGACCACCCTGCACGAGTTAGTGGTTCCACCACCATGTAAACAAGTTTTTCTTGTATTTAGGGCTGGCTGGCACTTCAGGCACCTAAATAATCGACTAAATGTCTTTCCAAGTATGCGCTTGATAATACTTAAGCACTTGAAATCAATGCTGTTTGTACATCAAACAACAGCTTCTGCATTGTGAGTGGCATTACCAGGAAGTTACAAGTGAAACTCTGTGTTTGGATTTTAGAAGGTAAGTCTGACTCATGAACCTACTAAAAGTGGGAGTCTGCTGTGGGAAAAATATATAACAAGCAATCAAAATGAAAAGATAGGTGTTGCTTTTAGTTCAGCATTTTGAAGATCAGCACTTTTTTTCTTTTTTTCTTTTTTCTTTTTAATATATATATATATATGCTGGATATGTTCAGCTAATATTGTGATTGCAGTCCTACACATGCTTTCAATAACTAGCAAAGAATATGCGTGAAACCACTTTTGTCTGGAATCTTCAGACAGAGATCTTGACCTGGTAACTGCACAGGAAAGATTTATGCTCATGAAGCACAGCAGTTTCTAAACATGTTCCCAATGTTATTTAAGGAAACTATATTCCTGCTTTGCCATGGTTTATTTAATCCCTATATAGATTTGCTATATAGATCTTAACACAGGGAGATGTTTTGTCATTGCACATTAAATGAATGGAGTTGCTTAATATTTTTATTAATGAGGATACCAAACACGGAAGGGACCCTTTGGCCATAGGGAGTTTTTTCCAGCAATGTGTCATCTCCACTTCAGTTCTCAGTTACATTGATGGCATTACTCGAGTGACAAAAATAGCAAGATTATTGCTCATGTATGTATGCATTGGAGTTATTTGCATGAGATTGACAGGGAATGCCTGCATGTCCTTAAAAACAAGCCAAAAAAGGAAAATATGGTATGATGTTGCAAAATGGCACGTGAATTACCTCACTTTCTCATCTCAGTCTGTCTCTCACTACGACTCATGTTATAGACAGAGTGGAATACTCTAAAGCTTGAAATGGATCTACCACTTACAGCCAGAGGACTCTATTAAGCTTGCTAATCCATTGGAAAAATAGCTCATTCCTTTAACCAGTGGACACTCTCCATTCAAAACAGGCTCAGCACTGAGATTCTGTACATGAAAACAGGCAATCACATACAGACAGACACACACATTCATATATATGTATATTTAAATGTTTTGTATTTATATATATAAACATGCATGTGTCTATATATATTCTGTATACATATGTATCTTACGTATATACATATATACTTAAAGAAACAAAAAGGTATTTCTACATTCCTACAGAATAGCGTGGCTTTGAAGGAAAAACACTTTTCTGCAGTCATTGCAACCAAGCATTATGGAGCTGCCAGAAGGAAACGTAAAATGACTATAAAGAGTTAAAATAATTTTCTAAATTTTAATGATCTAAAGTGAAGGGAGAGTAAGGGACCAAGGAAAAAAAAAAAAAAAAAAAAAAAAAAACAGCAGAAATTAAGATATAAAAATGTGATTTTTAAAATACCTACCAATTAAATAAATCTTTGCTTGCCATCATTATCATATGTGTACAGTCCTGTCTTCTGAAGGGTTGAGTATCTTCTGTGAGAAGTTTACAAGAGGTAATTTTTAATGTCCAACTATAAAGGGAAAAGAATGTGACAAATTTTAAGCATTAGCAGAGCTGGGTGCATGCCTACATGCATGTGTAAAGGTATGCGTGTATGTGCATATATATGAGGAAGAAAAGTAGGAATCAAAGAATCTGAACGATCTGGCCAAATGAGATACTTGTCTAATTTTTGCTTAGTATCAGGTTACTGCCACCAAAAATTACTGATAGTCTTTTGAAGTCAAAAACTAGAGAAGTCATTTCATTATGGGCTGCAGAAGAGCTGAAGCCTTGCTGATTTCTCTCTGAGCTGTGTTTCAGCTGAGGTCATGAGAAATCCTAGCCAGTAGTGAGCATTAATGAGAGGCTTGCTGGATGTTTATGGCATTGAGCTTGCAGCAGTTGAGGAGACAGCAGAAGGTATTAGCAAAGGAATTATTTACTAACTTCTCAGGCAGTTTCTGTTGTGGTCCATTTCTGAGTACTCCTCTGACTATTGTCATTTCAGCTGTGATCTCACTGTACAACAGAAAAAAATCATGGACATTTGTCTGACAAAATAAAAACTTTCTTCCATCTTTGTGTTGCCTTTTGGATAAATGAGACATACAGGAGAAATAGTTATCCTAGGTCAGTGCTTCTGTCCCCTGCTAATCATAGTTTCTGGAAGGCTGTTAAAAGCACTGAAAACTAAATGTAAGGTGTTCTTTGGGTTCTCTCTGTAATTATAGCTTCTCAGGCACAGTGATTTTGAAGGCAGGGCATCTTAAGATGCAAGACAAGAGAATGTTAACACATACAATCAGTTTATGGAAATTTGTTAGTTGAGTACTTCATTTAATGCTCCCACTACATAAGACTTACACAGATACATCAGTTTATTTTTAACTTTCCTAAAGCCCACATTTTTAAACAACAACTGAAGCAGTACTGAAACCAAAGACTTGGCAAGCTTAAAAGTTAGTAGATAGCTACATAGGCAGCAAGAATAGCCAGTTATAAAAGCAAACACTAAGAAAAATAAAGTTTTGTGGTTTTTTTGGTGGATAAAAACCTTAGTTTTTATAACTGAGTGGTAATAGTATTTATCAAATTATTTGATAGATTGTCTTGGAGTAAATTTTGACTGTGGGGTGTCCATGAGCAGATTTCAGCATCTTCTGCTGTCTCTGTATCACTCACTCTTAAAGATATATTTACTTCTCTTAGAGTCTTGGATACTGAGATGACTTCAAGTGCAGATTTTTATGGAGGGAGACTCAGGGTCCCTGACTCTAAGTTTGAAAACAATCAAGTGAAAACATGCAAATACAGTTCTGGCAAGGCCAGGCACAGACTGCTACATGCATTTTTTTCCAAAGTAAATCTGATTTACTCTTCACCTACATTGTTAACTTAGCCATAAATGCTTTGGTAATGTGGCAGAACATGAGACATATAATTTAAAAGAGATCAGTGGTACCAGTGCTTCGTAACTCTCTCTTTGACACCACAGTAATCCACTTCAATGTCCGTCGAATAGCACAGCATAGCTTGTTTTCCTGCTCTGTTCTTAGCAATATTAAGTTTTGAACCTCCATCTGGGACTGCCTAGAGCAATTATACCCTTTTTTACTTATACACATATTTAATTCTACTGTTCCTAACTTGTTTTCAGTTTGTGGCAGTGTACCCCTTGGGCCATGAAGCCCAGCCTGTTGGGTGAACCCAGCCTACCTTGGGCCATGAAGCCCAGGCTGTCAGATGAACCCAGCCTGTTATGGAAACCCAGAGCTTTCGGGGCTGGGTCAGGGCAGCAGAGCTTTACATCCTGAATAAACTACTGCATATGCACATCCTCTGAAAATACTTGAATGTCCGTGCATGTCTGTGATTGCATTTCTTCTTATATAAGGGTCAGGAACGACATGTGAGTATAATAAATACACATACTGATATCAGTGTATAATTATGGAAAGGATAGTTTAGCAATGTGATTTATTTATTTATTTATTTATTTTCAAAAGAAAAACAACAAATCTTCTAAAGTCTTTCAAAGGAGTCTTAAATGCTTCAACATACATTGTTAAAACATTTCTCTTGATTGTGAGTTAATCTTTTTGCTGTCCCAAGTGTATTTATACCCCTGGATTGTCACAGTTGGAAACAATGATAAGAGGAAACTATGAGAGAGTTAATTACATCCTGTCTGTCATCCATGACCCATTAAATACTTCCACTGGTCACTACAATTTTCAGATTAGATCCAATATCACTTACTAAGGCAATTGCCTTCAATTTTTGCCTTGCTAGGAATACTGCTGGGATTGGAGAGATTAAATTTTGTATAATTAGATCTGCTATACAATTAGGTGTATTATGATGAGACTTGTTCAAAGTGGTAAATGTTTTTAACTAATTTGTGGTTAAGGAGCTTTTTAAATGACTTATTTTTAAACAATACTGTGTGTTCTTTTTTTCCCTGTCTGATCTGATGGATTGACGCTGACAATAGTATTCATCCAATTTCATGAATTTTAGCTCTACCACTTATGAAGCAGCATTGTTATATATTCAGTATTGTTTCATGATGAATATTTGATTTCTTAATGAACTAGTCAGTTTATTTCTGTGTAATCTGACAGAAATAATTTTCAGACAGATTTCTGTTCCTGAGACAGTCATTCATTATTTTTCTTTCATTCTCAGAAAAATGATACTGGAAATTTTAGAAGTGTTAGAAATATGTGACTGAAGTTCCTTCACATGTGTTTGTCTGAGTTATATGTGGTTTCAAAAAAAAAAAAAAAGTTTTATTTTTAATTTAAATTCAATTGGGCTATGTATGTACGAAGACAGGAATTATGAAGAATTGTCAAAACCAGGTTAAGCTCAAAAGCCATAGAGTTAACTCACCAGTTCTGGCAACAGCTTTGTTATTGTTATTGTTGCTGTTGTACATTGCAAAGCAATTCAAAGGCTGTTTTACTATGATAGCAAGTCTGGAAAAATATGACTTGAAAGTTTGGTATCATCAGAATCCAGACTAAATCCTTGTCCAAGAACAGTCACCTTATGTTCAAATTCAATATTGTAAAATTCAGTGCTGAAGATGATAGATATAAATACTATACATTCAGTGCTTTAAAATGGTAGGAGTGATCTCATAGACACTCAATGAGGAATGTTTTTGCATTTTTAACCCTGAAATGTTAGAACTAATCATTTGAACCTAAGCCTATTCTGGTATTGCTGCAAAGCTGCTTTTTGGGCAGGGTTAGCATTCATAATGTGGTGTTAAAAAAGCTCAGAATTTCCCCTACATAATAATGAAAACATTGTTTTCAAAACTTTGTTTTTCACTGTTCAAAACCCAAAGCCATCAAACACAAGCCAGCTGGTGAGCAGCACCAGCTTGCTGCTGAGGATAGCTACTGGTGTGTCAGAGCAACTGGGCACATCTGTGAACCTCAGTGCAGCCAGGGGGTAGGTCTTTGAAGGGCTTTAGGGAATGCTGATATCCGGGATACATTTTTATTTTTATTTTTTGAATGTTTTCTTCATGGTCAGACATGGGAGAATCCAAACAAGCCAGTACACACAAGTATGGGGGTTGTTTTTGGTAAGCATCCCATAACCAGCTTGTAGTTTTACTTCCTTTGAACAGATTCCACTTGACTCAACCTGACCAGATTCCAGTCACATTACAGAAAAAACAGTAATTGTAAACAGCATCAGACATTCTTATTCTAATTCTCCAGGTTATGATCTGCAGCACGCTGAAATTCATGACAAGAGGATTTAAATCAGGCTGTGATCCCCTCGGTTGCCATCTTGGGTTACCTTTCAGCTTGTAGAAAATAAACCAGCCTTTTCTGATATCCAGAAACTGAATATTTTACATGAATATCTATTTTAAGCGTGATATTAAAAAGGCAAGTCTAGACAATATTGAACAGAAACAGACCTTTATATTTGCCATAAAGGAAAATGGGAGCTGTCTCCTAAGGCTAAAACTATGTATTAAATATGACTTATGAAAAAAAATCTCCATTAAAATGAAATTGTGCAGAGGACTGCACTATTAACACTGAAATTAAATGTGAACAAACAAGACAAGGAACTGAATGAATAAATAATCAATTTTAAAAGGTCATTTTAATAGTTCAGAACAGCTATATGGGTTAATTTGGGATAGAGAAATATTTTGTTTTCAAGCTGTGTTGAAGTAAAAACCTATTTGTTGCTATATGAAAGGTATATAATATACCTTTCATATAGCAACAAATAAAAAATAAACAAATAAAACAAATATAAAATAAAAATAAAACAAATAAAAAGCTATACAATCAAGTGCTGGCAAAGTGAGCACAGACCTTTTATCTTTCTAAGTCAGATCAGTTAAATTCCATACAATTTTCCAAAAGAAATTTCAAAGACTATAATTCTGGAATTATGGATGGGATTTTGGCACTCCGCAATCCCTAATTGCTTATTTTGCTGTTTGATATTTCTTATTGCTTTTCCAATAAGAAAAATAACTTCATACATGCAATTAAGACCTCTACAAATTGCTGGATTTATCTGCTGTATATCTAACACATAAGGCAAAGCTGAGTACTTGATTTGACTCAGCACATTATACTGTCAAACATTTCTGAATAAATAGAAGTGTGTGCATGTGCTTCTGTTTGCAAATTAATATTTTGACAAGAACGTTGTTAAATGATCACAGAGCTGTGTGGTTAGGATGGAGTGGAAGAGATAGTCAGAAAATAATGTCACTGTTTTTTTTTGGAAGGTGTGAAAATCTAGAATTTGGACCAGTGGTAGTTAAATCTCCAGTTACAGAATACCATGAAACAGAAGACATTTTTTGACACACTGTTATACCAGTATAAAGATTATTACATTACCGAACCAAACCACTGCTTCCAGTGGCACATGCACCCTGTGCTGCATGCGGTAGTGCCCCATAGGGCATCTGGAAGTCCCAGGCAAAGACTGCAGTGCCCATCCAGAGAAACTCTGTCCTGCATGCCCAGAGAAGCTGTAGTTCTCCTGCATCTAGACTGTAAGGGACCTCCTATTCAGACATACAGTACTGTATGAGAGTACCATTTCTGGACTATTTGATACCAGGAGATCTGCATCAGTATGGATAAACAACTGAGCTTCATGGAGAGGTTACTCCTTCAAGAAAAGTCAGCTCTGTCTTTGGCTTCGATGTGACCATGATGGCATTTTTAAACAACTTCTATGTCCCCATATCAGCTAAAAACTCATGATGACTTTTTAGGAAAATATTCCTCCTCATGTTCCATGAAGCCTTCAGACGACCCTGCAAATAAGGGTTATGCACAGTGTACAAATATTGCAGCCTTTTTTTTTCTTTTGAGGGTTGGCTCCCTAGATATGGCATTATACTTACAATCTCTTGTTCATTTCTGTTACTTCAAAAACGCTGCATACAGTTTAATTGCCAAAGGCCCAAAGCTGCTGCCACTCTGCAAAAACATATTTCTGATTATTTTTCTGACATTTTTGCCAACTTTTATACTGGAGGAGTGGATAAGAGAGTCCAACTCAGTCTGAAATTTGGAATGTTCACAGCATTTTGGGCAAGGAACTGGAGTCAGGTCCTGACTTGGTATAAACTGTTCTATAGATATAAAAAGACCCCTTATGGATCTTTCTAATGGAGCCTCGAGCTTTTGGACATGTGGAGATTCTCCCATAATTGATCTCAACTGGATACACAATGAGTTGTAACATTACATTGGAAAATTCTTAAAACAGTCCAGATGGCTGTAAATCAAGAAAGCTGGTGTTGACTGCTGGCATTGAAAGTGAATATTTGACTTTAGGACAAGACTTTAACCTTTTAAATCCATGTATTAAATTGGAGTACACTCTCCCAGATCATTGGGATGTTAGTAGGATCTGAAACTTGTTAATGTTTACAAAGTTCCTTTCAGATTTTGGCAAGGAAATATTACAGATTTCTAATGTTTCATATTTTTATAACAATATCTTGAACAATTTCAGGTTCTTGAATACCTAAAATAGCTGATGAAGATGAATGAGCTGATTAAACAAAAGGAAGCTTAATATATCTTTGTGGTGAACATCATGAGTAATGGAAGAGGAAATGCACAAAAGCACATGACAGTTTGAATGTTAGCAAAACATGCATTTACTAAAAAGTTATTGTCCCTGAACACACCAATGTTCTTTGCAGTTTTTTATAGCTTTTGAGTAGTCCCCTAACAAAGGGATGTTGTTGCAAACTGCTGTAAGAGACATAAGATTTTACTGAATCATTTGTGGTCCCCACTGAAGACTACTCATCATTCTAGGCAAAAAGGAGTGGACAAAACAGGCTGCAGAAGACTCCAACCTAAAGAACTGGATGTTCTACATTTTAAAGTCCCACGGATACCAGCCTGTATTCTAGGCAGGTTAAAGAAAACACTGAGTTCGCACTGGTCATCTATTTTAAGGGATTTTTAGATTACAACTTATTTTTTCATTCCATAATGACTGACAGAACTATTTGAAGAGAGAATACTTTTTAAACCTAAATGCTTGTTGCACAAAAAAAAAAAAAAAAAAAAAAAAAGCACTGTTTTTCGAGTTGCTGTCACAGATATTGCAGCTGATTTTGAATCTGTGGCTGAGACTAGGTAGAGATAAAAAAACAGAAGCAGATAAGAGTACCTAGTACAACTCAAAGGGACCTGAAGAAGGAGCTGGCTGCTACTTACATGGGAGTGGACAAGACGCTGGGTCTGATGAAGGGACAGAACATCTGACAGTGGCAAGCATAGCTGGCACCCCCAGGAGGACGGGTTACTGTCCTTGAGTTATAAAGAGCTATTTGTGTTCTTGGTGATATAGTGGAGTGAACACAGGGTGTACGAGAGAGATGGAAGAGAAAACTCCAGCCTGCGACAGTAAACAGCATATTCAATAACCTCTGAGATATGATTTCCCTTAATTGCTATATAATATGAGGAGAGCAATGCACTGCAGACTGTGCCCCTCTTCTTCATAATTGACATAATAACCTTACCCTGGAGAAAAGTAGTAAGTTTTATCAAATTATCCTTTCTAATATTTTTTTAAGATTTCTGAATAATGACAAAATACATAACATCGTAGTTCTTTTTGATGTCAAAGAACTACCAGTTGATACAATTGTATATGAATAGATAGTTCCTGTTTTCCACTGAAATATTTGAGTTAAAACCAAGTAAACAAGTAAATAAAAAATTACATCCAAATTATCTTCTTTGCAAAAACAACAGCAAAAATTACTTATCATAATTTCCTTCTTCTAGCTTTGATTCAACTGATTTTCTGAGTTTTCAGAGTTTTTTCCAATATGAATTCCACCTTAATAAACTGTGAAAAACCTTTCTCAATGTGTGGAAAACGTGGTTCTACGAAATACTGCAGATTTTCTATTTTGTTTTAATAAGGTTTGAAGGTTTTGCTACCATAAGTTTATGTTGTCAAAATGTTGTCACAGTATATAAAATGTCATATTTCTATGGAAAGGCATACTCTGCCTTTTTTTATACCTTTAATATCAGTCACTCAGATTGTTCCAATTTCCATCAGTGTAAACCAAAACAGCATTTGACCTAATGGGCCATATTTATCCCTACTATAATTCCACTTTATTTAGTGGCTTAGCTTAAGGATCAGTTTAACCTTAAATATAGTAACTTTTTTTTTTTTTTAAATGTAGAGCTGAATTTTGAAAACATATTCCCAATGACAGTGTTTTTTTTCAATACAGCAGAGACAGTAGCTGAGATTTCCCTGACAATATCAGAAATAGCAACAGTTTTACTTGTTCCTGTTTCAATGCATTTCAACTTTAAAACAGCTTTACAGTTCTCAGAAGAAGGTTTTTTCATAATCTGATTTATAGTGATCCCAGGCACTTGGCTGAAAGCAAAAGGGTGGGGCAGGGTTCAGGGGATGGGGAGGAAATAGAGTCTAAAGGGCAAAATCAACTAGATTCAGTTCTATTTATAAACAGGAACACCATAATATGATGCCTTCATTAGCAGTTATCTCCATGCTGAAATGACATTATGACCAGTTACAAGGTTTGAAATGAATTCTAAAGCATTCAAAGGAAATTAGCCTTTACTGGTCCATTCAACTAGATAATTGCTACAGCATTTTATTTCTATGGGGTGATCGATACAATAGATTATTTGTATAGGACCAGACAGTTAATGATATTACCTCTCATTTTTAACAGGGATATGCCAATAAAAACTCCTGCCATATATTACAAAATGAATAATTGTTTTGCATTCTTTACCTTTCATGTTCTGTAAAAAGAAAAACATTGAATTCTCACAATGCTTTTGTGAAGAAGGGTAATAACAATTACACTATTTTAGGAAAAGTATGTAGCTGCAACTACGTGTATTTTTAAGGTTTAATGCTGTCAACACCTAGTGGACCCTTAAACATCTCCCCTCTCCCCCCATTATCTACTTTGTTATCCAGCCAATAATTCAAAAATGCAGGAAAACACTTAAAATGCAGAAATATAAAACTCTTCAGAAGCTCTATATGTGGCTATCACAAAACCTCTATTTCAACCTGACAAAATCTAGCCAGAAAATATCAAAATATTATTTTATTTGAAATAAAATGATAGTGGATGTAACACAGATTGTCTACAATGAAAATATAATTAGTGCATTCATAAATTAACCCACTGAAGATTTGGTTGTTATTGTTATAATTAATATATATTTTTTTAGCCATTTCCAAGCTGTGGGTAGAACAGGGAGAATTTTCAAACCAATCTTTTACTTGCAGATTACTTTGGCTTGGTATGGTCTTGTTTCTCCATCCTGAAAGGGCAGGCAGTAGCAAAAGACAAGAAAAGTAAATCTTTCACTAGATCAGGGCAATACTTTCAAATACTGAGCTGCATATATTTGGTTAGTACCTTTTTGTGATGCAACAGGACATATCAATCCAGGCTGCAATATTTTACCTTCTTTCTTTATGGCAAAGGCACAAAGACTACTAAGAGCACCAAAATATGGAGCCTGCCCTAATAATGTCAAAAGGATTTCATGTGTAGGAATCAGATGTGAATCCAGATGGGGCTGGACACTTCCTCCTCTAGACTGAGAAAGAAAGACACTGTTAGATGTGAAAACAAACATTTATAACCTCTTTTATTTATTTATTTATTTAATCTGTGATATGTAAACAGGAACGTCTTTACCTCTCTCTGAAGTGGTTATAGGCATACACCATCATGTGGGGATTATCATGGAAAAAATCCCCAACATATTAAATTTTTGTATGAATTGTGAAGACCAGCATCACTTTTAACAGTGGGCTAAAGTGGGTGCCTGGAGAAAATAGGACAGTAGATGTACTCTCCCAGACTCCAGCTCTCATCAGCTCAAAGAATTTCTAATAGAGAAGGCCTTTTTTTTTATATATATTTGGAGCTCTCAGTGAAATCCTCTAGCATGAAGTGGTCCATAAACCCATGTAAAATCTAAACCTTTTCAGTTTCCAAGAACCCGGAAATCCACAGCTTACCTGTGTTCCCTTGTGTAAAGAATGGTCTCCCTCTGTTTGTCAGGGACCTGCCTCTTCTTAGTACCCTTTGAGGTCCACAGGCTCTTGTCCTGGAGCAGACAATGAAGAACTGATTCCTCTTCTTTTTGCTGCCATTTTACAGACCTCTGCCATACCCTCCTCCAAACCGAAGATACCTTGTTTATTTAGTCATTCCTCCATGGGAAATGTTCTTTCCCTGTGACAATCCTTTCTGCTTTTCTTTATAATCTGCAGCTGCTGTTATTACACTTTTCTGGAGATGGAAGAATCAATCATTCTATGCACCAGACCTTATTGATATACAATGCGACATCGTAGAAAGCTCACAGAGGGCTCCTATCAGTGCAGCCCCTTCTCCAGCATTGTCCAGCTTCTGTTGGTAGCTATAATGAGCAAATTTGGGCATAATGTATCACAGCTGTTTATCTGAAGGTGGCAAACACATGGATTGTTACAATTTAGTCTTCGTCTGAGCAAAAAGAATTAACTTTCCTAACAAATCTGAGATGGAGCAATGATTTTTTTGCAGACTGGTATGTAATTGAACAAAATAAAAGTGAAAGAACATTGCATGCAATCAAAACCAAGTGGTACTGTTTCACTTCCAATTTGCACAGAGTTAGATGATTGTAGACAATGAGAAACCATTAGTATGATGCTCCTGGAATTCCAGAAGAGGAATCACAGACCACAGGTTTTGATTTGGACCACTTCTGTATAAATACACTAACAAGGCTGCTTTAGGATATCTTGCCTGAAATTCTATCTGGGATTTCTCCTCAGAGTTTGTGGAAGTAAGAAAAATATGCTCTGAGGAAGAAGAAAAGATTCATACTGGTGAGATATATCATCTTGTGAATATGATGCTGTAAATGTGAGAGCTGTTTGAAATTTCTAGTGATAACAGTGAATAAGTGTGCACGGCATTAAAGCTTCCTGGACCAAAAGCCAAAGGACTATTTTCTAAATTAATCCCCAAGAAAACAGACAGAGAAACACAGACAGCTACCTACCTGATTGCCTTTACACATCAAAAAATATTGTCTTTTCAAAGAGTGAAACATATCACACTCATGAAGAAGTTGCTAAAATTGTTCAAGTTGTAAGAAAGCCACTAATAAGCCTTAGAAGATAACAGCCATTCTAACTTTTGATTTGTGGTAACTGTAGCTGAGAAAAAAAAAAAAAAATCAGTTGTCTAAAATTTATAGGAAATAATATGCTTTCAATACTTCATGTTGATAGAACAGAAGACTAAGTGGAATTGCTTGAAATATGGCAGAGGAAGTATAGATACAAAAGTGTTAGGCTACTTTCTCTGTTTTTACCAGAGGCACATCCTGAAAATGGATGTTATATCCAAGGATGTTGTTCTGGAAGAAACACATTTTATGTGTTTTTATGTGTGTTGGGACATGAAATTTCTGTTTCCCCTTAGAATACAAACATATGCAAAACATTTTGCCCTCTTCACACTTAGCATGGCAAACGCATTAAGCATTTGTATTCTTTAAAGGGTGCTGCATAATTTGCTAGTTACAGCATAAAATACAGCAACTCCTTGTTAGTCAGGCTGCAAGTCACATATCCAGGAAAGAAATGCGTCAACCTTTCAGGATGAATTAATGCATCTAGTGTTAGGGTGCTAGAAGTCTGGTCAGTATAAGAGCCCTAAACAAGTCATACAGGTCCCAGATTTTTATGTATAATTAATTACAGTATAATAGCCACATTCTAAGACTGATAAAAATCTAATGGGGAAGAAGAGGTGCTTCACAATAATGCATACAACCCTACCCATTCTGCTGGAAGTACTGACCCAGTACGTAGTCCATGATAAAGGTGTTAAAATAGGCTTCTGCCCAGGTGATGAAAATGTTGTACATTTGTTTCCAAATAAAAGGCAAAACCAATTTTCAATGCCAATGTCCATAGTCCCCTTTTACTTTAGGGAAGGAGTGCTTCTGCCATCCTGGAGCTTTCACTGGCTACTTCATCCTGTGAGATTGTATGCCCCCTCTTCATCTATATCTGTATGTAAAAATAATTAATATAAAATTGTAGAAAAGAATTAAAGAATCATCTGGATGGAAAAGAAGCAAAGTAGGAATGGCATGAGTAGGTCTAACTTAAATGATAACTATACTGAAACAAGGAAAGCTGCAGCTGTGACAGCACAAAGCAAACAAGAAGATAACCATTTAGAAGTAATCAATAACTATAAAGCAAGGAGCTGAAGAAGTCATGGAAAAAGAGAAGCATGAGGATACTTCCTGTCAAGAGCTATGGCTATAGGTACACTGCAGACAGCAACCATCCATCAACAACTTGCTAATAGGGAAGAGAAACATGATTTTTTTATGTGCAACCTGTTCCAAACAAAAGGTACTTTGAGTTTCTCATTACAAACTGTGACTTAGGTGATAGTAGAAATAATTTACACATGGTCGGGAAGAGTCTAAGAACTAGAACTCTCTCTCTCATTCCGAAAAAGGACTGGAATCTCTGGTAGGAGATGCATCTGAGGCACCACCAGTAACTGATCTGGGGTTGGGTTATGCCCCAAGGGATCATTTCTACCTTGGTTTTAAATAAACCCCTCAAATGCTGGGTAGTAAACTTCTCTCTCAGATGGTCATCTCTTCAGGGTAGGAAAAAGTTCAGCTAAAACTGTCAAGTAAATCAAACCAAGTTTATTAGCCTGTAATGAATGGTCTACGTGAACAGAATCAGGCAGGAAGAAAAGAATTACCTGGAGCAAAATGGGCACCTGCTACTAGTGGGTACCAGTAGCAGTCATATAGCTAGGGAATTTATATAAATTACAACGCATTGGATTTCAGACAAGGCCACCAGATCTACCCCACACAACACTGATGAATTTAGAAGGAAATGATGGAGTGCCAAAAAACACTGCAATCCAACCTGTACAAAGCTTCTCCTTGCACAGAGCTGATTGTGTTCATTCTTTACACGGGGAATTTCAAAGCCAGGTGCCCCACTCCCACTGTAAGTAACTCCTTCAGAGCCTTTTGACAATGCAAATCCTAACAGTTAATGCAGTTTTATTTAACAAAACCCCTTTTAAAAAACTTTTTGTTGTTTTTTTTTTTGTTTGTTTGTTTGTTTGTTTTGTTTTGTTTTGTTTTCCCTGCTGGGTTCTGGTTGCACAGCCCTGGTCTGATAGTGTTACAGTATCTGCTTTCAAGCTTGTTTTCATAGCTGATGGAAGAAAAAGCACTAATATTACACAAATAGAAACTGCAGGTAGAGTTCTTCCATTGACAGTTTTTAATTGGTTTGTGTTTGGCCTGAAAGGGTGTAATAAATACCTTCCAAGAAAGAATGTACTTAATTCACAAGGCTTGATTTGGAGTTAGAGGAGAATAGAGAAAGAGCTCTAGTCAATCATTTCTCTTGTTTGATATTAAAAATGAATGTACTATGTTCTCAGCCTGAAGAATTTAATACCTTAAATAAGGTCAATGATGTAACTAAAATTAAGAATGGTAAAAACTGCCCTAACCTGTAAAGGTGACAAGTAAACAATAGAGAAATGTTATATATCAATATGTTTCCATCTGTTTGACAGACAGTTCAGAACTCTGGCAACCTCAATAAATGGAGTAGATTAAACAACGGAGCAGCAAAGTTAAACTTGCTTAAACTAGTTCTTGTTGCTTTATAGATGATTACACCATCAGCGTCCACACACAAAAGATGTGGACACTTATTCTTTTTTACAGATCTGTCTGAAAACTGGCATTTTTTTTTTTCAGCTTTTCTGTGAAATAGACATTGTTATGCAATATCTTAGCTTTATCTGAACCCTGGGTACCAAAAGAGAATTATTTAGATATCGGGAGTCTTCTGAAGGAGGGAGGCAGCTCAGTACATGCATGAAACCTCATCAGTGGGTCCCAAACAGGAGACGTGCATTCAAAAATCTCCTCTGAATACCAAAGGTAGTTTTCTCATTCATCTCACCCTATGAGACATCTTAGCTGGAGGGATAGCTGAGCATGAAAACAAAGGTGAAAAGTAATTATAGTCACTACAAAGTGATGGAAAGTTGCAGAGCCTATCAGCCTTCTTTGGTGAGCCAGCAAAAGCGGTTGATGTTCAACAGTCTTACTGCTTACTGTGTCAACTGCTTACTGTGGAATGATGTGAGCAAACCCCAAGGGAGGTTCTGCCCAGCTCTTCTCTTGAATGACATGTCCTGTGACTCCAGTGGACACTGAGCCCTGATCTGCCCTCAGAAATGCCCTGCATCATGCAAGATCCTTCCCCCAGAAAGTAAGTCAATGATTTTCACATAAATAATGTATTTAGAGATCATTTTTCTAGAATAAATCAATTTGATCAAAGTAGGTTTTTGTTTGTTTGTTTTGTCTTGTTGTGTTTCTTTTTTTAAAAATTATTATTATTATTATTAATTCACAGAGGGATTCAATTTTTCTCAAAACTTTTACTCTTCATACTTCATGTTTGGCAAAGGTCACCTTACAGAAATATTTTGGTACTCAGTTAAAAACCCACATTTTTCAGGATCACCTTAATGAAGCTTAATGAGAATCTCTCTTCACCTATACCTGACTACACAAAGATATTTGGATTTATTGTTCAACTTATTTTGCCTCACAGAACTTATGTAGGAAGAAGGAGGTTTTTGCATGTTTTATCATCTCTCCTTAATCATAAAACCCCTTTAAAAAAAATTGCAAAAGGTTAATGAAGTCCATACTTATCTGTCAGATTCCAAAGTGGGAAAAATGTCAATTGCTGTTACTTTAAAATAAAATGTCATTCACACATCTGCTTAATCATATCTGGGATATGATTATCAGAGAGCCTCTTGGCTGCCATTAGTGAGTGAAGAAAAATTTTGAAGACCAAAGCTAGAAGTCTCTGGCTAAGCCCCTGCCTTTTCTTCTTGTTCCACTTCTGTGCATGCACAAAAACACACAGATATGCTTCGTGATCTCTGTCAGTGAGAGGAATGAACCAAATGATTTGAGAAGAGAAAAAGAGACAGGGACCTAAGGAGGTCTGATTCAAAAGAGAAAGTATAAGGAGTGGATTTTTTTAAAAAATTTTTGTCTGTAGCTTCTGACCTTAATCTGCCTAAAACTGGAGCAGACACATGCTGGACCCTAACCCTGCACCTGATGAGTATGGATAACTTTCTGGCTTCCTTGTGAGCTGCCTGGGTCAGCTCTTTCCATCGCCAGCACTTGGGAGAGTAGTGTTGAGGAGGGACACAAGATAATAATATGAAAATGACATTGGACAAAGCAAAGGTTTATAAACGTGTTATGGTTGGTCATTTTGATAAAAGTCGGGTATGTTTAGAAAAGGGCTGTTCAAAGCTTGTGACTGGAAACTGCAATTCCTCACAATTTTACATCCGCTCTCAGAACAGAATGATGGGCTGATGGATCGACTGGGACTGAAGCAGAAAAAATATCTACCTGTTTGATCTTGCTAACGTTCCTTCAGATTTATCCACCTCAATTCACACGGGCAGTCAGTACTGTCTCCATGCGAGACTGCTCACTGTGCACAACAGCTTTAGGCTTGTATCTATTGATGGGTGTTTCTGTTGAGGCTTGAATGTCTTCTTACATTTGCCTAAAGCTCGAGGGCTACCGTTCTGAGTGATATGACATTTTGCTAGCAAATTGTCAAATGCCAGATTTGAATCCTGACTCTGACTTCTGTACTAGCCCCAAATGTTTCCTACTAAAAATGTTTTCAGTTGTTTTATTGTTATCAAACTTGAAAGACACATGGTGAATAAGGCTGAAACTATAAATCACTTGGCCCAGATGCTTCTAAACAAGATGATAACAATGGTTTAAGGGGGTTTTGTGGGTTGCAAAATCCATCTAGAATCATGGTTATTACTTGGGGCTGCAGCTGCTGTCAGCTGCATGAGTCATGGAGACACTGCTGTCAGTACAGGGCAGCTCTCCCACTACAGCCTTTTTTCGCACTATAGTTTACACACAGTCCTAATGTATTTTCTGGAATGAGCATGAGGCACTAATCTGCTGTAAGGACAGTCAGTCTATAGCTCTTGCTAATCCCTCATCAGCATCCATCATCAGGGCCTCCTCCAGCCCTGGGCCATCTCCAGTCCAGACATAGCATGCATTGGGGTACCACATGCCCTATAAGGTTGTGAAAGTTAGCTGCAGACCCTGGGTAGGGAGAATAATGCTCCTGGCGAGTTACAATTTTCACTCAATTTTCACACAATTTTACAAGACTACAATCACCAAAGGGGTGTTTATTTTTATTTTTTATTTTTTTCCCCAGACACTGAAACTGCCCACAGTACTGAAACTGCTCAAAATGTCGTCTCCTTTGGGGAGGAGAAGATCAGGGATTTGTCTGCCAAAGGTTTTTATTTTATTTTACCTCACTGACGGGCAATCACAGAAATCTACTATTTCTCTTTTTAATCCTTCTGTTTTAGGTCACTGTAGGGTCAGGCTATTCTCCAGTGACAGCTGGCTCACAGGATCACCATGGGATACTACCTGGCCTATTTTCTGTTAGTGATCAAAAACCCCGGAGAGGGTAATAGGAGTTGACCATTGGAACATTTTCACTGTAACTAAAGAGAGCTACTACAGCTTTGTTATTAAATATACTCATCTCATTTTACTATGTATGCTGTGCTTTTGATATATTTTTTTTAATTTTAATTTCTATTTTTATTTTTTTCTTCCCCTTCCAGCTACTAATTTTTCCCCTTTTTTTAATTCTATTTTGCAAAAGAGAAATTTTATGGTATAGGATCGCATGGTGTATTGTAGTATAGTACAATTTTAAAGAACTCAATTTTCCAGCTGTTCCCACCAAAAATCTCTTAGCTTTTTTTATGCAATTTTAATGGCAGAAAGTTTTGCACACATACAAAATCAGTACTTTGTCTCTTGAAGCAATCTCGCTGGTATGTCTCTAAGGAAGTATTCTCCTTGAGTAGAATGTTGGAGTCTTTGAAGCCCTAGATTTCCATGAGGTTAATACTTGAATCTTTATTAAAATGAATTTGCAGTCTGCGAGTTCGATACAGGGAACACATAAATGTCTTAGGCAAATGTGGAAAAAATAGCAGTTGCCTGAATACAAAATTTCAGCAAAGAGAATATGGCTAATAGCTACCAGATTCTCATTCCTCCCTTTCTAATACAGTACTTTGTACTGCTCAGTAGCAAATCTCACAGACTTACATAACAAACAGCAGAGCTCTTGAAGTAGTGACACTGTTTAAAATGAATTATATTCCATTAGTTAAAAACACTCACTCAGGCTTTCAGTGTTTCAAGGTTTTGTTTCTTCTCTTCTCTAGAAAACTTCAATTGTTAATGTGATTGCACATTAAGGAGAGAAATTTCAACTTGTGTTATTCTTATCATTATGTTGTGTTTTCTGGGAAATCTACATCACATGATAATTGGAGCAGTTTCTTTTCAATACAAAGCGGTCCTTTTGAGTATGCTCAGTTATCTTTTTTTTTCTATCTTCAGTTGCTACGTTTGTCTTCTTAATTCCTTTAGTTGTGAACTTAGTAGAAGTAAAAATTGAAGATTGTAGAAACAGGCTTTTCAATTTATCAATTCAACTGGTGTATGATAACATGCATAGGTTAGGTGTGAGTCCTTTTCTTTCTTTCAGTGCTCCTGTTTGGGGAAGAAAATGTTCCTGCTTTGGGTAATAACTATTTTGAGCTCTGGCACAGAATTCAGATTCTTAAGAGATCATTTATATTACAAAGGCTCACTCTGTACTTCCTCACTGCTTGGAGGCACATTTCAGCTTCCAAACCATAAGCTTTTTATGGGTTTTGAAAACAAATTAGGGGTTTTACTTGTTTTTTGTTGTTATTGTTTGTTTTTTTTTTTTTTTTTTTAAAAAAGAGAAAAATAAGAAAGCAAAAAGACATTTAATAGTCTTTTATATCTGAAACAAAAAGAAAGTTGGTCCATCCTCTATTTTTCAAACTGTTCTCTGAAATATATTTGACTGTCACACAGTGTCTGTGTAACAGGGATTGTATTTCTTAAAGCTAAATGGGAAAATGATTCATAACATCCTATTCAAGATGACAACTGGGCTGATGGTTTAGCTAACTACATATCTATTTCCAAGTGTACTAAATTTAAATTGATGTAATCATAGTATTTAGTACATACGTGATGTTGCATGATGGTTAGACTGTTTAGATGCATTCTTGCAATAGAAGTCTAGTACATGAGGGTGAGTTTACTCACACTGTTTATCGCTATCACACTATCATTTAACCTTTCTGTATATATGCTCCACTTGCAGGCCAAGAACTGTTCTCAACAAAGCCAGTGAAAAGTTTCCTCAAAAATCAAGGGTAAAATAAAGTATATGTCTCTTCATACTGTGAAAGGGCTTTCTATTCTATTGCCTGAAAGCATTATTTTGATCTTAAATATTTATTTGGTAAATTTTCAAGTATTTTATTTGCCCTTCCATGAACAATGATGTATTGCTCTGCTTTAGTTGGTACATTATCAAGGTGGAAATCTGTTTGTCCTTCTTAAATAACCAAAGGAAAGAATGAACCTCCTGTATTACCGATAAATATAGTTCAATGGGACAAAAATAGGATGAAGGAAATCAGTTTGGAAGTATTTTAAGACATCCTTTCTTTTCTGTTGTTAGTGTTTGATTCCCATTATTTTAATTGACTTAAATAATTGATGAGTATCCAGTTTGACACTTTGAATTATGTTTTTGAAGTTCTTTTTTCAAGCTCTTATGTGCTTTCATTTTCTGAGAAAAGCACTCGTCTGTACCAGTGAGTAGTCTGTTCCCAACGAACTATGAGAGCTATGCTTCCCTTGGGAAACTGCCCCTCACCAAGCAGCAAGCCCTGAAGCTCTGCATGATGTGACTGAAGACACGAGAAAGGGAAGGTCTTCTGCAAAGGGAACAGCAAGAGAAAGAAGAGGAAGATAACCACCTAGCAGCTAGTACTTATTATCTTGAGGAAAGCTGCTTAAGGAGGAAGCTGAGACTCTACAGGAAGCCTTTCAGGAGAAGGAAATCAATGAGAGTGATGGACAGCTTGTCTCCAATCTATATTTAGGGAAAGTGAAAGTGTACAGATAAATCTAGCAAAAATAAATAAATAAATAAAAATGTAGGAGTAAATTTAGTGCTTATAATTAAATTGAATGATCACTTCATAGTTCTGATTTTGCTGTCCTCTATCCTGGGTCGGTAGTTCCTTATTCTGAGCATCCCATGAGGTTCAGTAGGAATTCTCTCAGTGTGACCAAAGGTCTCTGTGTGAACACAGGAGGCACAAGCAGCTTTATCTAGAAGGTGGCAAGTGAAAAGACACATGACGTTTTGTATTTTTGCATGCAAATAATCAGAATCACCTTGCCAACCAGGAGATAGGTACTAACAGAAATGTTTAGATGTTATGTAATAAATTTTAAAACAGCACTAGCTTTTCTCTTTTTACATCTGACATACCTGTGGCCATTATTCAGAAGTGATTTAAATAATACAAAATCTCTGCACTCTTCTGGGGAAGCGTTTCCTACTGCTTTCATTTTCTGCACCTTTTGTCTAAGTAGCTTCCTCCCACTGTTATGTATCTGAAAGTCTGTGTTTCTGCAAGCCAGGTAACTGCTTTGAGAAAAAAAAAAAAAAAAAAAAAAAGCATATTAGATGCCTGCAGATCCTACTAGAGCCAGCTCTGCACCTCCAGCCATACCATACTTAAAGGGGTGTGAATTATGTTTCTAATATTATCACTTTCTTGACTTCCACTTGGGAACTGTCTGTCAGAGCAACACCACCCAAATGACAGCAGGGGCTTCATGATGCTGGCTGGTCTGAGCACATGTGTAAAGCTTCTGCCCAAAGAGATGGGAAGCAGAAATGGTTCCAGTTAAAAAAAAATTACTGCTGGTATTCACAAGGCATTGTAAAACCTGTGCCTTAGAAACTAGTCAGTGATTCAGTGTCATGACAGGAGGGACATGGCAGTAATTGTTCAGGCTCTAGCACTGAATTGTCATAAATTGGACTAGTCTGTTTTTTGTCTCTATTTCTGTCTCAGGCATCTGTGTGGGATACCCTCCCACACAGTCCTGGCTGCTGGTAGTGGCTAGGTAGGAAATACAAGTGGAGACACCTTTGTGTGAGAGATGGATGCAGCTGTAAATGTGTCACCACTGAACCATCTGCACATGACTCATAACTGCTTAACTTGGGTGAAGTTTTGAAAGAAAACTCTTGGTACAATTAATAAATGAAAGGCTTTTTTTTTTTTTTTTTTTTTTTTTTAATATATATATTACTCCTCCCTCATTGCTTGGGTGCTTCTCAGTTCTGCTTATTCCACGTTTCATGGACAAAACATATGCTAAGGGTTTTTTTCCCTTCTGAAGATAGCGATTTTTTTTGTGAAATAATCTGCATGAAAAAGCCCCGTTTTTGTTAGGATTTTGATATTCAAGGTTTTTGGCTTCCAGTGTTAACTTGTAGGTATCATCATGGTTTGGGGCCATTTTATGAAATGAAGTAAATGTGAAAGTTCACCTTGATCATGAAGCTATTATCTAGCATTTCAGATGTGCAAATTCTAAAAGTATCTGAGAAATATATTCAATGGTTTAGTTTTATTACTATTATTATTATTTATTTGATTTTAAATTTAAGCACAGGCATACTACAGCTAGCTGCTTTGCAAATGTCTCTGGGGTATTTGGGCAAGGTACTTAACCACTGGACAGTACAAACCCATTTTTTAGAGCCCCATTTTTTAAGGGACCTTCTTAGAGCACAGGATACTATTTAGCTTAGTGTGTTGCTGTTAAATGTGGACATATGCTTATGAGGAATTAGGAAAAAAATGGGAGGAAAGGGGAGAGAGATTTTCTTGCACCAGCTCTACTCCAAATTTGTGTGGTTGTGATTATAAAATACCTGGATCTCATCTGAATCTTGGTGTCAAGCCAAGATGACTATATGGGACCATGACTCAGAGCAATATTACACTTCACACACCCCAAGTCTGAAAGACAGACCCGTGCTCACCTCTTTTCATTAAGTCTCACCAACATCCACTTTGGCCAAAAGCTGTCCTCTTAGGTAAGTCCATCTGTGATACTAGCTCATACACTGGTAACAGAGAAAATGTATCTGTACATCTGTGCATTAGGTAAACACGAGCTCTTCTGCATAATCTACACAAAATGTGACATATCCCATCTCAAGTTAGACACATCCTTGAAGCATTAAGGTCAGCAGCAATATAGCATTGTGCTTCATGTACGGTCAGTGGAGAGGAACAATCATCTCCAGGAGGCTGCTCTGGTCTTCGCATCTGAATGCCCTGCAGAAAAACTTGTCTCTCTCCACTGCCCGCCTCCTCACTGCTAGTAATTTAGGTACCCCTAAGAAGTGTCTGAAGTTAGCAGAATAAACCTGAGCCTGGCTGTCACCTGTGTGGCTGCAATACAGAATCTCTCTTGCTGTTGTCACTTGAGAGACTTATGTGAATGACAGCCTAAGTATGTGAACCCTTCTTGCAATTCTGTCTCCCTCTTCCAGTGTAGACCTAGGGGATTTGGAGGTGTGGAAATATAGCTACAGAGTGCAACACAACAATATGCACCAGGCAAGAAAACAGGCAAGGAGGCTTAATCTCAGTTAAATTGTGTCCCTTGTCATCCTCCAATATGAAATGGTCTTTCAAGAGGTGTTACTTCAAGAATTTGTAGGCCAACCTGATCATAAAACCTGAGACCTTGTTGTGAGTGGGAATGGTAGTGAAATCATTCTGCTGGGCTTTCTGAAATCTTGAGTATATTTTCAGTGGCTGACATCTGAGAATTGCAAGTGTTGATTTCTAGATGGCAGAAAAATACTCAGATGTCTACCCCTGCATTTCAAATAGCTTTCTCTTCCCTTGAAAAGTACTTTCACACTGTTCTTCTTCTGACTTGACTGGTGTTGTGGTTTAACCTGGCAGGCAGCTAAGCACCACAGAGATGGCTCACTCCCCCCACCACTGGGATGGGAGTGAGAATCAAAAAAGTTAATAATGTGGGAACTCACTGGTTCAGGTAAAGACCGTTTAATAAAAAAAAATAAAAAATAATAAAAAAATAAGATTAAAAAAGTGATGCACAATGCTATTGCTCACCACCAGCTGACTGATGCCAACTCCCCCCAGCATTATTGCTGAGCACGATGCCACACGGTGTGGGACATCCCTTCGGTCACTGGGTCACCTGTCCTGGCTGTGTGCCCTCCAGGTCCTGGTGCACCCCCAGCCTCCTCACTGGCAAGGTGGGGTGAGAAGAGTCCTTGGCTCAGTGTAAGCACTGCTTGCAACAACTAAAGTATCAATGTGTTATCAGCATTATTTTCCTCCTAAATCCAGATCATAGCACCATACTAGCTACCAGGAAAAAGATTAACTCTATCCCAGCTGAAACCAGGACATCTGGAAATGATCATCTGAGGTACTTCAGCAGAGTAATGAGAAGAATGGGGGTGCAAACTGTACCACATTTAAATAAAGTTAGACCAGATATCTGCTTTCCTCAGTGATTCTACTGCAGCTGTAAGAGAAGACCAAAATTACATTAGTTTTTCTGTACATTGCTTTTATACTTCAGTATGTTACTGCATATGATAGGTATTTTGCCTAAAGTTCTGTGCTTAATTGATTAATAGGAAGGTACTAATGGGGGTTTCTCTGGCACATGACACAGCTTGTTGTGTGCTTTTCATCTTGCACACACTAGGGAGTCACTGCATCCAGCAGCCCAGCAGACCCAAGGCTGCTGCATCTCCATACCCCCAAGTCCAACTGGTAATGGGGCTGAGTATATATTCCTGGTAGGCACACGCACCGAGAGTACACATAAACATTACGTATATAAATATATACATGGCCAGACACACAGATCACAGACAAATATTCTGCGCAGTTACCCAAATCCAAACAGCTCCAAAAGCCTCATCTTGTTCTCCTCTCAGGTTGTGCAGGACAGAGGTAAGTCCTTTAGTAGGAAACATGCATGCATGTGTAGAAGGTGGTTCCTCCATCAGATAGCTTGAACATTCAATGGATTCACACAGTAACTGGCCTTAAACACAGAACCCATCCACTAGTTGGTTCTGAGTCCCTGGAGCCTTTCCTTCCACCATGGCCTCCTGAAGAGAAGCATGCACACAAGCAGGTCTCTCAGCTGACCCCCAGACCCCCAGGTCTTTCTAGCTGTTGGCTTGGACCTCCTGCTCCCTCTTGTAGCCAGCTCTTCCTGTTGTCTCACCAACAAAGGCAAGCACTGGTCTGTCTGTCTGGATCTTCACCAGTGATCATGTATCTACTTGGGAACTCTCTGCTGGTCCAGCTGTTGGCAGCCATAAACATGGGTCCCCTGCCCCATGTTCTGACTCCTGTTTCTGGCCCTTGTACCCTCTACACACACGAACACAGAATGGGGGACATTCACCAAGGAAAATAGTTAGAAATGGATTTTAATGAAAAACCAGGGAAGACCGCAGATGTGACAGATAGGGCACTACCACCCTAGCAGCCTGTTTACATGGAACTGGCCCCATTTATTCTTTTATGACTCTGTTTTCTTGCTTGTTGCCCCCTAAACCATGTTGTCCTTCCCTTTCCCCACCTCCAGTTCCTTCCCTAACCATTCCGTAATAAATCTTGTGCAATCCCAAAATGCTTTTACCAGCATCTCATAATGTGTCCCACAACCCCTAGCATCTCACTGTCCCTTGCAGTCATAAGGTAACCTGTAGACCCTTCAGTTGACAGCTGGTGCTGGGTGTCCCCCCAGCCCACAGAGGTGAGGCTCCCTGGGACAGCCCTGATGGAGGAAGGCAGGGAGGCCTTTCCCTGATGTATTTCTGGGACTTTCCCACCTGCCATGGTGTTCCCAGGCTCCTCTATGTTTTCAAAGGTGGATCTCCAATCCCATAATCTAAAGATGTAATTGTAAGCATAAAACATGAAGTGACAGCATTCTTGTGGAAGACATCGAAGCCTTGGCATGAATTCGGGAAATCAGATCTCGCCTCTTTTGGATACCCACATGTCCACAGGAGAACATGTGTCAGTATGAAGCAGCCACATGCAGGACAGGTGCCAGAAGCTGGAAAGGGCCACTGCAGCAGCTACGTCCACCAGCCATGGTGCAGCTCCTGCCTCCCACTCTGTGTCCCCATGCACAGAGCTCTGCCAGGTACCTGTGTCCCCAAAGTGGAAGTAGGATTGGGGGTAGAAAGGCAGTGTGTTTTGGGCTGGCCCTGTGCGAAGGAGGCTGAAGAAAGTGATTCAATCATCAACATGTGAGATTTGGCAGGTTTTCAAGCCTGGTGGTGTTTCTTCGCATGTTTTGACATCAGCTACTGACCTGCTTTTAGCTCTCATTTATTCAGTCATCGCTCTGGCAGGGATTTCAATATACGAGGAGTCGCACAGACCGTGCTAAGCAGAACTGATCAAATAATGAAAAAATAGCTTAGGAGATTGTCACTGAAGAAGAATCTGATTAGCCTGTATCTGCCCTCTTATTATTCATTGCTTATATATGCCCCAACAACTGAAAATGTGGTGCATATAAATATTTTAAGAAAGCAAATTTCAGGCTTTTATTACTGACTACTAACATCAAGGAATTATTCTGTCATTCATCTTTTGTTGAAGCAGAAGTAAGCTGTTTTTTAACAACAGGTTTTTGTTACAGCATCTACAGCTTCAGATGCTGAAGCACACTACCCATGTCAGAAGTGTTATCTTGTCTTTCGGTTCAGATGCATGAGATCTGGTGAGAAAAGGGAAGCAGCTTCCAAGGCTGAAATACTTTCAGTCATACCTCCAATGATAAGGCAACATCAAGTCACTTTTTCAGTGACTAACCACAAAGCAGAGGAGCTTTGATTAAATTCAGCTTTGATTAAGTACTTGAATAGTCACTATGATCAATTTATGAATAATCCAGGGATCACAGAGAATCATGAATATGACTGGTCTGAGCAGGGTGTGTAATGAATATATTGGTATAAAGCAGAATCAGGAACAATTTGTGAACAGAGAAAAGTTTAAATCTGACGATTAATTGGTCATAGTGAGTAACGTGACCAGCTGCAGTAATGGAGCAGGAAAGATGAAGTCTTTCAAAATAGAAAACTTCTCCTCTTCTGCAAGATCTGAGAGATCTGAAAGAGCTACATTAAAAAGTACTCTTGAAACAACCCCATGAAGAATATACTAGTACGGCTAGCAGCACCAGTGGCTGATGAGAATTATGGAGAGAGCTCAGAAATGCATAGCTCTGCTCCAGCAAGGGCCTTGCAAGCCTTCCTGAACCTTCCCTTGGTGGCACCTGCAGGGCTGGGAGCTGCCCCTCGGGACAGGGGAGCGCAATGCAAGGCTTGGGGAGCTTTGCTTGAGTTCACCTGGACTTTATTCACTCTTATTCAGTGTGCTCCTCCCCATATTCTTTCTCCAGCCTCAGCTGGCTTTTGAGGGTAATGTAGCAACAAAATTTAAGAACTGAATTTCCTTCTATTAACACCTCAGACATTTCCATAGCCATGTGATAGCACAGGACACCAAGTGCAGTAGGCATGTAAGAAAATCATGGACAAAGCAGTGTGCATGATCCAGAGGCAGAGATGTGCTATTTCTGCTGTTTTCTGAGTTGATTTACAAATGTGTCTGTGTATTTGGACTGTCCACAAACACCACTGTTGACATTTGCTTTTTTTTTTTTTTTTTTTTTCCCCCTCAGGAAAACTTCTCACTGTAAAAGGGAACATACAGCCAACTAAAGAATGAAAATGCAACACCTGTAGTGTGTTAACCAACTGATCAGCCTGAAGAAGCAACAAAAGCCCAAACTCAAAGTGAGCTTTACCCCAGAAAGGAAGGCAAGACAGAGACACGGGTAAGGCCATTAGGGAATAGTTTCTGGCATATGCAAGCATACAAATAACAGCTCATGGGGTCTGAAATCACCAGCAGGTATCTCTGGATGATACGAGACACCACTGCATGCATAATACTTCCGGATGAAAGCATATAACTGCAGAAGAAATATGTTCCGAGATAGATCCCTGGCAGGACTCTGAAATTAGTTAGCACTGGAAACGCTGTAAGTATGTAGTCAGTGAAACAAAAGCCTTAGGTCAGATGTCTAAGATGCCTTTGGGAGCTGCAACAGCATGAGGTTAGGAAGCAAAAGTGAATCACTGGTCAGCAGACGTAAACAGATCACTTTAGACCAAGCCAGGACAGTTGGACTGCTCTATTACAAACCTGGGACAAGCTCCTGTTTTTATTGCGGGTTTTGTATTCTCAAGTGATAGGTTCAATGTTTGCCATCTTAGTTTGGCCAGAACCAAAACGTCTTCTGGAGAAAAATAGGCAATGTTCCTGTTTCCACAAGAGGTTGTGAGACTCTATTTTTATTTTATATTTGTAAAATCTTTTTGAGTCTCTGAACAGTGAAGAGCCCATTAAAAGGAAGGCTATGTGGTTCCTTACCTCCTATTTTTCTCCACATATGCAGCCAACCTGTCCTTCAAACAGCTCTGTAGAGTTATCTACTGGGTCTCTTAGATGCTATCGCACCTCTTCTCTTAATGATACCTGCCCCATGCTTGGGCCATGTATTTACAGTCTCAAGTTGCTACTCTCAAGAAAAACACATGAAACTAATGAACATGGATTATTGTTGAATCTGCTACTTTTAGTAACACTTTACAAAATCAGAATGCACAGGTTAGTAGAACCAACATGTTCTTTCCTTCAACCCTTATAAAAATGAGGATTTCTTCAGCACATCAATAAGTTGAAAACTATGAGAAAAGGGCTGCAAGATGGTGTGGCTAAGGGCCTTTGTAGTGTTTGATATAAGTGCACAGCCATGTCCCACAGAATGAATGAGCACCATGGTGCTGGGAACCTGAGAACAGCTGCAACCTGCTTTTCTTGTCACAAAACTAGAATGAGAAAAGTCAACAGAGATGACCTCCCACAACAGTGGACACAACTATTTTTGCAGATATGGGCACAAGCAGGTATGACTGGGTTCCATACACTGGGACCTCAGAAGTCCCTCAAAACAAATGCTGGTTCTTCATGTGAGGTTTCTTGCTTCTGCTTTCTCTCTAACCTTAAATACCATTCATCACTGAAAAGGTGCCTCCTCTCTCTCTTCCTATACCACTACAGAAACAGAGAGGAGCCTGAGGAACACAGAAACACAGTTATTTTTGTGTTCATAAACACAGAAAGCCTCATTCCAATTAAGTAAGGCAGAATTATAAATGTACTGATTTATACAAATCACAGCAACTGCCTTCTCTGTGTGACCCTTGTTTCTCTTAGCAATTTTTGACCTTCAGAGGTCTGGGTGCTTTTATCAGATTAAGAATTATCCTTACCCAATGAAGTATTAACACTAGGAAAGGTCTATTGGAGTACAGACTTACTTTCTGTGAGTTTGCCATATGCCACTATATATGGCTTGCTCAGTGTGGCAGGCCACCTCTTACCAGTTAGCTGTGTTTGCTGTTATGTTATGTAGCTTTCACTTTCCTTCTCTGCTTAAAAACAGATATTGAAAATAATTTTATTTATTTATTTTTTTTAACTAGGAAATAAATATGTGGCAAAATTTTAAAAACATGCCTTAAAAATGCACAGATATCCTAACTCTTAATGGTTCTCACAAAGACTTCCAGAGCTCTGAACAGGATGTCTTAAGACCAATTTCAGCTTCTGTGCCAGTTCCTATTGCAGCGTTTTGGTGACTGTACCATCCTCAGTTTCCAATTCACTTTTAAAGATTATTTCTGTAGTTGTAAATCCATACCAAACAACAAATTTTGTTTGCTTTCTTCAGGGCACCACTCCAACAGTACTTGATTCAGTGACAGGATTTCTTTCCCTTGAAAATTGGCAACAAATTGCACTTTGTTTTTCTCTCTTCACCTCTGCTCTTCACCTCTGCTGCTAATGAGGGTGACAACATGATTGCAGCTGTTTGTTTTCTTTTTTTTTTTTGTTTGTTTGTTTTTGAAATCTGCTAATGGAGCTTGACTTTACTTCTCTGCCTCTGTTTTGTGTTTCATTGAAATACGTTTTGGTCAGTGTAACCAACTGACTAAATTGTGAAAACAGAGTGAGGACTGTGCAAGAAAAGCACAGGAGCATAGGAATTTCAGCCTAGCAGTATTCCTTGCAAGAGGTCTTATTATAAATATAACATAATTTACTATCATGATACTCATTCATATTTTTTCTGAGGGTTTTTGTTTGTTCATTTGTTTTTGTTGTTCTTTTTTTTTTTTTTTAGATATTTGTTTAGTGGTCGTATTCTACCTACAGTATGAAAATGTGGATAGCTGAAACTAGGTAAATATCCTATATGAAGCACTTTTTTTTATAATTAATTTGTGTTAACATTCTGAAACCAAAGCAGCCTCTAGTTGCCCCTCACTGCACAACCCTGTTATACTTGTGTTAGCCTCAGTTCTAATGCCTGCTGTTTTACAAGCATGAGAGAAGAATGAGATGAATTTCCGAGAGAGGGAGATTGGGAATTAGGGGTTTAAAATTTTAATTTATCCATTTTGAATATAGAGCAGAGCTGCAGAAAGAGTAAAACACATTCTTATTTCTGCAACACAAAAAATGAGGGACAGAAGCATCGTTAATGTAGGTAGGGCATTACATTAGGAAAGAAAATTGAAATTATTGATCTGTTACTAATATTTTTACCTTAGGAATTCTTTGAGCATAGAGTACAATTACTTGCCTAGTATTTCATTTTGGTACCATCTTCTTCACTAGTATGCATACATCCAAATTAAATGAAGGAACAACAGCAATGAATATAAGATTTGTTTGCTGTGTCTGAGTGCTATATTTGACACCAACACAGCAACTCTGAGAAAGTCAAACTATGACTTGGTGGGTGGAATCTTATTTAAAAGATAGTAACAGCCAAAATAAAGACATTCAAAACCTAGTGTGTAGTGCATACCCACAGCAGCGTGACTACTATGTTATATACCTAGAATGTTCTGTCTACTTTACTGAAATGGGCTGAAGTGCCTTGCTAATTAGGGAAATAGCGACATGCAGAACTTTTTTTTTCTTTTTTTTTTTTTCTTTTCCTTTTAGTGAAGAAATATAAGACAAATTATACAAGCTGATTTTGTAAATAATATAAAAAAAGTCATTATGTCAAAAAAGTCATTATGTCAAAAGTCATACCCGACTGTTTAATAAATTTCTTGAAGCATGGAGATACTTGTAACATGCATGTTCTTCCGTTGTTAGAGAGGTTTGAAAATATGTCAGTTAGAATGAAATCAGAGAGAAGAAAAGCACAGATAGACTCAAGTATACCTAAACTGGCCTAATTAATTTAACATAAATATTTTTC
The DNA here is from genome assembly GCA_011074415.1 of Stictonetta naevosa. Classification (NCBI taxonomy): domain Eukaryota; kingdom Metazoa; phylum Chordata; class Aves; order Anseriformes; family Anatidae; genus Stictonetta; species Stictonetta naevosa. Next base: position 122,682,709 of record CM021698.1, on the reverse strand, counting down.
CTTCTTCATTACCTTGTTCACTTTCCTTATCTTTCTATCTACCTATTATATGGGCTAACCATTGAGAATCTCAATGCCTTCAGTCTACTGACATCTACTTGTCCTCACATCGCCCAATGATAAACCTCACATCAGAGAAATAATATCTTAATGTAGGACAATCCTCCAGGCTCAAACTCATGATCAAATTAATTTAGGTTTGAGAACTATCATGTGTCAGTTAGACTCTTGTAACTGATTTCATCTAAGGTAGTAATTTCCAGTAAACTCAAGACAAGAAGTTCAGGCTTAAACATCAGTGGGAGACAGAGGTACTCAATGCTGAATGGAAAAGTCGTAACATACACATTTAAAAGGCCATATATAATAATTTTTTCAAGATTTGTGTTCCCGAGAACATTCCTGGAAATTCCTGCCAAACTCATTCAAGTCCCATAAATGTACCATGTGCTAAAGCTCTGGGCAATGTAGGAATCAGGTATTCTGGTGTTTGAAGCATGTGTGAGAGGCTCTGTCAGACATCAGTGGTGGCAGCCTCTTGCATGATGTCAGACTTTTGGCTATTGGAGTACTCATCAGGGAGTTCATCGCATTTGAAACTTCAGTTTTTAGCTCCAGTGTAGAGGCAAAAACAGTATGTTTATGAAATTGTTTTTTAATTTTGCATCTAGGAATGGGAAATTCATGCAAGCATGATTGAAGGAAATTACTTTGTAGCTTAGAGAAGGAAGAATAATAGGGTTTCATTCCTCCTGCCTTAATTATTTCTACTCTCAATTTTGTGGGGAAAAAAAAATGTTGTTTGTGATGGTAAACGAACTCCTATTCTCCTATTCTATTCTATTCTATTCTATTCTATTCTATTCTATTCTATTCTACTCCTTTTGCTGCCCTCATCAGCACCACATTTGAGCAGCAGAAGTGCATCATTCAGTACAGCCACTGCCAGGCACACATGGTTCCTCTTTTCCCAGCTGCTCCCTGAGGAAGATCTGTTGTATCGTGTTTCATTCTACATTGCTTTTTCTTTTAATGTGCACTTATCTAGGTTCACAGACTGGAGCCTTCGTAAATGCTCGTGTCCCTCTTAAAAAGTTTGGTGTGTACCGGTCACAGGATAAATATCAACTATAAAAGTGCTGTCACTCAAAATGTTAACACTCTCTGCCTATTGATATGCACTCATGCTTACCTGACAGGCAGGTACTACAAGTGGCCACTCTCTAGAAAATGGCACGTTGAACAACAAGGAGCTGAACTGGTCCCAGCTGCCTCCAGGAATATCAGAGGCAGCCCGTTAGCTCCACCAATGCTGGCTCTCCAGCTCTGCAGTCAGCTGATTCCAGGGGTCCTCTTTAAAAGTAATGACAGGCTCATTGGCATAGTTATTGAAACAGCTTCTTTGCCTTATGTGCTTATACCTGAAAAGTTTATTCTTCTTGTATTTCCAGAACTATACAGTACTTAGAATAAGCATTTTTAATTCAGCACATATAACTTGTAGATATCTCATTACATCAGCAATAACCACTGCTAAATCTCTTATTTTTTCCACATTTTGGTTGGTGATGATCACTGCCTTTAGATTATTTTCTGTAATACTAAAGCTAATTTAAAGGGTTAGCTAAAGAGGCTTTTATACAAATACAAAAATTGAAGAGACTCTGTCTTCAAGGTTGATTTACACAGTGGGGAGAAAGTACAGCAGCCATACTGAAAGAAGAACAGGGGGATACAGGACTTATACCTTCCAGGCCTTCTGAATATTTTTAATATGCACCTGATCAACCAAGCAAATGTTCTACCCCAGTAAGATTTCCAGCATATTAACCTTAGGATGTTCTTGAGTCCTTTTGTATCCCTGAAGCACAGTTTATAAAAACATGTAGCAGAGTAAAAAATGGGCTAAAATATGCCATTTTGATTTTAAAAACATTTGAAATGTAGTGAGCACTGCTGCCCTATGGAGAAGATTGTTCAAGTACATCTCCATGGCAGGGGGTGAAATGAGTGTATGAAGAATGTAGTCCTGCAAAGTAACATAACAGAACTGCAGTTTAAAAGGAGACATATATATATATATATTCATATATATATATATAAAATTTATATTTTGGTGAGAAGGAAACATATTTCAAATTCAGCTAGACATCTATCTTTCACTTGAGTCTTATTATTTTAGCTGACCTTGGTTGTCATTAGTCACATAATAAATTAATCTATAAGCATAGCTAAATCTGTATTTGTTATGGATTGTATCTATAAAAGGCTCAAGAAGAGATGCGTTTTCTTCCCTCATGATGTATGTGTCAGCTCACCAGTTTGGAGATTGCTGTAATGCAGTTTGAGTATAGATTTGAAACAGGAGACAAGTGGAAGTTTTGTTTCAGGGAACACTGCACTTTTCTGTTTGGTTTCTCATGCCCAGAGAGGTCATAAATTAGATGAATGGACTCTCCTCTAGTTTCCTCTCCATTTCTCTATGCTAAGTGCTACCATCAGACACCCGTGTCACAGGCTCTTCCCTTGACAGTCCTAGCTAAACCAGGAAACAGCAGATGATTTAGTATCCAGAGCATGATGTGCAGAGTGGACCGAAGGTGGATGCATTCATCTGTAATTCTCCTTGTGATGACCTGCTGGCCATGGGTGGCCATTCCCATTTTCCTGCTATCACAGCTGCCATCACTAGAAAATGGAGTGAACTCACCTTCTAGTGCACTTCTCCCAATCAGATGGAAACCCCACTACTTGGGAGGTATACCGCTGTGCATGACTAGCTTAGAGCCTTGTAGTAAGTGGCTTTGAAGCAGCTTTTCTGATAATAATTCTTTTTTGCCAGTCTTTGTTTCCCAGTTGAAATAACAGTTTAAGTAGTTTAATGACACAACTACAAGACAAAGCCTGTGATTCAGGCTTTTTAAAGTACTTGCGTGTTAACTCAGACTTTTCTAAATTGTTTGAACAGGTAGACCTTGACATACATAAAAGTCTTTGAAACTCCTTTAGTATCTGAATTGCTTTGTTGCCATCAAGTGGTCTAAAGAAGCATTTCACTGCATCACAGGTTGATAAACCAAAACAATTGAAGTTACTCTAACAACCAAAATTAATAAAGGTGGATTTAAAATGCAAACAAAACTTGTGTGGTAGCTTTTTTTTGGAATTATACCGAATGGTTTAAATAAAGTGAAATTTCTGTACTCCAGCCACAGTAATTATAAATTTCTGCTATGAAACAGATGCTGTTGGAGAAAATGCCATTTATTTATTCTAGCTTTCACTTTCTTGGCCAAGCACAATTTATTTGCAAGTGGATGTTACAGATAAATGTTGTTATCCAGCACTGTAACTAAGTGAACAATTTTTCTCAAATACCGCAGTGTTTTGTACAGCATCTGAATTATGTTAGGGCAATGCTGATGCCATTTAAGTTTTTAAGGAGTATCTGCTTTTCTACTGATACCTATTCCTTAAAATTCATCTTAGCCTTATTTCCAGCCTTCTGTCTTTCTCATTATGTCGACAAGTCATGCTTCTCAAAGCACCATATCCTCATCATTTCTTTGTATTGCCTTACATAACTTTTAGGTACAGGATAGCTTTGCTCACTACAGAGGTGAAGAGATTCATACTTTCAGATATAAAGCCCCTTTGAAAAGCAACAGAAAGAACTGCCTACTAGTCAATTTTGTTGATTGTTTTCCAGCTTATCAGTGAAATTTCTGCTGGAGTACATTAATACTGTTCAATGGTAAGGCAGTTCTTTAATTACCTCCACATTTTGCCCAAATACAGCACATGACGACTGCCAGGATTTGGCTACAGATGGAACTGGGAACAGTCAAAATTACAAGAGATGAGACTTAAAGGAAAAAAAAAATAAAGTTCTTAGTATAATCCAGCTTTAGACTTTATGTAAGTACCACACAGACCTAACTTAAAATTTCCTGTTTATATGTAGCCTGACAAAGAATGACAGAGAATGACACAAGAATTAAATGATGTGCCTCTAGTTCTAATGGAATGATTTTTCTAGTGATATAATAAAAGAGCAGATGGTGATTTCAAGAAGCTGAATGCTTTCATTGGCTGGAGGTTGGAGAACTAATTTGTACAGTGATAATGTATTTAATACTTAGAAATTTTTGTGTTCATAAAATCGGTACTAATAGATTCCATAGAAAAGTATAAATATATCATTTGGCAATTAAATACATTGAGCTACAGAGTGCTTGAAAATGTCTATTTGTGAGTATTTGATACCTGAAGTGTATTTTTTTGTCTGAAAAAGTAAAGTAAGTATGTAGTTCTGGTTTCTGATATCTGGCATATCAAATAAGTTTGATTCCTAGAATCAGGTTTTCAGCATGAGCAAGCCAATTTACAAGGGTAATGACTTCCCAAGAATAGATACTAATAACTGCCTAAAATGTGGTGGGTTTTTTGTTTGTTTGTTTTGTTTTCTCTGTAGGCAGCTCCCAAAGTCATCCTGCTCTGTTTGCTGGCAAATTAAATGAAGTGGTCCAGACAGAGAGGAAGCTCATTTAGTTTTGTATCTAAGCAAATTTTAGGAAAAAAAAAAAAAAAATCTTGCTTCTGTAAACTCTGGCTTACTCTGCCTGCTGTTAGCATGAGAATTACCTCAAGCAGTCCTGAGTGGACTGGGTGGACAAGATGGACTGTCATGTCCTGAGATTGTACAAATGCTGCCCTCTGAGTATTGATTCAAGAGAAACAGCAAAATGCACAAGAATACTCTTTATTCTGATTCAGAAAAGCCCATTATTTTCTCAGCAGTGCATGAGGTGAAGTAAAAACAGAAGAGTGAATTGTATGCTTAAAATTCCAAAGCTTGCAGAGGTAAACTCATTTTTTTTACAGAAATTTTATTCCAGCTAGTGAAGCATGTATATAACCTCTAATACCTAGCGCATTAAAACTGCCCCGCACTTCTTGAGGGTTATAACCATTTTGGACATTTTTATAGTATAGTTCAAATTCATTGGGACAGATTACAGCTTCTAATGTATCTATGCATCCATTAGTTCATATATCTGTGTTAATATATATACACGTTATGCATAAAATTACATATGCTCTGAAGAAGAAACAAACTTAAATTTAAGCAATTTTGAGGTCTGTGGCCATTTCCATTCACCTTACCACAGAACTCATTTCATACCAGGGCTATGTCCATCTTTGAGATACAATAAGGTATTAATGTGAAATACCTTCTGAATCTGTTGCATAGGTTGGCTATAGGCTCGAGCAAGCATTGTCACACCTGGGTTGGTAAGAGTCTTGCATTTGCACATGAAGAAATAGACATTTTGTCACTTGACTTTAAAAGTAGGAAAACTTTTTTCTAGGCTAGTCCTCTACACATATTCTGACTTTATATATAGTGTCTTACAAAGTTTCATTAATCTTTCCTTCCTGACTTGTATTATAAAATGTGACTTAAAACACAGAAATTGTTCTTGTCAGCTAATGAGTGTAATAGGAAACACAGACATTAAATATGCGCTTAGAGGTTAGGCTTACACACAGGAAACAAATGGATTATTTTTATATATGGAAAAGACACTAGAAAAGACATTGTAATGGTGAGGGCAGACCACCTACTTCTGATTAATCTGCTACTCAGTAAAAATGGAGGGATTTTCCATGTCAAAAGATAGCATGTTTAAAATCAAAATTAGCAAGTGAACCAAGTGCATAATCAAGCCCAAATGATTCTTTGCCAGAGAATACAAAACTGTAGAAAGTCAAAGACCTTAAAAGACCCTAAGTCCATTCCCAAAGAAGGAACAGCTTTCTGCAATACAGAACTGAGTTAGTGAATTTGGCTGAAAGAGACATTTATCTGGATTAAATATATATATATATATCTTAAAATCCCATTTATATTTGTATTTCAGAAGACCGATAGGCAGTCTTGTGTTGAATCCTACATTAGTAAATACCTACTTCCATTTATTTTTCATTTTAATTTATAAAGCAATGAAACTGGCAAAAAGAAGGGAGAAACTGAAAGGTGAGATTAATGAAAAAGGTAAATTAGTCGGTTCATCTGATAAATAAGCAGACTATTTTAATAATCTGCAAAGACTAGTAAGAATTTTTCACTGAGTTAAAAACACCTACCACATCAAAAGAACAGACTACTTCTCCCTGTCATCAGGGAACATCAGTGTACATAATAAGACCTTCAATGAACAAGGTGTACATTGTCACACTGCTAAGTGCAGACTCGTGAGGAATGTCATCACCTTCAGAAAGACCAGGCCTGTAAGGACATAGCTTCTTACCTACACTGACAAACACATGGCAGGTCTTTGGAGTGGTATGATCACATCCATGGCCCACGTAGCACTTTGTGATTGACTGTAGAGAAGCAGCATAGGCTCTCTGCAGGTCACAGCATGGGATGTTCAATAGAAGCTGAACAGGGTACACTAGGAACAGTGATAAAGAGAAGTACAGTTATGAACTGCTTGGGAGGGAAGAAAAGAATTTGGCTACAATCATGTTATACTGAATCACCAGACTGGGCTGCAGTAGGGGACAAAAGGATAAAACTGGAATGATTACTATTACTACTATAATTAAATAATACCTTAAATTTTAGGATGTGATATGACTTTGCTTGCGTTTCCATGTGTAGCAGGTTTACCTGGCAAGGTTTTGGTAGCGGGGGAGCCATATGTGTGGCTTCTGCGAGAAGAATCCAGAATCTGCCCCATGTTAGATAACGGCCACGCCACTGGCCAGAGCCAAGCCAATAAGCAATGTTGTTTGTGCCTCTGTGAGAGCATACTTAAAACAGGGAAAAAAAAAAGAACAACAGCAGCTGGAAGAATGAGGAGTGAGAAGCAGCCCTGCTGCCCCCCAGGTCAGTGCAGCAGGAGGGCAGGAGGTGCTCCAGGCAGGCAGCAGCAGTTCCCCTGCGGCCTGTGGAGAGGCCCCTGGAGGAGCAGGCTGTCCCCCTGCAGCCCATGGGTCCCACATGGAGCAGATCTCCACGCTGCAGCCCGTGGAGGAGCCCCCGGTGGAGCAGGTGGATGTGGCCTGGAGGAGGCTGCGGCCCATGGAGAGCCCCCGCAGGAGCAGGCCCCGGGCCGGAGCTGCAGCCCGTGGAGAGGAGCCCACGCAGGTGCAGGGGGCTGGGGGGAGCTGCCGCCCGTGGGGGACCCGTGCTGGAGCAGTTTGCTCCTGGGGGATGGACCCCGTGGTACGGAGCCGTGTGGGAGCAGTGCTTGGAGAGCTGCTGCCTGTGGGCAGCCTCCACAGGCTCAGTTTGGGAAGGTCGACATCCCGTGGAGGGACCCCACGTGGAGCAGGGGCAGAGAGGGACCATGAAGTTGCAGTGGAGACAAAGCGTCAGGGACAGACTGCAGCCCCTATTCTCTGTGTCCCCTGCGCTGCTTGGTGGGAGGATGTGGAAGAGGGTGGATCAGGGGAAGGTGTTTTTGGTTTCTTTCCTTTGTTTCTCACTTCTGTAGCTTGTAACAGGCAATAAATTTTGCTGTCTCCCTGCTCTGAGTCTGTTTTGCCCGTCAGGATAATTGTTGGGCAATCTCCCTGTCCTTGTCTCAACCCTTGAGCCCTTTGCATCGTATTTTCTCCCCCTTTCCCTTTGAGGAGGGGGAGTGAGAGAGCAGCTGTGGTGGAACTCGGCTGCCCACCTGTATAAAACCACCACACCATGTGCCCTCAGAAATTAAATGCATATGAGAAGGTCCAAATAATACAGAATCTTCCATGCAAGGATCTCAGTGCAGTGCTTTATAGAGGATTATGCAAGACGGAATAGTTTTGTGAGGTCTGTAAATTACAGCTGGATACACTGAATCAATGTAGCATGTCTGGATCTGTTATAACAATCACTCTATATCGTTCTCTGTCCTCTGATGGTCAGATATGGTACACAGACTTTGCATATGTGTGAAACAGAATAAAAATTCCACAAAACAGCTTGATTTTATTTATGTAGATATTTAAACACTGAAACATTTTTACTACATATAATTAGTAATATACAATATACTGCTTTCTATGATGAGCATAACAAAAAACTTTGATACAAAAAGTAATAGAGGTAGAAAGACTAATGCAATATGGAACAATTTCTTTAGAGTTTTTAAAGTTTTTTTAACATCATTTTACCGCATCAGCATTTCTAATGTCTGTCTATAAAAGGCTCTGAAAAAAATGAAGTGGGATTTGAATCACAGAACAACAGAAACACAAAATCATAAAATTACAAAATCATTGAAATTGGAAGGGATTTCTGGAGGCCATCTGGTCCAATCCCCCTGCTCAAGAAGGGGCACACAGAGTCAGTTGCTCAGGAGTGTCTCCAGGCAGCTTTTGAAGATCTCCAATGGGGAAGACTCCACAGCCTCTCTGGACAACCTGTGCCAGTGCTCTGTCCCCTGCACAGTGAACAAGTGCTTCCTGGTGTTAAAAGGGAACCTCCTGTGTTCTAGTTTGTGCCCATTGCCTCTTGTCTGGACCCTGGGCACCACTAGACAGAACCTGGCTCCATCCTCTTTGTACCCTCTCTTCAGGTATCTATACACATTGATGAGACACTCCTGTCCCCCAAGAGCCTTCTCTTCTCCAGGCTGAGCAGTCCCAGATCTCTCAGCCTTTCCTCATAGGAGAGATGCTCCAGTCCCTTCACTATTTTAGTGACCCTTCACTGGACTCTCTCCACTATGTCCACTAGGTTTCCTCTGGACTGGGGAGCCCAGACCTGGACACAGCACTCCAGGCGGGGCCTCACTAGTGCTGAATAGAGGGCAAGGATCACCTTCTTTGGCCTGTTGGCAAAACTTTGCCTGACACAGCCCAGGATACCATTAGTTTTCATAGCAGCAAGGGCACTTTGCTGACTCATGTTCAACTTGGTGTCTACTGGGACTCCCAGGGCCTTTTATGCCAGGCTGTTTTCCAGCTGGGTGGCCCCCAGCCAGTCTTAGCACCTGGGCTTGTTCTTCCCCAGCTGCAGGAGTTTGCCCTTTCCCTTCCTGAGCTTCATGAGGTTCCTGTCAGACCATTTCTCCAGCCTGAGCAGGTGCCTCTGAATGGCACCACGACCCTCTAACATATCAGCCACTTCCCCCTCCTGTGTGTCACCCGCAGACTTGCTGACAGTGCCCTCTACGCCATCGTCCATTTTGCTAATGAAGATGTTACACAGGACTGGACCCACTATTGACCCCTGTGCACTCCACTAATTACTGGCCTCCAACTAGACTTTATACCAGTGATCACTACCCTCTAAGCTCAGATGTTCAGCCAGGTTTTGATCCACATCTCTGTCTGCTCCTCCAGCCCATCCTTCAGAAGCTTCCTTATAAGGATCTTATAGGACAATGTCAAAGGCCTTCTTGAAGTCCAGCTAGACAATATCCACTCTCTCCCCTTATTTACCAGGCTTGTCATTTCATCAGAAAAGTTTATCAATTTGGTCAAGAATTACTTCCATCAAATTAGCCAAGCATAATTTTCTCTTTTCAACAAAGAGGAAAATCTTACCTTGCAACCTCGTTGATCGCTGGAGACTTGCCAGTGTGGGACTGTCGTATAATGTCTACAAAATATTCAAATGATAAAGAGGTAATAGCATATTACCCAGACATAGGCTAATTTTTTATTCATTGGGAGTGTTCATAGTCACTCATACTAGGTCAAAATAGTTACCTTATATCTTTCATGACAGTAATGGCTCTAGGAGATAGAGGCCAATGAACAATTAAGCCTAGAGCCTGGTGTTACAGTCACTCAATAATACTTCTGCATTAATTCTCCTAACTGTTGCATAGTTCTGCATATTTCCATCTAAATAGCCAAAAAGTAAAAAAAAAAAAAAAAATAGAACGACAGATACAGAATTACTCAGAAGAGTTTCCATAAAATAAAACAAACAAAAAAAACACAATTAATGCTGAATAATTCAAAATGAGTTCACAAGACTAGTCAAGATTGCTTTATTGTAAATAAATATTTTAGATGTAGTTTACAAGAAAATATGCCCTAGAAATTATTTATACCTACATAAAAAATTGCTATTAAACATAAATATTATTACCAAATGTAGTAACATTTGGCTCATCTTTGAAGTGCTGAGGCTGGACAAACTCAATGAAAGCAATGGGGCATTCTTGTCATTGAGCTCTTGAGAAAGGCAGTATTCTAAGGCTATAGCCCTTATATGTGAGGTCTTATTTTTTATTTCACACATTTCATAATTTGGGGAAATCTCTGTTTTTGGATTAAAGACCTAATACATAGGTTCAATATATAGAATAAAATGTCAGATTGCAATGGTTTTTCTCCATCATGAAAACAAATGTCTTCAAATGTCTTTTTTTTTTTTTTTTTTTGGAAAGCATGCTTTATCATATTGCAAATATTCTTCCAGACAGATGCAGACTTTCTTGAGAGATAATCTGATGATCCCTGCTCTGGCTTTCCTCTTTTAAATACAGCTCAGCTGATGAGTCAGCTGTTCCACAGTCTCTTTTGCCATCTGTTTTGATTTAGAAATTAGTTTAAATTACAGATATGAATATGATCCATTCTTCCTTTTTCCTGCTGTTTTTAAAGGAATTAATTTCTATTAGGAAAGGAAAAAAGAGGACCATTTGGTTAGCAACTGTCAGTAAAAGTTGTCATAATTTACTACTCTCAGAGAAACTTAATTTATCTTCCTCTGTCTGCTTTAGAGGAGTATTTGACTACTTTTGATTTCATAGCGAGTAATTACTGGGGTTGTTTTGTTGGCTCAGCTGGACAATTGTATAATAAATGAGAGAATATTGAATGAATTCAGAACTGCTGAGAAGTCAGACATCCAGAGAAACCATATGACAGGCATTTGTGTCAGTTTATCCTTGTAGTTGAAGAACATATCTTTTTATTTAAGGAAAAGCAACTTTTCTCACAATACCTAACAAAACCAGCATGATGAATTTCATGACAAGGGTTAGCTGTCCCTATGCAACTGATTGTAGGCAACCTATAACCACAAGAGATCCATGAGGACCTCATGAGCATGTTTCAGGCTCAACGCCTTCTGAAAGCAGCACTCAAAGACATGAAGTATTTGTGTTTGCACACCTTCATGCAGAAGCAGCAAACAGCATTCAAGAGTTCAACTATCAGTGTTGCTTTTCTGTGAAGTTGTTGCAGATCCTGGGTTCAAATGGACTTTCATCTTTTTTCCTTTGCTACATGAACAAGGAAATAAAATAAGACTAAGTCACATGCTTGTGCTTGCAATCTCACAATGTTTATTATATATTTGGTAAAAACTACAGACTCAGCATGGAGAAACTCCACACTCAGCAAGGAGTTAGTTCCTATTTCAATTGTGAAAAAGGGGAACACACAGCTGTGAAAACATGAAGCCAAGCAATGGAAAACGTATTTGTTCAGATCTCACAAGTGTTATTTTTCCTTCTAAATAAAATACCCATCCAAGTCTCACAGTCATTATGCATTTTTTGTATGCAAACTTCATTTTTTGTCTGACATATTTATGATAGAATATACTTGTAATTAAGGAATACAAGTAACTTGGGTAGGGATAAGAATCAGAATTAAAACAAAACAAAACAAAGCAAAACAAAACAAAAAAAAAACCTGATCGGTGATGCTGTTGTACACTTCTCCACAATACCCTTCAATAGATTTCAAAACTGGAAAGTACACTGTGTGTATTTCTGTTTCCATTCCCACTCATTTCTTCACTGCTGATTTCTATTAAAGCTATTTGTAATAAGCACATCTGTTTTGGTGGATATTCATAAACTGGCAAATCTCAGAAGTTTCAATTCTTCTGGAAAAGTATATATAACTACTACGAGATTTTTGTGATTTGAAATAACTTAGAACTGTGAATTCAGGAAAAAGACAAGAAGATGATGTTGCAACACTAATATTCATGTCCATATATCTTGTAGAAATACCATAAATATAATATACCATAAATTTATTTGTAGTAATCTTTTTTTTTTTTTTTTTTTTTTTGGAAAAAGATGAAAGAAGAAACAGAAGTATTAACTAAAGATCACCCAGGAGATAAAGAACATGTCTACCATGCATAAATGAAAAAAAGTACTGACTGATAGTTAACAAATTCTTATATACATCACATCATTATTTATGGATGATAAACTGTTCTATCAGTTGCTAAGCACTTAGTTGGCAGCAGATGACAAAGAAGTCTGCTGTTGATTCTGGCACAGAAGCCTAATGTTACTCAGCAACATAGTTATGAGCAGTGTAAATACCGCATATGGAAAAACCCACAAGCGGCTCTTTGGGTGTGCAAGTGATTAAAATTCCATGTACTTCATTGTGTAAGATCGGCTGTAAACACTCATTAAAACTAAGTCTATGACATATATCTCAGCTGCTTAGCCTGTCCTTCTTTCCTAGGGGTGTCTCCTCTTCTTTTTAGCTAGAAGAAATCACAGTGTTTTTCCTGATTATCTCCTGGTAGAGGTCAAATATGGATCCCCAAATCTTCATCTGCTGATTCACTGTTACCTTTGTAGATGGCGAGGTCCTGTCTAGAACATGAAACAGAGTGATTCTTGCCAGTAGAGGCTGTACCTTAGTCGCATAGATATCTGTGGATAGCATGTGTGCCTTTGAGCATCTTTTTAAAACAGAATATGCAATTTAATGAGGTGTCTGTGAATGTAGAAGAGTTATCTTAAAGTTTTTGTTTTCTTTTGTTTTTGTCCTTGGAAAGTGAAGAGAAAGAAGTGGATGCTGACAAACAAGATGATTTCTTACTTTCTCAGTATTTACCTCATCAAAAGAAAAACTCCAGCCTATTTCTCAGGCTTGGGATTTCTACCTTGCCCACACACTCAGGCATGGACCTGTATTGGAGCAGCCTCGGAGCACAGGGAGGAGCTTGCCCAGCACTGGCCCATTGGCACCTCCAAGGGCACTGCATGCAGTTTGACTCTAGATCCCACCACCATCACCACCATCATCATCACTACCACCACCATACAGTAGTGTTGCCCACTGGCCCTGCTCTGCTCGAATCCCCACTAGGGGGATACTGCTGGAGATGGAGACCTTGTAAGAAAGCAGTGGGGAAGAGGAAATGTTGGGCTGGTAAATGCCTGTAGCTAGGGCTTCTGTTCGCCTCTTCTTTGTCTCGTTTCCATCCCCTCCTCTATTCCTTCCTGCATTTCTACAATCCTGTCATGGCATGACTGGGATTCCTCCAAAAGTGCCCAAACAGTGATTCAGTGACCGTCTCCATCATTAGTTTGTAACACGTCATTGCTTATGTGATAAATTTGCTACAAATATTGTATCTTCACCTGAGAAATCATTTTTTATTTTTAATTTTTGTATATTAATATCTAACTGGAGTGGTTTTATAGCTGAGCAAAGAGATATTTCTTTTTGATTGAAAGTCTGTACTAAAAGAAAACAGCCTCAAATTCACTGAAGAGAAGAAGAATGTTTAGGGCATCTGTAAAAGACTTTGCAGGCCCTGGCAGAGATCCTGTTCCACCTTGCATGACACTGCTTGCTGCCAGCAATCCTCACCTCCACCACATTGAAATGAAGGCAGCAGCACTTACTGTTCATATGGATAAATGCATAGGACAGTACAAGATGCAACCACACCACAATAATGGGACACAATAATGAACAAAAGCAAGATACATCCTTCATGATAGCTTTTCACTGAGTATAAACAAAACAACAACAACAAAAAAGAAAACCCCCAAACCCAGTCACCCAGTCAGCAACAAGTTAATTTAAAGAAGTTTTTTTGTTTGTTTGTTTGTTTTTTGTTTGTTTGTTTGTTTTTGTTTTTTAATTAGAGTAAATAACATTTTTTTTCCTTGTTTAAATAGCAGTAGTTGTAACTTTGGTAATGTCGTTGTAATTAAATGTTTAAAATTAATCTAAGCTACTTGTAACCCACTGTTTTTATTTGGGGAATGGGGATGATACTAATGCAGAGTTCTTCTGCATGTATCTAGGACCTGTGGATGATGATTAGATTTAGAAACATGCATGAGAAATGTGGTCAAGTCAAGGACTAAGGGTACTGTACTAATTTCAAGCCTGCAGTCACAGTACTGGGACAAAGGCAGGTTTAGCCTTGATATACTGGTGCCGAATGAGCCACTCCACATAGGAGTGGATCTGTAAACTCATTAAACAAGGCAGAGATGTGCATAACAATAGCAGGTGGGTGGAAAAAGTGACATGAGCTGCTTTAGCCCCTAGGAGGTCCTCAGCTCAGGCATAAGAATAGGGGAAATGCCATGCCACTATTTATTAGTCATATATTCTGTCTGACAACAGCTAATACTATTTATTTCAGGGAAGAGAATCCTGTAACAGGTGATCACTATGTTGCAAAGAAAGCTGCTCTCCTTTATTGAAGGATGAGTTGTAATCATGCAATAGCAAAACTGTACTGTACTAGTATACATATTTATCTCATGATGCAGAGTATTCAAATTTTTCCAATTAATATTTATAATTTACTAATGGAGTAACACAATAGTAGACTATAATCCCCATATACAGATGAACTTAGTTTTAAATGTCATGTATGAGACCTGTTCCCTCACATGCATAGGAATATCCAGGTGTTGTCAGCTCATGTAAAGAGAGCTGATCTCAAAAAGAGGAACATATGTAATGTTATCACAGTGGTTGTGTAGGCCACGAGTTTTGTGGCTCCATTAGCTTTAAATGAATGTGCCTTCATATGAAGAGAGTATGTAGTATGGATACTAATGAGATTTTCAAACTTTCATTTCCTTCTTTCCCTTCTCTTTCCCAATACCTGCAAAAGTGTTTAAAGGATTTCCCTTCTCAACTCACAGCTAATAGCCATTTCCAATTTTCTGGTGGTGGATTTGACAAGAGGTAGAGGAATGGAGAGCCATTGTCCATCCTCCTGGCTTCTTCTTAACCACAGCCAAGCAAGGATTTCAAACCTCTGAAACCAGGGCACTTGTCTAGCAGTGATGATGAGAGGGAGCTGGTTCCCTGTCCCTCCTTTGAGAGCTGCTCTGCCTCCTCCAGTGACTGATAAAGCACAGGACCGGCCCCCTCCTGCTTTTCTCACAGGTACATCATCTCTGGGGAGGTGCCCTGGGTTAAGCCTGCAGGAGATGGGTTGGAGGAGAGCCAACCCACTCACCAGAGCTCACTTGGACTTGGAGATCAGCTAAGCCTGAGCTTCTTCCTCCTGCCAAGAGAAGGATTCACCCACAGGGCGGTAACTTTTCTTAGCAACTTGACTTTTCATAGCAGCAGATGTCAGCCCCAGCCCAGGGATGGCAGCCAGGTCACTAGAGATGGGGCAGGCTGAGTGGGACCATGGTGGAGTACCAGCCAGATACAGCATGGGTGCATGGCATGAGGACCAAGAGGGAGTGCATGAGCCTACTCCTAAATGCAACTCCTCAGCTGAGGCTCTCACAGCACCTTCTCCCGCTGCTGACCCCTCTTCCTGATGTTGTGCTGTAGCAGGGCTGATCCTGAGCACAGACAGCCAAAACTGGGAAAAGAGGGTATTTCAGGTACCTTGGTATTCTTATTTGGGATCTGGTCCTTTGGCTTCCATGCTGCAGAGCAGGAAGTCCATGCCACGAATATAATCCATCCTTTGCAGTTGCTGAGCTTGTAAAGAGGCAGGGTGCAGGCTGGAGGTAGGCAGCACTTGTCCCCTATGACCTTCTGTTTTCCGTGTATCAGTGTCTGACCAGGCATTATTTGCTCTTAAATATTTGTTTTGCAAAGTGACATCAGCAACATGATGCTAGCTGCAAAACCCTGCAGTACGCAGTTCAGAATAACTTGGGGAATATTGATAGGAACTTAAGTAAAGCTCTTTTTGTTAAGTAGAGTAGTATAGGGAAAGAAAGGGATAATAAAGAAGAACTGAAGGTTAGAGAAAAAGAAAGACAAAGCCCCTGAGCATTTGATAGTATGTAATTAAGTAGGAAGCACTATTTTTTTTTTTTTTTTCCTTTTGGTAATATTCTCCCACTAAATTGTGAAAACACTGCCATCATCTGGATGATTTAAAATATAATCCTGATTTGCATTCTACTTTTTGGCAAAAATATTTGAGAAAGCAATAGAGCAAAATTCTGCTTAAGTTAGAATTGTGCCAAATCACAAGAATGAATAAACAACTAGTTTCAGGAATAGAAAAATGTAGTACCTGTGATAGTCAAAGGCTGCAGTGTGGCCAGATTTATATACCAGTTGATACGGTTGGTGTGTGAGTGAGTGTGTGTGTATACATGTGTCTAGGGGAGAGAAACTTCAAGGAACTGAAAAAGTGTTTGTATGTCCTAATAGATATATATAATTTATATATATGGCATTCAATAGTTTGTTACAAGTTACTGTCTTCCTCAACAGCACTTGTCTATTTTTGACAGAAATTTGTAATAAATACAATCAAGTTCATAGTTTTCCTCTAAATGAAAACATTCTTTGGAGTCATGTATGTTTTGCACTTATGATTAAACTTTCACATGCTATTTCTTTCACTCGCCCTTTCTTCCTCCATTTCATTCTTCCAATAATAGCCAAATTTGTAGGTATATATGAATTAAAAGTTACTAGTACTTAAATATTATCACAGACTCAGGTCTCATACCAACTTTGTGGCAAAGATTTATTAAAAAAAAAAAATGGTTTTCCAAATATTTTTAAGTATTGTGTGAAACTTGGTTCTATTTATTATTTGTGTATCCAGTAAGAAGCAGTGGCTTAATTTAGTTTTAAAATATGAATGATCCTTTCATGCATGCATGTATGAGCAAGTTTGTTAAATGAACTGAACCTTCATTGACTTTTTAAATTAACAAGGACATAAAAGACTTGGAGACTGGAAATCTACTTTTTTTTTTTTTTTTTTTTCCATTAGAGGAAAACACAACCTTCTGCATTAAAAAATAAACAGACTTATTAATTCCTTAACCTTTGAAGTCAATTGAAATAGCATACTGGAAAGATAGCTAAAACCAGGAAGTCCGTATTTTATATTCAATCTTAATAATCAATCAAATACATGTCTCTCCAAGAAGGACTGTGAAAACGTTGCAGGAATACTGAACAGACAAACTGCATAGTTTCAGAGCAAATCCTTACAATGACTAGACTACCATGGCATCTCGAGACTATCGGCAATCTGCAAAAGACCAGCTTTCTGAGGCCTTTCTGAAACTCTCAGTTGTAAACTAAATTTCACCTCCAATACTTGTATACTTGAGTATACAGTGCACTTCTTATATACAGTATACTACATAGAGAAACATTATAGGAATAGAAGTAGGAGAGAGCAAGAAAAAGAAAGCAGACTTTGGCCTCTTCAATGGTCTGCCAGGTAGAGTTCAGCGGGATAAGAACATGGACAGAAGAGAGGCCCAGAGAAGCTGGTTAATATTCAAGGATCACCTGCTCCATGCTCAAGAGCCGTGCATTCCAACAAAGAGGTAGTCAGATCAAAATGCCAGGAGGCTTGTGTGGATGAACAAGGAGCTACTGGCCAAACCAAAACACATAAAGGACATGTACAGAGGGTGGAAGCAAGGATGGGTAACCTGGAAGAAATACAGAGATATTGTCTGAGCATCTGGGGGTGAAGTTAGGGAAGTTAAAGCCCAAATGGAAACAAATCTGGCCAGGGATATCATGGACAACAAGAACGGCTTCTACAATACATCTTTAACTAGGGAGAATGTGGTCCCTCTGCTGAATGAAACAGGAGACCTTGTTACATAAGCCTGTGAAAAGGCCAAGGCACTGAATGCCTTCTTTGCCTCTGTCTTTACCAGCAAGACTGGCCTGCAGGAATCCCAGGTCCCAGAGACCATGGGAAAGGGAAATGTACCTCTAACGGAAAAAGATCAAGTCATGGAATACTTAAGCCAACTGGACATTTTTAAGTCCCTGGGTCCTGATGGGATGCATCTGCGAGTGCTAAGGAAGCTGGCATATTATTGTGAGACCACTCTCAATAATCTCTGGCAGATCATGATGACTGGGAGAAGTACCTGAAGACTGGAGCAAAGCAATTGTCACCCTTATCTTCAAAAAAGGCAAGAAAGACAAGAGGCCAGCCAGCCTCACCTTCATCCCTGGGAAGGTGATGGAGCAGCTAATCCTGGAAACCATTTCCAGGCGCATGAAGGAGAAGATCATCACGAGTTAAGGGGAAGTCATGCTTGACCAACCTGATAAACTCCCATAATGAAATGAGCAGCCTGACAGATGAGGGTAAAGCAGTCGATATTGTGTACTTGGGCTTCAAAAAGGGCATTGACAGTGTCCCCCAGATAGTGAGGTGGATCAAAAACTGTGTGAACGTCTGAGCCCAGAGGGTAGTGATCACTGGTATAAAGTCTAGTTGGAGGCCAGTAATTAGTGGAGTGCACAGGGGTCAATAGTGGGTCCAGTCCTGTGTAACATCTTCATTAATGAGCTGGCCAATGGCGTAGAGGGCACCGTCAGCAAATCTGCGGGTGACCACAAATGGGGGAAGTGGCTGACATGTCAGAGGGTCGTGGTGCCATTCAGAGGCACCTGGACAGGCTGGAGAAATGGTCTGACAGGAACCTCATGAAGCTCAGGAAGGGAAAGGGCAAACTCCTGCAGCTGGGGAAGAACAAGCCCAGGTGCTAAGACTGGCTGGGGGCCACCCAGCTGGAAAACAGCCTGGCATAAAAGGCCCTGGGAGTCCCAGTGGACACCAAGTTGAACATAAGTCAGCAAAGTGCCCTTGCTGCTATGAAAACTAATGGTATCCTGGGCTGTGTCAGGCAAAGTTTTGCCAACAGGCCAAGGAAGGTGATCCTTGCCCTCTATTCAGCACTAGTGAGGCCCCGCCTGGAGTGCTGAGTCCAGGTTTGGACTCCCCAGTCCAGAGGAAACCTAGTGGACATAGTGGAGAGAGTCCAGTGAAGGGTCACTAAAATAGTGAAGGGACTGGAGCATCTCTCCTATGAGGAAAGGCTGAGAGATCTGGGACTGCTCAGCCTGGAGAAATGAAAGCTCACAGGGGGCAGGGGTGTCTCATCAGTATTTATAATATAGAGAGCCAGGCTCTGTCCAGTGGTGCCCAGGGTCCTGACAAGAGGCAGTGGGCACAAGAGGTTCTGTCTACACACCAGGAAGCACTTTTTACTGTGTGGGTGACAGAGCACTGGCTGCCCAGAGAGGTTGAGTAGTCTCTCTTCTTGGACATCTTTGAAAGCTGCCTGGATGTGGCCCCGGGCAGCTTGCTCCAGATGTCCCTCTGCTTGAGAGGGAGGATTGGACCAGATGACCTCCAGATGTCCCTGCCAACCTTAACTGTTTGGTGATACAGTGATTCTGAGAGCAGCTTAATTTTAAATAGTATGTGTTTTCTGCAGGGCAAAACCTGAAAAAGTGATCAAAATAATGGATCTTTGTATGTAGGAAGGCAATTATTTGTTATTGCACACTATTTTAACAGAAATCTTACAAATGTATATAAATTAAGCAGCCTGAAATACCGAACTGTTCAGCATATTAAAAGCAAAGAATACCAGTAGCTAGAAGGTAGTAAATACAAATCAATATATTTTTTTCTAAAAGGTGATAGTGCAATGGAGGTGGTAAACATGGCATATCATTTAGGACAAAGATGATACAGATAATGTCTATATAAACTTGTGTAAGCACAGATAAGATAACCACTGTAAATTATATCAACTTTCTTGTCCCAGAGCCAGCTGATCAAATACCACCAAAGTTTGCAAAGCTCAGAAAGTAACTGTTAGAAACGGCACATAGTGGTTTTCATAGATATATTATTGACAGAAGTCAGAAATGGAGGATAAACTTTGAAAGTGAATTTTAGAAAGCAGTGTGCAAAACATAGGCTTGGCTTTGCAGAACAGTTTGGAAATGATGAAGTCTTTCTCAAGAACAAAGCTATGTCAGGTCAAGTGAAACACTGTGCTAGGGATGTTGCAAAAAATGTGTGGGAGTAGCCATTACATGACATTGAAAGCAGTGAAGGCAAGGTCTGGTGGTGGTTTGAAACAGAACAAACAAAGCATTTTTTTTTTTCTTTTAAAAATTGTAAACAAAGTTTTTGCGCTCATATATCCATGGAGGTTTTGTTTTTTTTGTTTTTTTTTTTTTTTTTTTTTGATAGATGTGATAAGTATTTTCACTTTGAATGATAAATTGCTGTTTCATGCTTCAAAGACCAAATTTGTCATTGCTTGGGGGTACTTTAAGGATCTGCACTGCCTCCACTTTTTTCCCTGCCTGGCTGTTGCTGCCTGTGGCATTCAGGCACCCAGACTAGGAAGAAGAGGGAGAGGCCAGGCAGGTCTGGCTTCTCTGCCAGGCACCCCAGCAGGACTGGCTGCCTTCACGGGCCTGCAAAAGCAAACTGCACAGTTGGCAGGGGTGTGCTGCACCCTGGGTATCACCAGTGCCTCCAGGTGGGGAAGGAGGGCACTGCTGCCAGATCCCTGCAGCAAGCTCAGAGCACCAATATTTCTGTATGGAGAAAGAAATGGTCTTCAAAAGGTGGGCAGACAACTGAATTGTAGTGGAATCATAGAATATCCTGGGTGGGAGGGACCCACAAGGATCGTTGAGTCCAAATCCATTAAACAGATGTTTTAATTAAAATGCACTTTTTTTTTTTTTTTGAAAAAAAAAAAAGGATCACTGATACAAAACTGTGGTATCACCTCCAGTTCAAGGTGTCTGCCATTTCAATTTATTTGTTTTTCAGAATGAAAATGGCTATGTTATCATGATATTCAACCTCAATTTCTTTATTGTTCAAATCTGATATGAGCTGAATTTCTCCTCTTCCTCCACTGGTGGTGCTTAGGATTGTTAAACTTCCAATAAATATATCTCAATTAAAAGCCTAAAGACTAATTGGATGACTTCAGGTTTCAATGTCTTTTGCTGTAGCTCTTTCAGTAGCATGGTTTCTCTATAGTACAAAATACTTTATACTAAAATAAACTAACCAGCTTTTATTTCCAACATTTTATTTTCCATTAAAATTGCATCAGATATGGGGCAAATATGACTCTGAGTACACGCAGACAATCCTTGACTTCTTTTACTGCTCGTTTGTTTGTTTTCATTGTTTTTTGTTGTTGCTGTTTTGTTTTGTTTTGCTTTTCTTTAATTACATTTTTACATTTGACAGAAACCCACAATATAAAAACTCATTTTAAGGGATCTAAGCAAAAATACTTGAGCTGACACTCAGAACTAAATGGAGTCAAAGCTATGTTCCCATATTTGTGATTTAGAGATAGGACTGTTTGCTTGTTGGATCAGATCCTGAATCTCTTGGTACCTTGTCAATGCAGCTCAATGCAGTACTACTAACCCTAGATGCTTTTGCATCTTAGGAAGATGAATGTGCCTCAAGGCACCCTGATGATAAAAACAAAGATTTTTCAGATGTGTAAGAGAAGATCTCCCTAAGAAACAGAAGGCTTTATTTTCCCAGTAGCTCATTCATTTACCCATGATATGGTAGCTAAGAAGCTGAACATCGAAACCCCACAGATTTTCTGTAAGCAAATACTGTCAGTCTGGAAATAAAATTAGCTAAAAATTTCCACTGAAATTAGATTAGTCAGAAAACATCAACTGATTGACAGGGAAATGTTTCAAGAAAATGTACTGCGTTGTGACAGCTTTCAGGAAGCTGCTTAACTGCTGGCTCTGGGCATCTTTGCTGTGACTACTGCACTGGTGGTAGGGATTCTGGAGCTTCCTCTTTCTCTTCCCTCAGTTGGAAGGGAGGGCAGGAGATGCCCAGTACCGAACTACATAGTCTTGTCAGTGAGTTTGCAAGGGGACAAAGCTACAGATGGTAGAAGCATAGAACATCTTGAGTTGGAAGGGACACATGAGGATCATCAAGTCCTACTGCTGGCTTAGCATGATACATTTCTTGGATACATCCAATAAAATTCCTGTTGCTTTGGTAGAAGGAAAGGTAACTGATAGTTCAAGTAAGACTACACTCCTCAGTAAGACTCCACTGTTAAGGAGAAGAAAAATACAAATGCATTGCTATATTAATACACAATTTTAATTGTCTTTGTTTATTTATTATAATTAACTAGGGTTGGAGGAGAATAAATAACACATTATTACACAAGCCACTACAGTAATTATACATCTCCAGTGACCTACCCAATCTGTCAAGCAGTATTGTACTTCTTTCCTGTTCTTTTACCAGTTTTATCTTTTTTTTTTCTGTCTTTTCTTTTCTAAAGCCTGTGTGCCACAAATTAAAGTTAGAGTGTTTTTGTTTAAAGGGAGAGGGAGGACTGGTTTTTGTGATTATCCACTGCTTACCGAAACAGGATATTTCATGTAAACTGTGGTTGATAGTTTTGAGCAATTGAAAATTCCAGGAATCAAACTGCGATCACAGGGAAAACATTCAGAAGACATCTCCTTTGAATTTGTTGTAATATTGTGCATTCACACGGAAATTGTAAAACTGCTGTTCCTCAGACAGAAATAATATAGCCCTGGGAGAAGTTTCACTGCTGTTATAAGCAAATCTTAGCACAGTCGTAAGGAAGTGTGAGTTCTGCCAAAGTCCTGGGGTAAAATTTCTTGTGCGTGAGGAATTCGCTTTCAGACAGTCTGTTCAAGGGCTTCACGTTGACACTGGCTTCCTCCCTGGAGCCTGCCAGCAGAGGTTCTGGTGTTATCAGGAGGGAAGCAGCAGAAGCGAACCACAGTACTGATGCTGAAAAGGATGGCTCCTGAGGCTGTGACAGAAGGAAAGGTAAAGGGAGATGGGAAAAGTGTAGGGATGATTAGGTGTCCATGAGGAAGGGACATTCTTACTTCATTAAAGCATCCAGTTCTGTGATTTACATTACTTCAAGGAGGAACAGCAAAAGCAACCCCTCTCTGACACTTTTCCTAAATTTTTTTCTGTCTGTCTCAACCCATTTCTCCAGACCTTATGAAGGAAAAAGCTCAATGTATATTGCTATATAATTAAACCTGGCTATACGTACAGACTGGGCAACGAGATGCTGGAGAGCAACCCTGCAGAGAGGGATCTGGGAGTTGTGGTTGACAGCAAGTTGAATATGAGCCAGCAGTGTGCCCTGGCAGCCAGGAGGGCCAACTGTATCCTGGGATGCATCAAGCATCATGGCTAGTCGGTCGAGGGAGGTGATCGTCCCACTCTACTCTGCGCTGGTGCAGCCTCACCTCGAGTACTGTGTGCAGTTCTGGGCACCACAGTACAAAAGGACATGAGACTACTAGAGAGTGTCCAGAGGAGGGCGACAAAGATTGTGAAGGGCCTGGAGGGGAAGACATACGACAAGAGTGGCTGAGGTCACTGGGCCTGTTCAGCCTGGAGAAGATGAGGCTGAGGGGGGACCTCATCACGGTCTACAGCTTCCTTGCAAGGGGAAGTGGAGAGGCAGGTGACCTATTCTCCATACACACCAGTGATAGGACCCTCAGGAACGATGTTAAGCTGAGGCAGGGGAAGTTTAGGCTGGATATGAGAAAGAGGTTCTTCACCGAGAGGGTGGTTGCACACTGGAACAGGCTCCCCAGTGAAGTAGTCACTGCACCAAGCCTGTCTGAATTCAAGAAGCGATTGGACTGTGCACTTAGTCACACGGTCTAAGCTTTTGGGTAGACCTGTGCAGTGCCAGGAATTGGACTTGATGATCCTTATGGGTCCCTTCCAACTCAGGATATTCTATGATTCTGTGATTCTATGATTCTAAAGTGTGCCTTTTATGCAGAGGGGTAATTTGACTGTTCAGCTCACAGTCTGGTGCAATAATTGAGCTATGTTTGAGCTGACTGCACTTTTGTGAACCCAAATGAAAACGGAATCTGACTCTAAACCTATTGTTGAATTGTTGCCCCTTGAATTGCACTTCCAGTTTTCTGCAGAAATAAGACTTACTAGTTATGCATCTAGTTATCTGTTCTCAGGACTAAGAATGAAACATAAAGATCCAAATTCACTCATATAACATAATGTATTTCTGTTTAAAGTAGTAGAGTTGTGCTGTTTTATACAAGTGGTTAACTGGTCTATATCTCAGATATAGCTAACTGTTTAGATAACTTAGATAGTGTTGAAAAAATAAGCTCATTCTTATAATAGGAAAGTACACACCCCCTATATGGAAGTCTTTGAAATCCTTAAAGCTCGTCAATGAAAAGACAGAATACTCTTCACTGCTTCAGAGAATTTAATTTAAGTCCAGGCTGGATAAATAGTGAATGTAAGTCACATTTTCCTGAGCATTTGTTTTCTTGGAAATATGTGAAAAGAACTCTGGTCATCTCCTCTTTCTGCTGGACAGATGTGTTTACAAACTACTCACAAAAGGAATTAGGTTGGCTGCATGTTTAAAAGGAAAGCAAAATAGTGAATGGCTGTGGAAATATCTTAGAGTTATTCTGAAGCCAGTCTGAGAGCATATGGAGAAAGCTGCGTTTCAGAGGTTCTTTATATTTTGAACAGATGAATATTGAAACTGACTCTGAATTATTTGTGAATTCATTTTCTGTGTGTGTTATCTAAGAATATTTTAAGTGGTATTCTGTTACTATCTAGACAGTGTGTATGCAGACAAATCAAAGAGAAAGCTAGAAAAAACAATTAAATAAAGGTCCTTTGAATTTGTTAATTCTCCTAAAGGTTTTTTTAGCAATTTATATTTTCTTCTCTTTACAAATGATAAGGAAATTTACATCTGGAAAAAAAAAAAAAAGATTAAAGTTCTTTCAGAGAAATGAATGAGATGGAACTAGGTGCAGGATGTGATGCAAAAGAGACACCTACAAAATATGGCATTGGTTCATGGAACACAGACTGGGTATACTGGTAGGATAATTAAAGTTACAAAGCTAGTATGAATGAAAGAATTAGTAGACAGATACTTTGCCCAACATGCTCCAAACTAACACTGCTGAATTTTTATGACAACTGAGGGGAAATCATAAAAATCCCAATACAGTAAAAGACAAAGTCTCTTCAGGCTTCTTCTGTATTAAAAACTTAATCTGTTTAAATTTAACCTCTTCTTTGTTATAATGGTTGTTGCCATGCAATACTATTTAGTAATGGGCTATAATAGAAAATTAAATACAGGATCTGCCTATCATATCCTTACTTACTTAAGAAACTTTTAAAGTTGTAAGAGGGTATTGCTGTCGACTTTCATTAAGGCCAGACAGAACATAAATACTTTGTGTTTGTGATGCTGAAAATCAGCCTTCACCATGATTCTAATTATTTGTAGAATAAGTACACTTTGCCACTTAGCAAAGCAGGGATCATATCTACTAAGTTTATATTTTTTCTCTTCTGTACTTAGACATTCAAACACCACTTATATCTTACATTGTAGAGAAAGAAAGCCCATTCAACTCATAACTGTCCCCTAAACTTTTATATCTCATCATAAGGATGTTGTTGTTTGTGGTAAGAATTACATTTATAAATGGTCAGTAATGTTCCTTTTTGTTGAGTAGCAGGCTAGACATTTTCAATGTATTTCATTTTAAAATTGAAGCAAAGTTCTGTAGTTCAGCAAGTATTCTTCTTTATAAGGAATTTACTGGCAATAAAAGCTTTAAGGAGACATTTCAAACTCTCACACTAAAAGCAACCAATCCCAGCATTGCCTTAGAGAACTGAGGTTTTGTTTAATAGCATAGGTTGACAGTTTCAGCCACAATTAGAAGTGTCTTCCTGACTTTCATGACAATTGTAAACTACTTTAGGAAATTATTCCTTTTTGAGTGGTCAAGGCAAAGTATTTAGAAAGAAACTTACTTCAGAATCCACAAAATATTGTCTGTTGGCAAAATGGGTCAATAAACCAAAGGGTCTAGACACTTAAGTGCATCCCATCTCCAAGAGAAAGGTCCTCAAAATGGCTGTGTCACAGGTAGGTTGCCTGAAAGTCTGTAGGGACTGATAAAGTCCCTTTTATACTTCCGGAGGCAGCTGGACTTCTGTTTATACACATGCCTGAAACGGCTGTCCCATTGTCATGCTTGGAGATACTCAGACTTGTGTCTCTCATGCGGTCTTCCTTAGAATACGTGGCTTAACCATTTGTCTGCCCATTGGCTGTGGGTGACCCATTGCAGGAGGTGAGCTTGGGGTATTCTCAATGACCGATACCTTGGATTTATTACCAAATGCTGCTGTCACATCCTATTTCATTTGAAGCAGTATATCTCTATCTTGTACTGGATGTATTATTCTTAAATAGTAGCTTTTTTAGCTCACTCATGCGGGAAGTGAGAGACTTGCATTTAATTCTCTCTTAGTCTCACTTTAGAAGATGTCCAAACCAATATTTCACACTTCATGTGTGTTAGACCACTAAACAAGAAGACATTTAGGAAGCAAATATTCCCTAGGCTACTTATTGAAGACCTGCCAGATGAGAATGCATGTTCTGCCCAGACGAAGTGTCAATGTTAGCTTTAGTGTAGTATTCTGGGCAAAAGCTCTGGTTCTAACATTATTTATTTATTTGTTTGTTTGTTTATTTATTTATTTATGTGCATTTTACATTCAGCAACAGTCAGATAAACCAAGTAAAGAATACTTCTCCCCACTTCAGTTGCCCCAAAGCCTCAATTATTATGACAGACAGTAATTGTGACCATCACTTTGTGAAAAGAGTGAGCCTGGCCATATTTACAGACATGATTTATGTTGTTGCAGCATCCAAAAAACATCCTTTCACTGTATTATTACCACTACTTATGTATTCTCTGACTCAGTTCCACTGAAATGTGTATGGAACTGTTGGTGTCCTGCAAATAGACTATGTCAAAACAACATATAGTAAAAGGAGCACAGGGATATTTAGTGCATTTCTTATTCCACCATAACCAATTAGCTCATCACAACCTGCACTAATGTAAATATTATAGCATTGCTGTAAATTAAACAGACTTTTTAAAGTATAGGTATGAACAAAGAGAAAATTAACAACCACATGTATAGAGCAATGATGTTTTTCTCTCTTTGAGAGGTGAAATCTCAAACAGGTGTTTTCCCTTGTTTGTTTTCCATGGTTACATTAAACAAAAAGTAAATTAAATTGATAAAATAATAGCATGATTGTCTGAGAACTAGACTGAGATCTGATACTAATGTGAAACAGTCTTTTTCATTCCATGACCTTATGGGAGTTGTCTACCTTCTAATAAGCAATTTGTAAAGCCTAGAGGGAGAATACGTTGCTACTTCACTATGATATTACTCAGTGTTAGTAGGTTACTTTGAATTAGAAATTAGTCAATCTTTAATATAACTTCCCATCAGGGGCAGAAAATAACCACTTTCTACTGTTGCAATTTCTGGGCCTTTGACCTGTTTCCACTCATATTCACAATGAAGTTATTATTACCTCTTTTCATTTCCTCACGCTTAGTCTCTTTGGTTTGGCAACAGTGATATTTCCCAAATTCTTTGCATCTCATCTACAACAGAATTATAAAGCCAGGTACTTGAGACATTTTTTTTCTGTTCAATAAGTATTTAGGTAGAGGATTGTTTTTTCCAATTTCGATTTGAGAGAAGTAGTAATAACTATTTCTGTGAACAGGTAATGCAAAGCTAATTTTAATATTATGATTGCATTTCTTTTTCTCTCTACATTTGTTTTTTATTTGTTTGATTGTTTTGAAAGAAAGAATAATAAATTCAGAAAGCATTTTTTACCTACTAAATTTCATTTATTTTATTTTATTTATTTTATTTTATTTTATTTTTTGAAGATCAAAAGAGGGTATTTTCCATTTTGATGTGGGAGGTCTCTCTGCACTCAGATTGATTTCAAATCCAATGCTATGGAGATTCAAGAAACTGAGATGCATTTTACTTGCTGATTGAAAAGTAAAGGGCCAGCTGCTGTCCCTCCCACTTTTGGATTTCTCAGTGAAATTTTTCTCAGTGAATTTTGAATACATGAATTATGACCACAGAACAAGCAGTTGTGCCAAACTGGAACCTATCTTTGGAGGGTAGTTGTTGGAAAGCCAATGACTATAAGTCATTTGCAGGTTGCTAAAGTGCCTACAACTTCAATACTGTAGTGTCTTTCCCACAGTGGAAGTGTTGGTCAGGGTATAATGGTTTAGAACTCCTCATGCCTATGTGATTCACAACCAGTTTGGTGATCTGCGTAATAGGGTTTTTGTGCTACTAACAGTATTGCAGACAGAGCAAAACATAGGGAACTATCTGGCCTGTGTTAGACACTGTAAGAGTATCAGACAGGAAGCTAATCTGTTAGCTATGTACATCACACCTTGATATGCAAGGGATGCCATGTCAACATCTCTGGAGGTTCTGGCCAAAAACAATGAACTATATGTGACCAAAACAGAACCAACTGTCCAGGAAACCCTAACAACACTGGAAAGAGTATGTACTGGTGCAGACCATTTTATTTTCACAATATTATAAATGTATTTTTATATTGCTAGTGCCATATATATTGAACACTTACATATTGCTAGCCCAATATATATTTTATATTAATTTACTGCTTAGTTTTATACTTTCCTGAAGCTGCAATTTAATATACAATACCAAAAGATTACTGGACAGATTTGCTGCCTTTTTTTTGTTTGTTTATGTTAGAAAGCCAAATTAGGAGGGGAAAAAAAAAAAAAGAAAAAAAAAAACTCTCAGAAATTGAGGAAAAAAAAACAAAAACAAACCAGAACATACAGAACCTATGTGATACTTCTCATACGACCTTGTGAGAAATGCATGTATTTCCTAAGCATGCAAATCATAACAGACATGATGTATGATGGTGGGCAAGTGGATAATGATCATGGGGAGTTCCATGATTTCAAAGTAATTCATGACCAATACCCAAACATGCCAGCAGCTTGTACAAATACCTGTTCATCTTAGTTTCAAACAGTGCAGTACTTTTCCATTCAAAGTCTGCATGAGCTCTGTCTCAGTAATGCCAAGCTTAGTAGCCCTGGAACAGTACATTCTCTTCTAAATCACAGAACGTGCACAAATGATGACAAGCCATGGTGTCCTAGGTTATATTCAAATTTACAATAAAACAAGATTTAATGGCCAGAGCTACTTTCGAGCTATTGCAAAGAGTGTAATGAATGTTACATTTGCCCACATAAATACCTCAGAATCAACATTTAAAATGCTAAAATTGCTTAGAATACCTAGTGGGAAAACGTTTTAACACAAAACTAAATTCTCAACTTCTTTGAAATGCAGAATGGAAAACCTGGAGGAAGAGGCAGTAGGAATGTTTTTTGAACCTACTGATCTTGAATGCTTTTTATTTATTTTTTTTATTATTTTTTTTTTCCAGACAATACATAAAAGTCATTAAAAAGTTAATAGCTCAAGGTCTGTGGTTTATTCTTTGTTATGGTGACTGAATAATGTATGAAACAAAAACCCAGATCTACCAAATATTAAGAAACTAAGTCCAGTGAAATCACTTTGAAGCCAGCATGAAGTTAGGTGCTAGGTGTCATCATGGATTTGGGCGATTAAGAAATCTTTGCCTTTTGTGAGCCATGAGATTAAAACTCTCAGTGCAGGTCTGACAAGAGACAAACTTTTTGCCACAAAAGGGTATGATGAGGCATAATTTAGTTGTGTAACACTGAGAGTGCTCTCTAGTTCTTGTCTACATTCCATAATACAGGATAAATTTCACTTAACTACATGGTGCAGGAAACTTTAAGTTGCTGACTGCATACATCTCTTTTGAGTATCAAAATCTAATGGCAAAAGAGCAGGAGAACCCTGTCCATTCAGAAAAATTGTTTGTATAAATAGACGTCAAATGAAGGAAACTTGCATTTAAGCCTCAAACAGAACAAAGGAAGAAAACACATGCAGAAGTGCTCATTGATCTGTTCATCCAAGACCTTGAGATGCTTAAGCAGTGAAGAGAAGTAAAAGATTATTTCCCTTGCTATATCCTCCACATCAGCTTCTTAGTCTGGTCTGGCACAGTGCTGCTTACACAGGCAAGAAATTAATTACTTTCATAAATACCTTATTTGATCACTTCCTTTCTGTGTATACTCAGAATACACAATGCATCTGTGAAGAAAAAGAAGCATTCTATGCTATTTCTACAGTTTACTAGAAATCCAAACTGTTTATATCAGCACTGGATGTGAAACACTTACTGAGGGAAAAAAGAGGAAAAGGTAGGAGCTGATAAATGGGTTTGATCTTATGTTTCATCATGCAGTGTGTTGACATCCATCACAATTTCAATGACACTTTGACTTGTGCAATATTTGAACTGAATGGCAGTGGTCTAAGAGTAATTTAAGTACATAATTCTTCATCTTCTCAGCTCCCCATGTTTCTGAAGACTTCCACTTCCACATTTGTGGCCATGTGGATGCCACAAGTTGTTTTTATTAATCTCAGTTATGTTTAGACCTGCAACTTTAAAGAAATCCGTGAAGTGAAAGATGGCAAGGGAGGGTGGATATGGCAAGGGAGGGTGGATCAGGAGCTACTTAGTAATTATTCAGGCTGTTCATTGCTTTGTGTCTGTGTGAATATTTCTTAGTTCCTCATCTGACCTATCGGGCAGGACAAGCACCAACTTCCTCTAGAAAGCAGGAAAGAGATAATGAAAGAATAACTGATGAGGAGGGACCTCATCATGTTTGATGCTGCTAAGGAAATAGGGATGCACAAAGATTTGAAATAGACAAAAAGTACATCATGCAAAAAGAGACAGAGAGCCCCTCCATGGTGGTTTTGGTGGTTTCTAAGAAGCTAAGTTTGCCCTAGTAGCCATTGTGGTGTGACATACTTTAACCATCATTTATATGTAGAATTGTTCCTTAACTTTCTTCTTGTTTTCTCCCTCCTTAGTTAACATATAGGTAACTGGAAACAAATTGTTTGATTGCTTTTGTACAGGATCAATAGGCTACTTTCCTTTTTTTTTTTTTCTTTCTTTTTTTTTTTTTTTCTTTTTTTTTCTGTTCCTACAAGGCCAATTGTTTGTTTCCCGAAATTTTGGGGATTTTTATCATAAATTGACTCAACTGACTTTAAAGCAGTAACTTCAAGATAAAGCAACTTTTAATTGTCAGGTAAATCCATTTTCCTGTGTGATGTGTAACACAAAAAATATGTATCTTATTATGTTTTGTATAGTTTGTGCTTCTTTTATACTTCAGATAGGAATCAGTTTATTCCTGTGTCTTGGAAAGACTAAGAAGAGGGGAATCAATTTATGCTGTTTCAAGCTGCCTTGACTAAATTGTTCCTTGTATTCCTGATAGCTCTATGCTATACTTTTATCAGTACAGCAAGTCAGATCCAAAAGGTCACAGAGGTAGGCTGTGTAGAAGTTATCAAATGGTTCATAAATGGATAAAAACCACAACAGATATAAAATTGAAAAATATACGCAGATGTTAACTAGAAGTCCATTAAAATAAGCAAGAAAAAAAGTAGCTTATATGTAAAAGGGCACAAAGACATCTGGAGAAGAGTGAAAAGAAGTGTTTATGACAATATTACTTGCAAGCAATCTGATCCTGTTTCAGCCAATTGATGGCTGTTTTCATCACCTGAGGATCCTCTTATCATAACAATGTTGCAGTTTGCACTTGGGTGTCTAGGTAATTCTAATCCTCAATCTCATGAGCAGCGCATCCTAATTACAGAGCGGGGAACATTTTTTTTTTCTATGCAAACAAACGTGTGATGTCTCTTAAGTGTCCTTGCTGGCCTCAAACTCAGTTACACCAAGGTTTCCAAACTATTTTGCTGGCATCGCTGCCTGCTGTGGCAACAACAGGCACCACCAGTGATGGCAGCAGCTGCAGCTGTGGGGTCCATGACAAACTACTTGCCATTTTGAAATGGCTGGAGTGCTGCTTGTTGTACATAATTTGTATTACGTTAGCTGACAACAATACATCTCTAGGGTTATGACAAACACAGATTGTTGTGTGCTTGAGTTTGGAAATGTGAACATAGTGCAGCTGAACAAGGAGATGCCATGGATTTTAAAGGATCCAAAAAAGTTTATCGTGCAGGCAATGGTAGGTGACTCCCTGGCCACTGTGGCACAGCTAAAAGAGTGGGGAAGGACATATTTACAGACTCTTCTGGAAAAGAGGTTTTGCAGGCATACACAGCTCTCCACCTGTTTGATGGACTTATGTAGATGAGGGAGACTATTGCTGATCCTAAGAGCAGCTGAGCAAAATCATTGTGGAGCCAAGAGTCACCATGGATTTAAAGTGGAAGGACTGAATCCATTTGATGGGGCAAATGGCACTGAGACCCAAGTCATTGAATTCACTTGGTAGGTAGGCTGCCTGGACCTACTTTTAGAAATCCTATAAGGAGACTTCCTGCTATACTGTTTTTCGAAAGTGGTTATTTTACAACATCCAAGGTTTTACCCTTGAAACTGGACAGGATTATTGAGGATATTTTCTTCTGTGCTCCTCCTGTAGCTTTCTAATTATCTCATCCTATTTCCCCCTTTTTCTTCACTTTGTCAAACCCAAGAACATCATCGACAATGACTATGCTGCTTTCACTAAGGAATAAAACATTCCACTGAACTCAGGATCACTAGCTTTATTGCCTCAGAGTTGATAATTGGTTTGGATCAGCTCACTGTAAGTGGCATAAGTAGACAGACTGATGACTTTGTGCAACTGAATGTCAGATTTTCTCTTCTGGGATTAAAACAGTGCAGAAACAAAATGCGTATATACTGAAAGCTTCAGCTGTGTTCTGCTTCTTGTGTTATTTCCAACTATATATTTTTTTTAATTTAGACCAATAAAGTAAGTAAACAAAATCACGGTTTACCGTGTTTGCAAGAACGCTATTAATATCCAAGTTAGTATTTACAGTTCTAAAAAAATCCACATTGTAAAGTTTCTACTAATGTTATAAACGCAAAAAAAGGGACACAGTGTAAATATTTAAAATACAGCTTTAAATAGCTTATGGATAGAGTATATGGAGATGGCAGATGCAAACTGTCTTTTCAACACATTTAGCTAGCTTATGAAACAGGCAAGGCATTTGACATAGCTCTGATTCATAAAACTTATAGCCCTTTTTTTTTTTTTCTTTTTTTTTTTTTTTTTTTTATTATGGTTCAGTTACTATGAGCTAATTGAAAGGTCTGAAGCATATTTAGACTTCCAGCTTGCATATGCAGGTATATATATGTATATGCTTGTATATGTATATGACTCCCTCAGACAAACAGCCTACAAATCTTTCTTACAAATTCCTATTTTGCAGAAGCTTTCAATTGTATTTTCATTTTTCATTGCAAGACAGTTATATTTTCAAATGGACTGGCTGCTTATCTTTGTGTAGCTTTAACAACACTTTTAGAAAAAAAAAAATGAATGGCTTCTAACTCTCAATAAACATAATGAGTCATATTAACAGATGTGGTCTTGGCTGTCACCACAGGTAAGCATGCTGCTATCTCGTGACTTCCTGTGCAACGTAATTGATTGGTGTGTGAGTGTCACCATATCTGTTGCTCTATTTAAGTGCTGTAATCACTATGGCCACTCTAAATAGACACTTGGAAATCTAATATAGTGGGCGAAACTGACAACTATTGTAAAAGGACAAATCATTTCAGATGGTGTAAGAGAGTTAGAAACCCAACTTTAACAGAATACCTACCACTGTAGGATTCTTTGCAACTTGCTATCAGGAAATAAATTATGTACCAACAGATGCAAAAATATCTTAGAAGGTCACTCCAGTTGGACTGTTTCTGAAAAAATGGTATGTACATACTAATCAATCAAATTATTTATTGTCAGAGAGGAAGGGGTAGTATAGAAGCAGCAATAGCCAAGAGAAGAGCTTTATTTTCTTTCATTATGAAGGTGATTCATAATGATTTATAATGCCAGTGTTAAAATTCTTTAAATGACATCCTAATGCTTTAAATACACTGGATAATACTTCACAATGTCATCCCATTGAAGTCAGCTGTCTTCATAGTTATCATAATTTTCACTAAGTAAAAGAATGGATCTATCCAAGAAACAAGGTTATAATGCATTTTTTTTGAGGTATTACATTAATTTTATACTTTAATTAAATGAAGAGATAATGAAATATGATACAAAAAACTTCCTTTTCATAAAAGTGAAACATTCATTGAGAAGATAGTATAGTGCAGACACTTGAACTTAATACAGGCTGCATCCTTAGACATCTATTCTGCATTATGTTTCTTGCTTTGAAATATAGTGCAGTATCTCTATTCCAGAAAACAAAAATAGAGTCTTTAGGCAGAGAAAATGTTGAAGAAAAAATCAATAAATTATCCAGGGTATATTCAACTAGATGTATTTGGAAATTTTTTCTGATGAATCCCTTCCTCATGCATCTGTCCAATGTTTTCACCTTCTACAGTGCTGAGTACCTAGTGCATTTTGGCATTATGCATATACTATGATTTTTTTTCCTCATCTTCAGTTTATAAAGATTCTTATTAAAGCTCAACTTTCTGTCAGGAAAGGAAATACTTTGATAGTATTTTCCTAGTTTGTCGATTCCTCTCTGTTTTCCCTTTCCCACAACACCACCATATGACAATACCCTCTAAAAGCCCCTTCTCCTGACAAAGATTTGCCACTTTTCTATTTTTTATTTTTTTAACCTTAGCTCTGGACTCATTAATTGTGATATCTAAAATCTTTACTCTGATATTACCAGTGCTAGTCCTTCACATTTTCTCAACTCTATGGGAGGTATTTTCACTAAAATACTAAAACATCTTTACATTTATCATTATATATATATATTATATATGTATATTATATTTATATATAATTCCCTTTGATTTCTCTGCCACTTTTCATTCCATGGTACTATGAAGTTTTCCTAATACTTTGCTGTTGGTCTTAGGAGCTGCATTCTTAAAAATGGATAAATGATTCGGGTTTAGATCCCCAAGGTACTTAAGCACCTAATTCCCACCGATTCCTAGGGCCTATTTTTAAGTTAGTACTTAATGAGTTTCAAATGTTAAAGGGTGCTTTCAATACTTATGTGGCCAGGTCTAAAAAATAAACCTTGAAGTTTATTTCCACAATTTATGCAGCCTTGGGACTCCTCTGACTGACATAATTGCATCCTGGAATTCTTCCTTCATCACGTTACAAAGTCTTTTGGTTGCTTTTTCCTTACAGGGACTATCCAGAAGTTAGGAACTTAACTATCCCTACATATCCCATAGAATTACCTAGTGATGATAGACAACTTCTGTAAGGAGAAGTTTCTAAGTTGCTTGACTTTTGCAGGTTAGAAAGCTGTTCTTCATCTGTCTTCTTGAGTCACTAAGCTTTTCTGGTCGTGAACAGAGCTAGCATGGATGAGTTACAATGCTTGGTGCTTTTCAGCAGGCTGGGGAAAGATGAGCTTCAGAATCAGAAGGTCTATCCTTGTCAAATGTTGATTTAGGAGACTTCATGTAAATTTAAATACTTTATTCTAAATATTTTGGTGTTGTCAAGCTTCAATGTGATCAAAATAATAGAAAAGCTTGAAAATGTGCTTCTCTGAACCACAGACCAAATCCCTGGTTTGAAAATCAGTAAAACTCTTAGATTCTGAAGCACGAAGATGAAATCACACAGACCTTAAATCTGTGATACTACTCAGAGTATATGAGATGCTTTCTTGATTGCACAATTACCTATTTTAGTATATGTGGTTAGATAATTTGACTGATACATGCTAGCACAAGGAAACATTGTTCTTTACCAAAAGGCTAGCCATAGTGACTGTTCCAGCATCAGAGAACTGTATAGTCTGACTTTCAGTCTAATGCAGATGGGGCCAAGGAATCATCTGAGAATTAGTTCAAATGAACTAAGCAATTTTGTGGCACTTTCAAAATAAAGTGCAGAAAACAAAGTATGATGTATATTTCAAAAAGTAGAAACATGTAACTCTTATGTTGCCCCATATTGCATTAGGTATTGATCACAGTCCACTATTTTTTTATGCGAACTCTAATTTTTGAAACATTTATTACTAAAGTGAATCTTCATAAGTAGCCAGTATTCCTCTTCAGTGATATTTAGATTTTCCATTAAAAGCAATTAGTTCACTGCAAATAGGTAAACAAGTACCCTCCAGTGACTACCTAACAAAACAAAAACTACTCAAAGATATTGCATTAGAAAAAAAACCTTCTGGTACAAAAGGTACATTTGCAGCCAGAAATGAAAATGGATGGGGTTTGATCAGAAGTATTTAAAAGAGAATGCTTCAAGGAGCACTTGATGAATATTGATGCTCCTCCCATGCTGAGCAATGCATCCCACCTCTTTTAAATAAGCATCTGGCTACACAGAGCAAGCCACCGGATGACATACCTGGTGGCTTCACACGTCACAAGAACTTACTGATATAAGAATCTGATAAGGATTCAAATAGTCATATCTTTATTTTCTTTATATATGTGTTGCTTCCGAGAGAAATCACCTGCAAACATCTTGAATGGTAAGCGGAATATAGTTTTCCTGTAGCTCAAATTCTGTCGCTCAAATTTTTGTTGGGCCTATTTTCGTTACGCTTTTAGGGAGCAGTCTGTTAAAAATACAGGATAGAATGTGTGGAATTCATATTTAAATGTAAATTTGTCATACTTTCAGCTAATTGAAGAACTATATGATACATAGCATAGTGAGTTTTAATAAAAACTACCTTTTCCAAGCAGGAAAATGCAAGTAATGTACAAATAATGTGCCATCCTTTCATGTTCAGTATGAATTTACATTTCTTTTAATTGGCAGTACTTTTTCACAATCTAGCTTTTATTTTGGCCACCAGATATTGTTTCTTTTCCCCAGTAGATCCATATGAAAATATAGATATCTATCTAAATATTGCACCTACCTTACTAGTAAATATTAACTATTTGTTAGTAACTGAAATATTTAATTATATTTGCTAAGACTAAAATAGATGATTACTGACATCATCATTTCATATCTGCTACATATGACATAGAAAATATATTTCAAACAAGTGCTATATCTATTCCACCTAATAAACATATAGAATTTATTCATAGAGAAACACAACATCTCATTGACTCTACCTTCCTCAAGCTAGGATGGGAATGTCCAGAACTTGAGGAAATCAAGTCAAGAATCAGCAAGTTATAAGGACTGTCTAACATATGGAATATTGTATTTAAATACATTTCATAAATATTTAAATACATTTCATAAAGACAATTTGGCCTTTGTCTCTTTCCTGAATTATATTTGTTTAAACAAATTTAAAAAGAAATTCTATTTCTATATTTTACAAATTCAGATATGTAAGCACCATTTTCACTCAATTATATATGTAGACCCATTTCAAGATGTTCTCATCAATTCTAAAATATATATAGTTTATTTGTACTGTATGGCATAAATTTTAATAATTCTAGTTTTGAACAAGTTGTGTTGTTGTTTTTTGTTTGTTTGTTTTTGTTTTTTTTTTTCCTATCCTGACAGAAATATAGTTTAATATATAGTTTAATACCAAAAGTTCTGCTTCACGATTCCAGTGTAGTTTCATGGGCAATTCTTTGAGAAGAAAATAAAATAAAATCATATAGACATTTAGGAAAATAACACTGATGTTTCAAAGAATTGCAAGACATGGTTCATAAGAACTGCATTCTATTTTGAAAAACTGGCATTCTGTTGTGGTTATACCATTCTGTGAGGATCCACAGACAGCGTAACACAAAGAGCTCAAGTGTTTTCTCCTTTGGCAACATCGTTCTATTTTTTACTCACAGTTACTCATATAAAATGTTCAGGTTAACCACTGGAAAGGTAGGAACTATGTCTCCTTTAGATATTAGAAATTCTGGGAGTGCAAGGCATGCACTCTGTCCAGAAACTGCATATGAGAAGGTTAGAGAGTTAAGTGAATCCTCTTCGTGTGAAAAATGAAAGTATAGCCAGCAGATTCTAAGGGGAAGACAGGCTTTGGATGGATAATATGTACAGAAAGAAAATAATGTCAGGTAAATAGAAGAAAAGGAGGATTAAGCAACCATGAAATATAAACAGATAAACCAATGGAGAAGAATTTGCAAGAGAGAGATGGTAGGATGATATTGTAGACAGGGTAGAGTTACCATTGTAAAAATAACCTTGAAATGATGACATAATATGCACTGTTATTTTACATTCAGCATTTAGGATGAAGAACCGCATGCATGTTAGGACAGAAATGGTGATATAAAATATGCAGCTATTGAGGAAAGAACAAACAGCACTAAGAAAAAATGTTTTCTGAATAGAACAATGGTCAGCAAGAAAGTCCTTAAATTAGACTGTAGGTATATTTAGGCTTCTTAAATATGAGTGTCTTGCCTAAAACAAACTCCTGCCTAACCCTTACATGTATGAATATCCTGAGGCACGTGTATTTCATGTTTGTTTCTCCAGTTGTTTACAGCTGGTACATCTACAGGTATATCTTTGCAATGTCCAGAAATGAAACCAATTTGCACATAATAGCCAAGCTTAAGACTGATTGGACATTATGGACCAGAAAGTTTCTGAAGCCTGATAGTTCAACTTTTCCTAAATTTGGCTGTTAGTGGATGTCCAGGGTTGAGGTCGCTGCTTCAAAGATGGTTGCTGGGTTTGGTCAGTGATAGCTGAATGAAAAACTGTAAACAGTCCTGGAGGCGGAAACAAGAAGGTAAGTTTTCCAGTGAGCTAGACATCAGCACTTTGACCCTGACATGGTCCTGGGCAACCTGCTCTGGGTGGCCCTGCTTGGGTTGGACCAGGTGACCTCCAGAGGTCCCTTCCAACCTCATCCATTCTGTGTTTCTGTTTCAGTCTCTGGCTCTACATTAGCACAGCTTCATCAGGAGGAGTAGAGAGCATCACTACCAGAAAGCAAGCTACCATACTGTGACCATGATTGTTTTCTTAAAAAGTAGGAAAAGTCTGAGGGAGGCTTATGTTGCAGTTTTCAACTGTACATGGTATGTAAGAAGCCCTATGCTTGCAAGAGGTAGCTTGCAAGGAACGTCTTAGCTCCCTTATTCACAGGAGGATTACTGTTTGAAACAGGTACCTGGGTCACATACACCTGCACACACTCCACTCTGAAGCATCTAGCTCTCGCAGGGGCAGGGTGTTTGGGATTGTATTCACTTTTGCAGTAGGCTACCACCCTTTTGTAGATCCAGCTTACATGCTTCTTACCTGAAGAATTAAGAGCAAGACTCAATATGTCTAACATAGTATTTCATATCTGGATATCACCAGGAAAAAGAAAAAAAAAAAAAAGGAAAAAGAAAAAGAAAGAAAAAACACTAAACACTGCAGCATAGTGTAATAATTACTGTTTTCTATATTCACTTTTTTTGAATGAGGTATGTGATAAATCTGTCAGTAACTTAAAATCTTCTACAGAGGATTACAGCATGTTCCTTACTTCAGCAAAATATCAAGAAGAAAAAATACAATGAAAAATCCATTAGGTGTATCTGTAAAATGTGAGTTAAATGAGTTAAATTCAACTTTTTTCTCAATTGCAAGTATAAAAATGTTTCTAAAAACTTTAAAGAGACAGTGTGTTCAAACTTGATTAGGCAGTAGGTCAGATTAATTTCTAGATGTCTAACCAATATCTGAAGTAACATTGGAAATTCATTTGGCTTACTGAATTAAGCTGACAATACAAAATCCTCAATATAATTTTACACTTCATAATTTGTATAACACTGTTGCCAAATAAAGCACTTCCAAAGCAGAAAACATACAGTACATTCTTTTCACTACTGTTATTTGCTTGAATTTTCAGATTCTATGCCTACAAATTTAACAAAATTGCAGTGCTCAATTACTAAGGCTACAGGACTGGAATGGTGCATATTTACTGTATATACAATTTAATTATTAAACAATCATTTTTAATG
The DNA here is from genome assembly GCA_011074415.1 of Stictonetta naevosa. Taxonomy (NCBI): domain Eukaryota; kingdom Metazoa; phylum Chordata; class Aves; order Anseriformes; family Anatidae; genus Stictonetta; species Stictonetta naevosa. Next base: position 122,642,627 of record CM021698.1, on the reverse strand, counting down.
AAATGTTACTCTGTGGTTACTTTTAGTGAAATTTGCTTGTACTAATGGATCCACTATTCTACCATTAGCAAGATCCTGTTTGAAATAAAATGGTATAAATGTATTTTAATCCACTCTTGGGAAAAACAGTCATAAAAAGGTTACTCTTTGACTACTTATGTGAATTAGTTCCTTATGTCAAAGCATTATGTAGAAACAAAAGCTGTGGTCAGCCTACTTAAAATTCCATTTGATTCCTCCTGGGAATGGAAAATCTGTATTATTTTTCATAGTCTGAACATTCTTCTGAACATTTACTAGAAGACTGAAACTAACAGTAATTCTAAAAGAAGGGGGCAGCATTATCAGATTCATGAAAATAAGTAAAACTGGTTGTTTGAGGATCATGACATCTATTTTTTCACAGCATTATTCTGACTGCAATTTAGAGAGGTTTAAGAAAAAATGGATGATATGAATTTAACAATGTTTCAGTGATCTCTGTCTTTATTTCCAGGTAATGATTCTTGCAGAAAACAGCATTTGTTTTATTTACACAGCATCTAGACTGTTATTTGTTTAGCTGCATTTTTCATAAAGAGGGCTATAGACAACAGAAAAGTCAAGGCTAGACAGGGAATTAAAAGGGGCTTCACCATGGAAAGATGAACAATCTCACCAACTGGGCCTGCTCTTAATAGAAGTAACATGAAAAGGATTTAGAAATACAAAGGGCTCCTCCAGTGACTTAATCTCAAGACACAGTTAGAATCGCTGAAGTCACTAATGGCTAGCTTTCTTGAGTATAGCTTTCTAGCAGAAATTACCCTCTTTCACGGTCACGGTTAAAGATGACATAAAAATGTACCTTAAATGTGCTGCTGTTGAACATATACAGTACCTATGACTTCCATAGAATGTGGGCTGAATAAATTTATTTTTTTTTATTTTCATTTTTTTAATGTTGCCTGAAAAATCATATGACTGAAGGTCTACACCACAAGCATTTAAAATCACTGAGTTAGTTTTAGGACTATATAATCTTAGGATTTTAAGCCTATTGAGTTAAGGGTGTGTAACTTAAAGCAACTTACTATACATGGTTCTGGAGTTAAAGGCTCTAGGATCAAAACAGTGAACACAGTGTTAATGGAGAGAAGTCTGGCATTACACATGGCTGTGGAACTATCTGAAGGAATTGGCAAATGCAAAGGTATAAATGATGCCAGTGATACGTGCATTTGGGAAAGTCCTTCAGTAAGGTCCCTCCTTGTTGTCTCTATGAAACAAAAAATGTCCTAGGAAAGGAAGGCAGGATTTTCTGAAACCAATTAAGGGCTACAAAACACAGAATAGAAATAAATGGATAATATTTGCAAACCAGGGACGTTCCTTAGGACCCCACAAAATCATCATTGGGACCAGTGGTGTAAAGATACTCTGGTAACCAGGAAGGCATTATTGAATTTTTCAGAATGGCCAAAAATGAAGATAACTGTGGGGTATCCCACAAGATTTGGTGATAGAGTAATGCAATGTCAAATGAAATTTAATGTTGATAAATGCTAAGTGGACACACAGGGGAACCATAAACCCAACTACCCTCACACAATAATTAATGCTATTTATACTATCACCACTCAGAAAAGGGATTGTGGTGGAGCAGAATAAATTCTTTAGAGACTTAGCTCAGTGGCATTAAAAAAAGCAAATACCATTGTGAACATTTAGGAGAGGAATGAAATAAAAAAACGAGCAACTAATTAATAGCATTGTGTGACTACAAGATTTCTGCTCATAGGTCTTGTCTTCCCATTTCAAAAGGAGCATCAAAAAGATGCAGAGTAGTAGGATGAGGACGATCAGGGATACTAAATGGCTTCCCTCAGAAAGGAAACCATGCAAACGCAGCCCCATCAGAAAGAAGAGTTGGAAAAAACTTCTTGAAATATTGAGCACTAAAAGGAATAAAAAATGGGAAACAGCTCTCCATTTCTCCAAATAAAAACGCTAGGGAGCACTAATTGAAATTATTGGTAAAAATAAACTTTTTTTTTTTTTTTTTTTTTTTCCCCCCACAAATACACAATGAAATTATGGCACTTAGTGCCACAGAATGTTGTGGTACGAACAGCATAAAAAGGGCTCCAAAAGGGCAGGAACAAAGTAATGGAGAATTACAAAATGATGGGTATTAAACAGGCTGGACTGGGTGCAACACCTGGGTCATGAAGCTGTTGAGGGTCGCAAACCATGACCTTGCAGGCAGAAAGCGCTCCACACGCTTCCTATTGTTTTTCCTGAGCATCTGCCCTGGCCGCTACGTTGAGCTAGGACTGCAAGCCTGACCTTTGGTATGGCTTTTCTTATCACATTAAGTAAACTGTTAGCTTTCCTGAATTACAAACGATTTCATTAAAGACTCAGTATGACTCAGTTAAAGTTGCTTTAGTGGTTAACCCTTTGAAATACGTCACACCGCTTTTTTCTACGCTTTTTCCTACAGCTTTCCTAAACTGCTCTGGATTTTCTGGTACAACAACGGCTAGAAGAAAGTCCTCTGAGTCCCCACTGTGCCGCTACAAGGCAGGGACTGGCCCAGAGGAGTGTTTCTTCTCACAGTTTCGAACCGGGTGCCCCCCATTTGTGCACTGCCTCTTCCTTCGTTTCAGGTTTCTCCTTCACAGATGCTCTGAGATCTCTAGGGCTGCCTGACCAGTAGATACTCCGGAAATCTCGCAGCACTGAGGGAATTAAACAACAACAACAAAATAAGCGTGGGCGCTCAGATCCCTCCCCACGTTGACCCCACCGCAGGCGGCCGGCCGTGGCACCGCTCTCCGACGGCGGCGCCTGAGGGAGCCGGGCTTCTCCCCTTTCAAGGACCCGGGTTTCTCCCCCTTCAAGGAGTCGGGTTTCTCCCCTGAGGGAATCGGGCTTCTGCCCCGAGGGACGACCCGGGCGCTGCCCCCGAGCGGATGCACGATCTCTCCCCCGCCCCGGGAGTGCCATCAGCCCTCGAATCCGCGACACCCGAAGCCCCCTTCGGGCCCCCAGGCGCAGGGGCGGCCCCGGCCGGGATCGCTTCTCCCTCCCGGGGGCAGCGGCGGAGCGCCCCCGCCCGTTTTCCCCGCCTCTTGCTGGCTTCGCTGCTGGGCAGCCGGGTCCGTGCCTCTGCGGCAGCCGCCACTCGGTCTCTCGCCCCGCAGGTAGCCGGAGCGGGCGGGGCGGGCGCTGCTCGGAGCCGGGCGGGCGGGCGCCATGAAGCGCTCTCTGTGGCGGCTCTGCCAGTCGCGGGAGAAGGCGGCCGGGTCCAGCGCCTACCAGGGCGTCGTCTGCGAGGCGGATGCCGCCTCCGTCGCCTCGCAGGATGTCTTCAAGGTGCGTGGGGAGGGCAGCGGGTTCTGCTTGGTGGTGCGGGGTGGGGGTCCCCGGGATGAAGGGTAGCCGGGGTTGAAGCTCAGTGGGGATACTGGGCTTCCCCATGGCAGGGACTTGGAGCGAGGGGCGTGAGGTGGACGAGATGGGGAAAAGGTGTGATGTCCCCGACAGCCTTCCGTCCATGACGCCTTTTCCATGGCCATGTTGAGGTGTCCCCAAAGAACTCTTAAGGGATGGGAGGTGACATGGTGGCGGTGGTGCAAAGGTGCAGAGTAGGGCAAAAGGGAGGGTGTGAGGAGCCAAAATGAGGCTGGCACTCCCCGGCATGGCTCTGTGGAGGAACACCCCTCTTCTAGAGGTCTACAAAGTGATGTGGGCATGAGTAGAACCTTTAGCAAAAACATCCCGAAAAGAAAGTTGAGTACTGGAACTGTTATGGAGGGAAAGGGAGAATAGGACAAGAAGTGATGCATTCATGTTGCAATGAGAGAAACTGAGAAACCTCGACCAGATGCTAGAGAAGCCTTTTGTAACAGTCAGAATAATTAAGCAAAAGAAGAGGTTAATTAGATGACAACCTATTCTTAAAAATCTCCAAAGTTACCTAAACAAATATGCCAAAGTACATGGATGGGTTTGATGTCATTTCCAACATTATGCCCCGTGTGCCAGCAGTAGTTCCAAGCAACACCTCCTCTGCCTTACGTGGGTTGCTGCTCAGGTAGGTGATCTGTCCTTCTGGAGCAGGTCAGGCAAAGCAGAAAGGAGTTGCTGTTGGTTAAAAAGATTGCTCTTTTTTTTTTTTTTTTTTTTTTTTGGTGTTCTTTTGTTTTGTTTTGTTTTGTTTTGTTTTTTGGTTTGGTTGGTTTGGTTCTTTTTTCTTTCAAAGTAAACAAAGTACAAAGAGAACCTAACTGACTTCTTGAATTCCTGTTTTGTTACTGAAACACTGCAGTACTGGCTAAACAATCTTATTTTTGATGTTAGAAATTCTCATCATGCAGTATTTCAGCCACATTTTATCTTACATTGACAAAAAGTCCCAACTTAGTGATGAAATGTGATTTAAATCAGTAGAATGATTTAAAATTATTTACAATTAAAATTACATTATAATGTAAGGAGGAATACAAGATACTTGATGCATATATATAGGGCTCTGTAATAATTTCTTAAATAGTCCTTCAGTATGTATAAAACGTGTAGACGTTTGTATATGTAATTGACCTCTTATTTTATGACTGTTGAGTCATCCTGAATACCCATTTCACAATGATATCGCCTGTTTTCTGTCAACTCTCTCTGACTGCACTTTTGGAGCAGATGCTACCCCTGTGTTTGTCCCCAGTGTCCTAAATCTTTAAACACATTTGTAACATCATTCACATGAGTAATCTCATTGATGTCAATGGGACTATTAAGCTGAAAGAAGTTAAACACATGCTTAAGTGTTTGAATGAGCAGCCCCATAACGTATATTTGCTTAATGAGAGCAAAAATTGTTGAGTCTTTGTGGCTTGAGGGATCCTGGAGATAAAGTTTTTCTTTTCTTTTGCTGCAGAGGAGGGAATGGTGATTTTTGGGATTTCCTTTTTTCTTGCTTTGCTTTCTTACTCATCTTTGAGAAAGTTTGCATTACTTTCAGTATGCATTTTTCTCTCTTTTTTTTTTCTCCCCCCTTTTTCTTAAAAAATCCCTTTAAATCTTTTTTAATAACTTGAATAACTTTAATTTTTTGCCCATTCTATTGCACTCATTTTTACTACCTTTCCTCATCTGCAAGTATGGTTTCTGAAACACTTTAACTTCCTAGAGGAAGAATCTGCAGGCTTTCCATAGTGGGTTTAGGCTGCAAAGAGCAGCCAGCATCAGGGATGTATAAAAATGTCAGAGGGCTGAGCTGTCAGAGGGTTTTTATTGTATTACAGTGTGAAGATGCTGCATTGCTTTGAGCTGAGGCCCATGGGATGCAAGTAGGATAGAGCTGTAAACTGAAGAATTTATTGGTTGCTCTGACATATAATCATAAATTATATATAGTCTGATTTTACAATCACAGAAACCCAAGGACTGGAATCAAAAGCCCATCTCATAATGTCAGTCTCTGTAGAAAAGTTCAGAAGAGGAGATGAACAAGGCTATCAGTTTTTTATCTCTCTTGAATTCGTTTGATTTGGCCACAGCTGCAGAGAGTATATAACAGAAAGTGATGACTTTTTTAGTCCGAGGCTTCCTGGGTTGGAGGGACAATCTTGATCTCACTGCAGAAGATGAAATAATATGTTCTAGATCACTTCCATTTTTGTTAATTTTTATTCTGTTCAGTAAAATCAGTTTCACTTTTGACTTGATCTGATCAGGATTTGTGTACTGCTTTATGAAAGTAAATGAGAAAATATATGTCCAAAATAGGTGATTTCAGATGGAAGTGCCTGTAGGCTGCGGAGCTTCATTAAGAAGAATCGTTCTGGACTTACCAAAGTGGATGAATTAAATGCCACCCCACTGCATCATGCTGCAGAAGGAGGTCAAATAGAATTAATGCAGTTGATTATAGATGATTCGTCCTGTGAAGGTAACACACATTTTATGAAGTATTTTATTTAACAGAATTAAAAAAAAAAAAAAAAGGTCATTAATGAAAGTGTTTGTTACCCAACTGAAGCAGAAATGGTATGTTATCCATATTTCTACATTCAAAAATAGTTGAAACTGTCACATTTTGCAGTGTCTTGGGTATGATTTGGGATACCCTTATTGTCTTAGTACTATTTGCTCTCTAATGCAGTGATTTGATGCATCTTAGATCATTTGGAACTCAGTTTTACAGTCTTCAGATATGAAAAAGAAAACTTCGGAGAAGTACAGCAGGCCTGACCATCTTTCTTATATGCATTATCACATTTTAATCACATTTATCACATTTAAAACACTGGAAACAGAAAAGTGTTGTTGTTTCTTGTACTTTTCATTCAAGTTGTTAATACTTATTAAATATTTCCAAGTCTATTTAGTGTTGATACATAATTGAATATTTTTTGATTGCACATAAGCACTTCAGACCCGTTTTAATGGAGTTCTGATATAATTTAATAAAAATGTCAGTTTAGGAGTAATACATTGAACGTACAGTTCAATATAATGTAGTGGAAACATGCATTTGTTAAGCTTCAGACACATGGTTGGTACTAGCCAAGAGGAAACAGGTATAGAAGTAAGTATGGAGGTTCCCAGAAGAAGATACTAGTTTCTTTCATTATTATCATTTCACTCTTGTTTACTTAATAGTGGGGAAAAATAAATATTTGATGAGATAGGTTATCTAAAGAATTTTAGGGAAGAAGCGGTAAGTGGGAGAACATGGGTTCTTGAATGGTGTAAAAACACTTTCCATGAAAACATGTTGTTTAATAGTTATTAGTCAGTGTAGTGAAACTGCCTAGAACTCCACTGATAGACTGTGGGCTACTGAGCAAACACAAAATGATGCTCATGAGAAATGCTCATTTTTCACCAAAAGACAGACAAATTTTAGATGATTCTGGCTGAAAAATACAATATTTTTTTTCAGTATATCATTTTTGCTTTGATTTTTCAGAGTATATTTTGAAATTAATTTCCAATTTTGAAACTCAAAATATATATGTAGAACAGACCAGTTTTATGACTGACATGAACTGATTTACATCTGTGGTCTTAAACAAATTTGAATAGATGAAGGATTTAACCCTCTCGTAATTTGCAAGCAAGTTTTTTTTGTTATCTCTTATTTTAATTGTTTACACTTGCTTGTTCTGTGTGGCCTCTAAAGCAATGGCTGCAAAGTCAAAGAAGATAGGAAAGAGAAGAGGCAAGGAAAGAGGTAAATCAAGTAACTCGGGGGGGGGGGGGGGGCGGGAGGGGAAAGAGTGTACAATAATGTGCAGGAAATAGACAGATGTTTCACCCTTCCTATCTCTCTGCTATTATAATTTCTAAAGATCTAATAAAAGCTTTATTGTTATTTCCTAACCTCATCAAACTTCCTCTCTGCTATTGTAATTCACTAATACTTTAATGCACTAATATTTTAATAGAACATTTTCTCTCACCAATAACACTGTTTTCAGCACAATATGTAATTAATTTAACACAGCACATTGTGTGAAATGTGATCTTTCTTTTTTTCTCTTTAAAGAAGCACAGTAGCACAGACCTAAACCTTCATTGAAGACACTTTTTTTAGAAAATGATTGTAACATTTGATGATTTTGCTTTGTTTTTGTTTTATTTGCTCTCCTTTGACCTAGTATTAAATGTGATGGATTCTTCTGGAAATACCCCACTGCACTGGGCCACAAAGAAAAACCAGGTTGAAAGTGTTAGTTTACTTCTCAGTAGAGGAGCCAATCCAAACATTCTCAACTCCAATATGATGGCACCTTTGCATATGGCCGTACAGTCCCTGCATAATGAAATTGTTAAGGTAAGTCTAAAGTCCACATAAATATACAGATTTGATAAGCAGCTCAGCAGCAGCTGTGTGCAGAACACCAAGACCTTGTTTGTATGTGCTGTATCCTTGATGTAGCTGCTCATGCCTTCTTTGGCAAGCAGAATATACAACATGCAATACTTATAGAAAGGTTTGGGTCTTCTCAGCACAGCAGAAAGTTCTTTTTAATGTTATTTTTTTGTCATTTGACCAAGTATAATGAAAATGTTTTCATTCCATATATGGTATTTAGACATAATTTTATAATTTGTAAAGTTCTTGAATTTACTAGGTCAATGCAACCACAACACTTTTTTTTTTTTTTTTTTTTTTCACTTTGAAAATGTCTCTTCTTCTAGTTCATCCAAAGGAAAGAAAATCATGTTCCTATCTTCAAGATTTAAAATCCTTTAGAGATTTTCAGTGTTAAAACATTTTACTGTCCTCACATCTTTCACAAAATCTGCATTTATTTTCAATTAAGATTTATAAAACTATAAAATCTAAACTACAATGACATTTTAAAAATGGGCTTTGTAAAAAGTTATTGATTTGGGTTATCTTGCAGCTCTGCCCTTGACTAAGTCTGTGCTCTAAGTTTTTTCCCATTCTGTTCAAGCTAATTTTTATGTGGTTTCTATCATCAAATTCCCTGAGAACAATTAAAATGTGTGAGTTCATCCAGTACCAGAAAATTCAAAAAAATCGTTGGAATTATTGAAGGAGAAATAAATAAATATATGGGTAGAGAAACAAAAATGTGGTGCAGCATGGTCACGTCGTTTCCAGATCCTCTGCTCCTCATAAGTACCTGGGAAGCTGTCATGGAGATACTGGCTAACACTGATAGCACAGTGTTAGCTGTCAACAGGGACTGAATAGGGATATAGGAATTCATGACTAGAACTGTTCCTATTTTTCTTAAGTCTCATCTCCTTTGATCTTATATATTACTGTCCAATAACTGCCTTTGACTAGAGTCTACAGCATTGCCACTTTCCAGAGATTACAGAATATCACAGTAATAACAAACTTCATTTGAAAAACCCTATCTGCAATCTGCTACAGAAAAGGTTTTCTCCCAGTATTAGATAAATTGTTAAACTTTAAGATACTCTGGAGTTACTGCAGTGTTTATCTTAGTTAGGCAGCTGTCTGCCATAAAGAATTTAATTTGTCTGTTCTCACCAGCATTTTTCACCTGCATATTTTTACATTCTTCCTCATTTTGTCCCTCCTCTGCTTCTGCACTGTGGACTTCTGCATGCAAAAAGAGCAAGTCGTAAGAGTTCTATAGCCAATAAACAACAAAAGAAATAGAATAGGCCTTTGTTGTTCTTTTTGCTTATGGGTGACTGCATGTTTTCTTAAATATCTAGATTTTAGTCCAGCATAGCAGTACAGATGTTAATTTGGAAGGGGAAGCAGGAAACACACCTATAATTGTAGCATGTTACAAGGATAATCCTGAAGCACTGACACTCCTGGTAGGTATAATTACCACATTTTTTATGTGATTCTGTTTACTTTGATGCAGTGATATTTTATTCCTATGTTCTTTGCTTAATGAAGGAATGTTCATGGATCCAATATTCAAGATACTTTGCATAGGCATGTGCCTATTTGTGATACTTTTATGAGATGTTTATACTGCAAATAAATATTCAGTGGATGCCCTTACAGCATCCCCATCTATTACATAAAGGCAACATCAGCTGGTGAAAAAATGGGATTTCAAATTCAAAACGAACTTTTTTGGGGGGTCTGAAATACAGCGTTTTATCTTCCCCTATGTCATTCTTCTTTATAGTTTTCATATATATGCTTCTGAAGCATGAAGAAAACTGTTCATGAAATACTTTGGAGCTGTTTGAAAAGATGGTGGGAGTAATTCTTATACATGTTCTGAGATCCTTAGGCTATATGTACTTTGGAAAATTTAGATGTTGTATTTTGTGATTTACAAAACTGTAAAAAAAATCAGGTGTACCCGAGTTCCTTTACTTGCCTGTATGTTGTGTGAAAATGTCTTGCCTGCTTTGTGGAAAAAAAATTAAGATGTGTATGAATCAAGTGACTGTTTTCAAGGCTACTAACAAACTTTATTCTTTTAAGACAGTATATAAGCATATTTGTGTGCCAAACAGAAAAACAACAACAACAAATAATCTTGGGGGTCATAAAAAAGAAGGGAAAAAAAAAGCACATCTATATGTATAGAACTATGGAGGTGACACACAGAAGATGTATAATAAGTTCACAATGCATATAAAACATAAAAAAGGAAACAGCTGCAGAGGAGACTATCTGCAATAATGTATTCATTAGTGAGAATTTTCTGTATATCAATAAGCTATATCCAGACATTGTTTTTCAGATTGAAAATGGTGGGAAAATATGTAAACCAAACAAAACAGGATGTATGCCTATCCATGCTGCTGCATTTTCAGGTGCAAAAACTTGTATGGAAATTCTTTTAAAAAAAGGTAAATACTTTTTAAAAAAGTATTCAGCACAATTTATTATTCGTGGTAACGTTACCAATTTACAGGTTTACATATCAACTGTAAATAAGCACTTAAAACTGTAATGGAGCTTAGTAGAACTTAATGCAATTATTCCTATGAGCAATTCATGCTATTAACTTTTGTAGGATTGCAGCAGAAGCTTCACTGTGTTACTAAATGTGTGCCCATCCATTGTTTATTGATAAATTTGAAAAGTGGGAGGGGGAGAAAGTTATTCCACAGTTAATCTAATTGTTATTTAAAAAAATGGTATCTTCTGTTATCTCATCTTTACTTTCCATTTATTTTCATCTCTCAGGTGAAGAATTGGGTCACTCTGCTAAAACCCACATCAATTTTACCAATAATGGGAAGTGCAGTCCACTTCATTTGGCAGTTCAAAGTGGAGACTTAGAAATGATTAAAATGTGCATTGAATTTGGAGCCCAAATTGATCTGAAACAGGTAAAACTTGGCAATGCAGTGAAATATAGCTTTGATAAAACCTAGGTATCTGAAACTCTGAGTAATACAAAGAGAAGATGAATAGATATTCATTGCTCATTGCATTTTCCAATGCAATGCCTAGGGAGCAGCAAATGAAAACAAGTCTCTAGTTCAAATCAGGCAAAATCATATTATAGAACCATAGAATCATAGAACAGCTTGGGTTGGAAGTGACCTTAAAGATAATCTAGTTCCAAGGCCCCAACTAGATCAAGTTGCCCAAGACTCGATCCAACTTTCCTTTTAACATCTCCAGGGAGGGAGCATCCACAGCTTCTCTGGGCAACCTGTTCCAGTGCCTCACCACCCTCTGAGTGAAGAATTTCCTCCTAACGTCTCATCTAAATCTCCGCTCTTTTAGTTTAAAACCATTCCTCCTCGTCCTGTCATTATCGACCCAAGTAAAAAGTTGTTCTGAATCTTTTTTTATAAGCCCCCTTTAAGTATTGAAAAGCTGCAATGCAGTCTACCTGGAGCCTTCTCTTCTTCAGGCTGAACAACCCCAACTCCATCAGCCTTTCTTCATCGGAGAGCTGCTCCAGCTGTCTGATAAACTTTGTGGCCCTCCTCTGGACCCACTCTAACAGACCCACATCCTTCTAATGCTGGGGGCCCCAGACCTGGATGCAGCACTCCAAGTGGGACCTCATGATAGCACATTAGAAGGGGACAATCCCCTCCCTTGATCTGCTGGCCACTCTTATGTTGATGCAGCCCAGGATGCAGTTGGCCTTCTGGGCTGCAAGCTCATGTCGAGCTTTTCGTCCACCAGAATGCCAAAGTTCTTCTCTGCAGGGCTGCTCTTCCCAGAATTCCATGAGTTCTTCTCCCAGGCTGTGCTCATGTCTGGGATTGCCCCAACCCACGTGCAGCACCTTGCATTTGGACTTGTTGAACCTCATTAGGTTCATGTGAGGCCACTTATCTAGCTTGTCCAGATTCCTTTGGATAGCATCCCTTCCTTCTGTTGTATCAACTGCACCGCTCAGCTTGGTGTCATCTGCAAACTTGCTGAGGATGCACTTGATCCCACTGTCTATGTCACTGATAAAGATATTAAACAGTACTGGTCCCAGGACTGACTACTGAGGGACACCACTGATCACCAGCTTCCATTTGGGCATACAGCCATTGATCACCACTCTCTGGGTGCAGCCTTCAAGCCAATTCCTTATCCACTGAATGGTCAAATCCACCCTTCAGATCCATATCTGCCTAATTTGTAGATCAGGATGTCACATGGAAATGTGTCAAAGGCCTTACAGAAATCCAAGCAGATGACATCAGTAGGTCTTCCCTTTCTTGACCAATGCAGTCACTCCATTACAGAAGGCCATCAGATTGGTCAGGCACGATTTGCCGTTGGGGAAGCCATGATGGCTGTCTCAGATCATCTCTTTGTCTTGCATGTGCCTTGGTATTGTTTCCAGGAGGATCTTCCAGGCATAGAACTGAGGCTTACTGGTTTGGGTCCTCCTTCCTACCATTTTTAAAAATGAGAGGGGTGTATCCTTTTTCCAGTCACCAGGGCCTTCACCCAACTGCCAGGACTTTTCAAATATGATGGAGAGAAACTAGGTAACTACATCAGCCAGTTCCTTCAGAACCCTGGGATACATGTCATCATAGACTTGTACCTGTTTATTTTCATCAGGTGGTCTAAAACCTGCTCTTTGCTCCCCCAGCCCTCACCTGCAGGTTCAGGAAAATGATAGACATGGGAAGCCTGACTGGCAGTGAAGACTGAGGCAAAAATGTTGTTGAGTACCTCAGCCTTCTCCATGTCTGTTGTTACTAGTTCTCCCTTCTCATTTATCAAAGGGGGAACAAAATGGCAGTGTGTTATATCACACAAGTTACATAGGATGTCGGGTGTATGAAGAGTTTGCATGGTTTCAAAATGGACAGATCCACAGGAGAAAAAAAATCTGTAACTGCTGGTTACAGTAACATCCCCTCAGGCTCAGGAAGTTGTTGAATCATAAATAGATGCACTAGGGGAGAGCACTCTGGAGAAGTACCACAGTGGTACAGCTTTCTTTTCAAACTCTTTACTATGCACCTTGCCAGAAATGGGATCTTTGATCTGACCCTTTCTCATCACTTTTATTAATCCTCAACTTTGCCCTGGACTTTATAGTGTCATCTTTGTAAACAAGCACAAATTTGTGATACCACTGTTGCACTGTGATACTGTCGGCGTAAAGGCCTGTTCCCAGCTTCGTGTTGAATAGAAAAAACATCTGACATTAACCAAATTGTTTACAAAGCAGAAACCAATTCATGAGAGCAAAGATAAGAGTTTAGCCTTCTTGTATTTGGTTCTTCGACCACACAGCTTTTGAATGAGATGGTCCGTGCTAACGGTTTTGTGATGGGTGAGAACCATTTTGATAGTGCTCATGGCTTTGTGAAAAAAGCCCATCCCAATACATTTAATGAAATTTTCATGTTCTGAAATGGACAAAGACAAAACCCTCAGGCATATATCAAAGCTGATTTGTCCCATATAGCTAAATGAAATTGTGTTTTGGCAAATCTTGTTCCAATCATTTATTTATTGTTTAATAGTCATTATGCCTGTTTAGATTATAATAGTTAATAACTTATTAGATCAAGTTCTTTTTAATGAAACCTGCAGAAAATTGTATTTAAGAAGCACTTCTAAGGAAGATAAAGAAGTCAGAGATATTTTTAAAAATGCATTTTCTGTATTACGTGTTATGGAGGCAGTTTTGTTTGCTTATTCATTTGTACTGTTCTGCCTATGTTTTTCTGTGTTTTACTTCTGCATCATCTTTTCTATTTAAGGCTGTTGCTTGTGCTTGTTTATTAATTCAAGTAGAAAATTGTTAAGACTCATTATGGTATATTGTAAAGGATTGGCGTAGAATAATGATAAGTTTTGTAGTGATCCTTTAAAACTGTCTCTTTAATGGTTTTGGTCTTTAAGATCTCTTTAGGGATCTTAATAGTTCCACTATTTTAGCTAGAGACTATTTTCTTCACATGAGTAGGAATTCAGGCATTTAGGAAATATGAATGCTGTTTAATAGGCTGGGGGTTAGGTTGGCTTTAATTTTTTATTTATTTTCCTATTTATAGAATGAAAAATGTACGGCACTTCATTTTGCTGCCACTCAAGGAGCAACTGAGATTGTGAAGTTAATGATGTCATCCTATGCTGGTGAAGAATCCATTATTGATGCTGTTGATGGGAATAAGGAAACATTGCTTCACAGGTAGGAGACTGCTTTGCCACACTTCACTGGCATGGTATTCTTAGTTTTTACAAAATCCAGTTACACGTTATAAAGTATACTTGGGAACACCCCTTCCACGTGTGTTGGAACTCTATGGGATGGGAGATGGTTTTAGTACTATATGAAAGTGTCTGCGATTTGGTCAGAATGTTAAAGATTTTGGTGCTGATACAAAACAGTGTAGTCTAGTTACCTTGGTACCATGTCAGGGAATGGTTGCTAACAGTTTGTACCGAAAATTTACTCCAGTGAAGAATAAGGAAGTGAACAAGTCTATAGATTTGTTAACAGCTTCTGCAGTTGTGGAACAAGTGTCCTCATGTAATGTGGCTTATGTTCTCCAGAAAATAAGTGTAAAAGAATGTCAACAGTTAAAAAAAAAAAAAAAAACTTGTTTTCAAAAAAAAAAAAAATTATACCTGCTCAAGTACAAGTAGACGTTGGTACACTTCCCTGTGATTGCAAAGTTATAAATGGCATTTTGGTACATAATAACCTTCTAGGCATACAGTCTTTCGCAGTCTATTTTAAACCAGAGCACCAAACTCTGGAAGATTTTCCTCAGTTATCTTCAACAGAAAGGCACATACTTAAATGTGATGGCTACCAGCTCTGTGGAAGATAATATGTTTCTTCATCTGCACATTTTTGCAGTTGCACTGTATTTAAGTAAAGCATGCTAATTTTACAGTGTTATTCTATGATGAGTTTTACGATATGAATCGGTAGAAAGTTGGAAGCAGTAGAATCATAGAATTACAGAATGTCCTGAGTTAGAAGGGACAAACAAGGATCATCAAATTCAACTCCTGGCAACAGGACCACCCAAAAATCAGACCACGTGTCTGAGATCATTGTCCAAATGCCTCTTGAACTCCAGGAGGTTCATGCCATGACCATGCCCATCCCAGTGCCCAACCACACTCCTAGTGAAGAACCTTTCCCTAACACCCAGCCTGACCCTCCCTGGTCCCAGCTCCATGCCGTTCCCTTGGGTCCTGTCGCTGTCCCCAGAGACAGGAGGACTGCCTGCCCCTCTGCTCCCCTCGTGAGGAAGCTGTAGAGCATGATAGTAGAGATGATTGTTCTTTGTAACATGGTATAAAGTAAAATGATTCCAAGATAACTGAAGAAATTAAGAGGGGTGCATGTTGTAAAGTTAAGATAAGGTTTGAGTACATTTGGAAATGTAACTGCAATAGAATGTTACTGAAGGCAAAGTGATGACAGCATGCCAAAGAATATTGTGCAGACCCAATATAGCCTTACTACGTAATAGATAACTGGGTCTCACATCCATGGAAGTGATTGTCCTGGAAAAACCTTTGGACCAAAAAGAATGACACTTTTTTGCTCCCTGTGTCTGTGAAAGAGGGGAAAAATACAGTATCAAGAATAATTCAAAAGTAGAAAGTCACCCAAATCTCTCTGAATAAACTGAATTTGAGCATTAACTTTTTGAGAAGTGAAGGAGCCATAAAACATAGGCTGGATGTGATCCATTCACATTCCTACTGTCATTTTCCATCTACATATTTTTATAAAACTTCACTCTCTGTTCAGGCACCTTGGAATTTGTTTTGTATGTGTGTGAAACACTCAGCATTTGCGCCTGGCTTGAGAGTTCTGCTATAGATAATGGAGGCATGTTGACTTATTTGGAACCATGATACATATTTTCAAATATGTCTTTTGAGTAATTGGTTCTATCTGTAGTACACCCTGTGTTATTAGCTCTTATAATGTTAAGGGAAGTGTTATCTTTGAGATACAGTACAGCCTTGGAATCGTCCCTCTGTGTTGCTCACAGAGTAAAAATATTTCATAGAGGTCTGACTTCTGAAAGCATTTAGAATGTGTGTATTAACTGTTCTATACATTCTGCTTTGATTATTTTTTTAACAACACATAATTCAGTGTCTTCTCGTAGAATAAAATCCAAGAATGTTTCATGCATATAGGCAACTTTAATATATTTTTGTAACGAAACCATCATTTATGTCGGGTTTTGTATAACCTTTTTCTTTTCTTTTCTTTTCTTTTCTTTTCTTTTCTTTTCTTTTCTTTTCTTTTCTTTTCTTTTCTTTTCTTTTCTTTTCTTTTCTTTTCTTTCCTTTTCTTTTCTTTTCTTTTCTTTTCTTTTTTTTTTTTTTTTTTTTTTAAGTAGACTTGCCTGCTTGCCTGCCATAGTCAGAATACATTTTAGCTGAGCCATTACAACTTTAACCACTACTCCAGCATTTTTAAACCAAATATATATCAAAAATTTTGAGGATTGGATGGATGGAATGAATTTCGTGTTCTAGATCTGCATGGAATGATTCAAATCTGAAGCTTATGGAATTATATATTGACCTTGTGTGGCATGGAGAAAGATCTGGCATACAAAATTAAGCTGTTTCTGTTAAAAATCAGTAGCAAAATGCCCATTCATCTACCTATGAGGTGTTTGTTTCCCATAGTGAGTTTTCAGTGCATTAAGTGAACTGTTTAAAAATGAAACCCTATGGCAAAAAAGGAAATACCTTTTTTAAATGAAATATGTAGTAAGGGTATTTTTGTCTCTTTATTTATATATATATATATATATTTGAAAATATTAGCAAATAGAGCTAATAACAGTTTGAAAATTCATTGTCCATTCTAATGTTACTCTAATTTTGCATTTTTTTCTCCACAGGACGGCCTTGTTTGATCATTATGAACTGGCAGAGTATTTGATTTCAATGGTAAATATTTAATGAAGTGATATGTTTATAGAGATTATTGCTATCTGTTACTACAGGTCTGCATAGAGAAATTCATAAAGGAGAATGTTTTCTTAGATACAGGTTTTATATATATATATTCCATAAGGCATAATTGACAGTTAAAGTACAGTGGTAGTTAAGGTTTTGTAATAGTAATCCACAGTTACAGAGAATGAAAGCTTGCATTTTAATTGCCATTTTGCTTACTTAGAAAAGTTTCATAAACATCTTTTACCAGATATGACAGACTGGTTCAGGCATCTTCACTTTTATGATACGAAATACGAAATAAAAGCTAAACATGCATTAAATTTAATCTGATTTCTCCAGAAAGAAATCCTTGTCTACTATATGCACATATCATTCTTCTGGGATCACAAAGCCATGTATCGAAGCTTGTGCATGATCTAGAAATACCTTTTACTATGAGTAGCTTGGTTATATTTCTTCACAGAGTAACTGAAGGGCAGAAAGAGAAAAAAAGTAACTGGGGATGCTGCTGGCAGTGCTCCAAGTGTCCATTAATACAAATTAAGCTAAGGCTTATACAACCATTATATGCCACACTCTATTTGCTGAGGAAACTTTCAGAAGTCAGTAGACTTTCCCATTTTGCGACTGCCAAGAATTTTTTACTTAATTTCTTGGTAATTACATTAAGAGCAATTCTCTTCTGCATATAGTTTTGCTTTTCCCAAGATTCTCTTAAAGAAATTTGATTTAGTTAGAAATAGATGTGCTTACTTTCAATCCAGATGTGAAATGGTGAGGTTTGACTGCTGAAACCTGGCTGACAAAACCACCTGTCTACAGAGTTTATTACCTGAGAAATACAGGCACATGTTTTCACATGTGGCGGTTTGTGTGCACAAAGTATTAGAGGGAAAATCTTTCACACTGCTGATAACACACATTTGCTGAAAACAAAGTTAAATTCCTTGAGTGTCATTTTGACTATTCTGGCCTCTCTTATAGAATACATGCTAAGGGTTTGTTTGGCTTTCTGTATAGAATATAACCATTTAGAAGCTTTAGGACTGTTTTCATTTGTCTTTCTGGGAATGGATCAAAATGTTCTAGATTAGTAGGGTGCAGTACATGCAACCTGTGTTACCTGCTGATTGAAATCCTGGTGAGATCACTAAGTATCTCCTATGATGTTTTATACATGAGAATTTTTTTAAAAAGTGATTTTTACTTCTCAAAACAAATACCACATTCCAGGTCAGAATGGCTTTCTGGTTTTAATAAAGAACAAAGTTTATTTATTTTATGCATTAAATATCCATATTTATTGCAAATTGACTTATATTGCTTACTTTCTTTATCTTATTTTTGGTAATTTTAGTGTTTGAAAATAAAAATCATTGTAAACTAAGTGTTAAATGTAGCTCTTCTAGGTAGAAAGGATAAGATTATCTATACTAAACAAAATTGTCCAGACACACAATGTATACTGTTTTCATTTAAATTATACCAGTTTTATTTTGGAAGTGGTAGGTCAGTATGCTATGCGAAAATCAGAATCCAAATCTGTAGATATTTCTTCCACAGTCTTTTGTTATTTTGCATTTGGCTTCTACAAATCATGGCAATGAGTAAAAGATCGTGTTTCAGTGACCTGGTTTGGAATAACTGAAGACTCACTGCAGCCTTAGCAAAAGGGAAAGACAGAAACCTATGTCAGTGTTCTAACATTTAAACGTTACAAACTTTATAGCTTTACAAAATTGGTGCATATAAATTGCTTTACAAATTAAGCATTTTAAGCGCAGTGACTTTAACAGTAATGTCAAAATGACCTTTGTCACATATGACAATTATGTGCACAGTATCTGGTCAGTGCATGATTGTATTTGCAAGTTATGTACACAGTTATGAAAAAGAATTAAGACATGAAAATCAGAAAGTTCATTTAGATCATTAGCTTTTTTTGCCTTTGTATTGCTTGTGTACTGTACAATTGAGCATTGAGATGTCTGTTGTTTCCTGAGTTTAATTCCTTTAAAGATTGTTTCTTTTTGTAGACTTTGTTGAAATGTGCTTAGTCAAAGTAAATGAGCAGTGCTATTACATATTTTTTTGCCTTTTTTTCAACTTCCCTTTTCCCCTTTTTTTATCTTAATTTTCACCAAATGGAACATATTAAATTGCTGTAAATACAGATTGATATTCACAACTTTAAATGTAATATTTATATATACCTTCATTTCTGTTTAATTAATAGATATTAATTTAAATGCCAAAGTAAAAGGAGTTCAGCAGCTAAATTTACAAGTTGTTAATTCAGCTGTATTGTAAATATGGTAAATATATTTGGTAGTATGTAAGTTACTCTGTATCATGATAAATACAAGATGAATGCTGCTGAACTTGTTTTGCTGAGAGCTGAACAATAGAGCGAAGGTGATTATAAGATTATGTTATTGACTGGAAGTTGGTGCCTCTGTATTCACTGAAATGAACAAGCCATTTGGATAAACAGGTTTCTGTTTGTTCCTTTGATCAATAAGAACATTTTTTCAGAGTTTGTCAGACCTTGTAGAAAGGTGACTGGTGAAAGGGTCCTGCACGTGTTACCCTCAAACATTTTATCAACATACACTGAAAGCTTCCTCTTCTCTGTTGGTAAAGTAAACATAGTGCATTTATTACACGCTTCTTATTACTATATTACAGGTTTTACTATCCTAGAAATTAAATATTGATCATTATCATTATTAGTTCTCTGTCAAATTTGGACTGGACCCAAAGATTATTCAAGTTAATATAAAAACACCAATTGATTTTTTTTTCCAATGATCTTTGGATAATATCTGAAATAGATTTTTTTTTTCATGCTTTGTTCACTCCATCCAATTTAACTTGCAACTCGATATCTAGAAAAACTGTATCTACAGCATTATAATATATATATACCATTATTTCATTTACTTGTATCACCATACTCCCTTATTGGCAGGATTTTTTAGATAGATATGTTTATGCTCATAACATTTTACTGTTATAACAGTTACTCATAACATTTACTGATAGGTCACCATGGTGACCGCACTTTCCTGCCGTTATGCACCTTGTGCAAAAATAGGTAACATCAACATTGTACTTTTGTTGGAATATCTCATTCCAGTTCTTGTGCTTTGCCCAAGGAAAAAGGTCATATCAAAAACCTTAAGTTTGGAGAATAAAAATGTCTCTGTTGTTGATACAGCTGCTTTGGGATCAAAATTAACTTGGCTTACATAATTTATTATCAATAATAGAAAATGAAGGTAGATTGAGCTATACAGATCAAACTTTATATTCCTAGATGTATCACTTCTTGATTAGTATTATCTAGTATAGCACAGTAGTTCAGAAGGCTCTTGTTCTGCTAATTGCTTGATAGGTAAGAAAACATCATCAAAAGGGACACAATTTTTGTAGTTTTCCATAGTTTTAAGTATTTTCAAGTTAGAATTATATATTTTAATCATTCATATGCGTGGGAAGGTACCTTATTAAAAGATTATGAGGTGTTAAGTGCAGTATACTTAGAAATAGGCATCTAAAGACAGATGACTGTATTGTGGCTGGTAGTTTGAAAACTTTTTTTTATATATAAATACATAATATGCTTATTGAGTTTATTTATCTGGAGCATGCGTATTTACTAAGAATGCCTGTAGTTCTGCTATGCTTCTAAAGGGTAACACCATTTTAAAATTATATTTATTCATTAATCATGATAAACTTCAAATTCTTTATTGCAGGGAGCAAATATTGATAGTGTTGACATAGAAGGTCGATCCCCGCTTCTGTTGGCAACTTCTTGTGCATCATGGAAAATTGTGAATTTACTGCTCTCAAAAGGTACAAGAGAATATGCACATATGATATCCTCTCTTTCAGCAGGGTTCATACATGTGAAATCTCTACATTCAACTTTCCTCTCAATTTTAATGCAATACTTCAGCATACAGTACAGACACATCTGAGTTAAACAGCTGCTCTGTGCTGGTGTTCCTGGAGGTAAAGACAGAATTAGACTAATGTTTTCACCCTTTTTATATAGAATGGATAGGCAGTAGAAACAAATGTGGGCTATGTTTCATGTTTCTCAAGGCAGAGGTGGCACTGGCACTCCATCCCTCTATTCCTTAGCAGTTCACAAAGTAGTAAGAACCGTGGAATAAATACACCACTTACAAAAAACAGTGTTTCATACCAGAAATCAATCTTTAAGTGTTAAAGCTCATATTTCAAATATTACTTGTGATTTTATAGAATCATGGTTACCATGACAATGTTTGAGCTATATTTCTCAATTGCTATGCCTTTGGCGCAAGCTAATAATTGTTAGTGTATTTCTTCTTGTTAAGGGTAACATAACTGTTAATAAACCTTATAATAAAAGTTTTAAAGTTGTATCAAGGTCAAAAAACTTTAATAAGACACTTTTTTTTTTTTTCATAACTGGCAAAAACTCCCATTTCCTGTTGCTTGCTTTATGTAGTATTTCTGCGGATATACTTAAATAGCTTTGCCAGATAAAATTACTGTAATTTTGAAACTAGTGAAACGTTAAGACAGTATGCTTATAATTGGAATGGACTGTAAAAGCCATACAAGATGAGGGTGATCATTTGCATCTTTAAATTACCTCTTGATCTGTGGGTGCTCTGTATCTCTGAATATAAGGGCCCCGTATAAATCTTAGTGCTTCAGTGAACTGCAAAATGCATATGCACTGAATAAATCTGAGTGTCACGAGTTGTGTTGGAGGGGGGGAGTATAAGTAAAATGATATAATGTTGACTTGAAATGATACTTGTTATTTTATGGATTTATTTTCAACATTTGTTCCTTTGTCTCAAACAAAGTCAGTTAGTGCCAGGGATCAGCAGTTTTGAAGTTGCTGGTATTTATTTCCATATTTATCTAGGAGCAAATGTATCATTAAAAGATCATCTTGGTCGGAATTTCTTGCATTTAACGGTGTTACAGCCTGGAGGATTACAGCATCTGAATGAAAAATTTCTGCAGGTACAGTAAGCATCAATTTATGTCTGTTACCCTTACTAGAAAACGTAAAGGAAGAACAACTACCTTTTTTATTTTGGAATGTTGGTAAAAGTTTCTGGTGTTTTTTAAGTTTCCCAGTGTCACAGAAAATAGTTTGAACAGGTACATATCTCTCATGAAAACTTTTCAAAGCAATAATACAGTTTTCTTATTGCCAGGCAAAGGAATAACATAATTCCATAAATTATTTTGCTGTTGGGGGATTGAATAGCTCAAGAGGTAGGCAATAAAATATAGAACTTTTCACTTCTACTTTCCCAGTTTGCATGCAGTAAAACTAGAGGACATGATCATATTCAGTCAAGCTCTAGGACTTAAATAGCTTACATTACATTCTGCAGGAATTTTCTGTGGACTGGACTGTAATGAAGTCTTGGATTTCCTTTTAAAAATGATTTAAAATACAGATTTGTATTTGGCTATGATGAGATGAACTCATATTGATAGAACCCAAGCTTGCTCAAAAGAGTTAAAGTTGTTAGCCTCCAAAGTTCTGGAAACAACCTTTTAAATGTGAGTCATGTATAACTATCTCATGATGTTGGCTGGACTCTGTAAACAACTTTGATTAGTAGTGCAGAATGGATTTAATCTCCCTTTTCAGCAAATGTTGGGAATCAACTTTAAAGAAGAGTGGTAACTCTTGCTTGTCTACATTGACTTTCTAATTACTGATCATACTAGTAATTCATACAAAGAGTGGAGCAGACTGAGGGAGGAGATTCATGGTTTCTTTAAGAAAGGATATACATAGGGTAGTGTTAGATAAGGTATAGAGAAAAACAAGAAAATGAAGATGAAGAAAAAGAAATTAGGGTAAAAAATTGTATCACAAAACAGTGAACTGATAGTTCCTGACAGCCAGAAGTTTTGCTGCTGAATAAAGACTATAGTCTACCCTTGCTTTCTGTGTAAGCCTTTTATTAACATCAATGAGTATTGTGGCTGAATGGCAGCAAAGGATCTCCTGTGTTACACTTGTTCTGTGGATGGATTGCAGTGAAGGCACAGGTTGGCAAGTTGCTGTGTTCTCTGAAGAGTAATTCTTTTTAAAAATGATGACCCACTAATCAGCAGATATTAAGTGCTCATTGTTACTATACTTATTTATTTATTGTTTTTAGATACTGCTTTAAAAATAGTAATGCAATTGTTAGGAACTGTTAGAAGCTGGAGCATCATTGATATAAATGTAATTCTGTGCTTTTGTTCTTTTGGGGGTAACAGATGGAACATATTAAAAATCTTGTAGTGGATGAAGATAATGAAGGATGCACTCCATTGCATTATGCATGCAGGCAAGGTGTGGCCCTCTCTGTAAATAATTTACTCAGCCTCAATGTTTCCATTTATTCTAAGAGCAGGGACAAGAAGTCACCCTTACACTTTGCTGCCAGGTTAGTAGTACAGACTAGGTTGTGGAATCAGTGCCATTTTCCCATCCATATTTCTTTGACATTAATTTATATGTTTATCTTTCAAAGCTATGGACGCATCAATACATGTCAACGACTTATAAGAGATATGAAAGACACAAGACTTTTGAATGAAGGTGATAAGAAGGGAATGACCCCCCTTCATTTGGCAGCCCAGAATGGTCATGAAAAGGTAGTTCAGTTTCTTCTGAAGAGAGGGGCCCTTTTCCTCTGGTAAGTGTTCAAATTTCTGTTCATTAAAGTAAAGAACTATCACCTTAAATTTTATGTCAAGTAACTGGAAAGCTAATGCAATATAAATACAATATATATATAATAAATAGTATATACAAATATATACATATATATACAATAAAGTAAATTTATATAATATCTGTAAAACTAAGCTGATTGTACCTCCCTCCTGCCTCATGCATAGAACCAAGGCTACTAGTGTTGGCAAAACTGAGGTTTCTCTAAATCCAACTGAGAGAAAAATACTTTTTTTTTAAATGGAAAAAGTACTGTTTTGTAAATAAAATAATCATGTCAGCTTCACTGATATTGCCTTCATGTTCACTTACAGTTTTGGGTATGGGTTCTCAGAATCGGTGGTTCGCAGGCAACTTGCCTTTCACTCTCGGTCTCAATTTCAAGTCAAAGATCCTCAAAGTAGGTCCACATCCTGATAGGATTTTCAAAGTTCCCAGGCCCAAACCTGCAAAACCTGGTGTGAGCCAAACCTAGTGAAAGTTTAGAGTCTTTTGAGTCCTGTTTACAAGGCACATTCTGGAGCTTTAACTTTCAAATGCTATTCTTCCAAATCCTTGATAATCTGAACTGCATCTGCACCTTGGAGCTAGGGATCTAAGTGTTCTATACCAAACAGACCTGTCATACATTCAGTATTATGACTGTGGATGACCAAGTGGACTGCTGTCAAGCTCTTTATTTCATGTTTCCTTAGCTGGACTAGACCACCTAGCTAGGATAGGGATAATGATTGATATACAATTGTGTGTGCACAGGTTTGTGTTTATGTATGTATTTAGGCTTAATTTAGACTTAAAAGTAGCATTTTTTGATGAAATGACCTGATAAGCTCTATGTGATTAAAGGCTTAATTTTGTTAAACTACAATGAAGTAATATTAATTGGAACAGATTTGTGTGCTTACAATGATTTGTATATTACTGCCTTTAAACACACAATTCTATAACATGGTCATGATCTATGCCATCTCTGTTGCAGGTATTAGTAACAGAATATTGTAAATATTAGACTCATTTTCAAGGGACACCTAAGAAAATGGGTGAAGTCCCCATTTATACATGAATAGAGAGGTGAAAAGAGAGGGGGGGACCAAAATACTTTTATTGTCTTGAACCTTTTACTTCAGAGGGATGCATTTTTAATCACAATAGTTGATAGAAGGCATGGACATTTCTACAGTAGTCATGCCAAAACAAAGATGTTTGAGTCAAAGAACAAGGCAATTACATTTATCTGAAATTTATGGAAGGCTTTTCGATTTCTAATTACTGTTTTTGTATCTGCTATATGTAAGCGATTATAAAGGCTGGACAGCCCTGCACCATGCTGCCTTTGGAGGATACACTCGCACAATGCAGATAATTTTGGATACTAATGTGAAGTGTACTGACAGAGTGGACGAAGAAGGGGTATGTGTTCACATAATGTTATTTGTTTGTCATCTGTTACTTCTAGAGCAAATAGTGGTGTACTATTAGTAGATTGTATTTCACTATGTATTGCATATATAATATTCTATTTTTTAAAGTCAGTTTATGTTTCATTGCTGTTAAAGTTTATCACTTAGATTAGCATAATTAATGAAATTATTATCCAATTTTTATAAGTGGGATACAAAAAACAAACAAACTAAAACAAATCAAAAAGTAATGAAAAACATAAAGTGCTGAGTATGTTGGACTTGTCTCTCTTGCTCCCGTTACAGCGCAACAGTATTTTAATAATATAATACTAATTGGTAATTTAAATTTAAAAAGCTCATACATATTAAAAGAAGTCCAACATCAGATAATACTCATTAACATACTGTTTGAAATCCACCTGTTCTGCAATGCCATATCCAACAAATATATCTTCTGTCTTGTTCTGAAGTTTGGACAAATCTTTTGGGTAAAGACAGAACATAGTTCTTGGATTGAAGATATCTTGTATGAACCTGCCTAACAGTTTTCCATCAGAAAACACAGGGTGATCATTTTAAAGAACTGTTCAGTTGTCAACACAGAAGATGTTGCTAATTTCTCAGAGAAATGATGGTGAAGACATTCAGAACTAGTTATTTAGGGAAAATTGTTGCCTAGAAATCAATCAGAAGCCAATGTTTAGTTTCTAATTTACCTCAGGAAAATAAGGGTCACTTGGGAAGGCTTTCAAATGTCAATTTCAGTGTCACTTGATTCCTAAACCACTCATTGCCCTACTTTTATGAAAATAACAAAGAAAAAAAGGTTTCTCTTAAAAACCTCTGTCTACAGATTTGTTTATATGAGCACATCTGGATATAATTGGATGCTTCTTTTCCTGATTGTCAAATGCAGGCTTTTTGTGTATGGCAATACTGTAATTTTTGCCTATCTGTGACTCACTGTTAGCTACAAAACTAAAAGATACTGACAAAATGGCCTTTCTTACCTACAGTTGAGTTTCCTCTTCAAATGTAATGAACTATTCTGACCATAGACATAGAATGAAGAACTTGTCTATAATTTCTCTGTGACAAGATTTTACTTGTTACTACTGCCAGTAAAAGCATTTAGGACTTGTAACTGAGAGTATCATTTGGCTTTTCAGTGTGGAAAAGGGACTGCATAATTATTTTTTTAAAGAGTCTCATGACTGCATTTCTGTCCTACTTTTCTGTACAGAACACAGCTTTGCACCTAGCTGCAAAAGAAGGACATGCAAAAGCAGTAAGGTTACTTCTTGACTATGGTGCGAAAATTCTGTTGAACAAAGCAGTAGCTTCTTTTTTCCATGAAGCAATACACAATAGGAGGAAAGACGTAGTATCAGCTGTAATCTTGCACAAAAGGTAAAGTACACAGAAAATGGTGGTTTTTTTTTGAAAACCTGTGGTTTAATAAGTAGAACTGGGTTCTTATATTAAATTTCCAGAGCATTGTGGTCTAGTGATAGACAATTAAGAATAGCATAACTGTAATGAACATCAGGTATGTGGCACGTTCTTTTCCGTATTAGACTGTGTATTCAGATTCTGGAAAAACAAAACAAAACAAAACAACAACAACAAAAGTCAAATGTAGAAACCATGAGAAATAAGTAATCCTTCCCATGTCATCTCTCTACATACATACATAATTTTAGCCTTTCACAATATGTTTCAATACCTACAGACTTTTAATCAAAATATAAGCACAATACCGTTCAAGGGAATTAATTTTAAATTGTTGTTTTGAATATGTTGCGAAATTTTCATAATGTGGCAAATGAACTGCAATTTAGAATATTTTATATTAAAATATAGCCAAGTTCCACTTTAGGAGCAAAAATATTGCAGCACTGCTAGATGAGTGCATTTTTTGGTAAGAGTTGCTGGAGCACTGCCAGTATTTAATTGTATTTATGATTACTCATCTAATTTTGCAACCTGAGATTTCAGCTTTAGTTTGTTTCCTGTGGAGTACAAAGAAGGATACTTATTCTTGAAAATGTTTTAGCATAGTTGAAATATTTCTGTTTAATTGATAACAGAATTAGATATGATGGAAACATCCAAAATATTACTCAATTACAGCTGATTTTCCATTTGATGGTATGTAAATTTAGTACATATTGTGATTTGCAAGATAATATCTAAAATAAAACTCAAATAATCTAAAACTAGTTTAATTTAAAAGAGAAGTAACTCATTCCTTTTTGATTATTTCAATTCATTTTTGCAGATGGGAAGAAGCTGTTCTGACATTCTCTCACTATTCTAATGCCAATAAGTGTCCTTTGCTGGAAATGGTTGAGTATCTTCCTGATTCCTTTAAAGTAAGTTCACAGCAAATATTAAAAACATAACTGCACCAAAAAGCCCCTTTGGTTACATTGCATCATTTGCCGTTGTTTTTCTAATGCCATCCTCACTAACATGGATTATTATAAAATAGGAACAACATGAATTCATACATTGATTTAATTTTATTGTCCTACATGTAAACTCTGGAGTTTTATATATTAATAACATAAAATGTATATCTACCATGTAACTTGACTAAATAAGCACTCCCATTAGATGACTGCCATATTTGAAGGTCATTTTCTTCAGCTACAAATGTTTTCTGTTCATTCTGATGAACATCATCTGTATCGCCTTCATTCACTTTTCTGTTCATCTTCAAAGCTGGTTTTGGACAACTGCATAATTGAGTCTTCAGAGGAAAAGACAAGTCGAGATTTCTATGTAAGTGGACAAAAAAAAATTATGAAGACAGTACTTTTTATGGTCTTAGAATGGAATATGTCACAATGTCCCTGGCAATAACAGCAGTGCATTATCTGGATAATAGTTAACTTAGAAAATCATCAGCTTGCCTTTTAGCTACTAATATTAATAATTTTACATATTTTCTGTAGTTACATATGTGTCCTGATATAAATTCAAATTGACTAATATTTTAACTTCAGTCATCAATAATTCCATAGTTACCAATAACTAAATTTGGATTTATGCTTTTAATATGTATTTGTTAAAAAATTGTCAGTATTAGGAAGACTTTTCAAAGTCACTTCATCAGATACTAGCAATCTTCAACCATTAGTCTTCGTTTTTACTGCAAAGACAGTAATTCTCTTTACTGTATGTTTGTAAGTAAAAACAAACAAACAAACAAATTTACTTGATATGTAGAGAAGTAGACAATACATATATTTTAATGTTTGTCAAGTTCATATTGATACAGCATGTTTGTAGGAGAGTGTTAGATCTTAACAGAAAACATGGGTGACTGATCTTGTTTTATCCTTTGGGCTGCAAATGGCTTTGAAGTTCAGTTTCTGTAATCTTCATGCTTATGCATTTTAGCAAGTATAACATCAAACCTGAGCAAACTATTGAATTTAACATTGCTGTGTAAATTCTTACAATCAAGCTGAGTGTTAGAAGTTATGGATATTACAAAAGAACAGTGACAGAAACATTAATATCTATTAATGTATATGAAATGCATGCCTGTCATAAGAAAAGCAATTGTCATAAATAATTCATAGTTGAATATGTTTCTTTTTTTGTAAATTCTTGTCCAAAATCTTAAGCAGTAGATTGCTTCCACAGTTCTGAAGAGGCAAGAATGTTCTACAGTTGTGTTACCTCTAAAACCATATTGAAAAAAAAAAAAATACGATTTACTACATTAACAGAAAACTTGCGAATTTTCTGCTACTAAACATTTTCTTTATATTGTATTATCAATGTCATATAACTTTAAAATAAAATATTTTCTTCAAAGTCAGCATAAAAAATGAATGAAAGAATGACCTTTTTAAGCTATAATATTTTAAGAATAAATGTTTTGTGGGTTTTTTTTGTTTGTTTTTTACAGTGAAAATGACTTTATTCTTACAAGCTTACATCTTGCAATCATACATTGTATTTTGATGGCATGTGTTCACACTGAGTGACTATTAGTAAACATCAGTGTTCTAATTACTTTGACACAATATTCCTTTTTTTTTTTTTTTTTTCTAAAGGATTAGTATTTTAAAATCTAGCACATTATCTCAGTCTTAGACTATGAGTTTTATGATATTCAAGTGCTGATGTATGTTTATTATTCAGATTGAATATAACTTCAGATATCTTCAGTGTCCTCTGACACTTAACAAGAAATTAAAGGATAGTGAAGATATTTTCTATGAACCACTTGCCATTTTAAATGTAAGTTTTTTATTTTACTTTGAAATAATTCCATGTTGTTGTTTGAGATAAAATCAAGTGTTTTATCACGATATTTCTTCTCCAAAGGTCCTAATTGTATATTTAAAGTATATTGTAATAAAGTATGAGCTAAACTTCATATAGTCTAAATAATAAAGAACTGTTATTTCAGGATTAGATATAAATTCTTGGTTTATTTAAACAGCTGTTTATTTAAACAGCTTTCAAGAGAATATGCTGTAAATACAGGTAGTACATCAAGAAAAACTTATCCAGTTCCTGTAGTGAGTATGTTCAGGAATAAGAGACATTGAAAAACCTGACAAAGATGACTTTTTTATATGCTAACTGAAAAAGTTCTGTGCTTAAAGCAAATTTTACTGTTCTCATACACTGCCAATCTGTTCTCGCTGTCTTTGGCAGAAAACATTTACAGAACAATCTTGTGGGCTATATTTGATTACTTTTTGGACTTACTGTTGGCAACTAGATTTGGAATATTTTTTAAGAATAAATTATTTTCTAATTAAACATAACTAAAAAATCATGGTCACTTCACATCTATGGTTGGCAAAAATCATATAATTATCTGTCTGTCTCTGTAGAGTTTTTTTTTGTTTGGTTTGTTTTGTTTTTTAAAGCTTGAAATAGACATGTTAGTTTATTCTAATAAGCTACAGGAGAGAAAGAGAATGGCTCAGTAGGCCATTCTCTTATATATAAGAAGAATTGCAATAGCTTTGGACAAAAGTGTATAAACAAAAGAACTTTGCAATATTTTACAAACACTGTGGTTTTCACTAGACTAATATTCAGGCTAAGAAGGTGGTCTAGCCTGTTTTTAAGTGCTTACTCATCTACAAAAGACAAATTGGATCCTTGCACTTTCTTGTTTTGTAGGCCATGGTACGTCACAATCGCATGGAGCTACTAAGTCATCCTGTGTGCAAAGAATATTTGCTTATGAAATGGTAGGTGTATTTAAATGTACATAAGATACATGTCAGGATGAAGGCTATTGTACCTGAGAGCTGTTTAGTAAAGTACACATACTACTGTGACGTTACTGAAGCAAATGTATTTGCACAACACACTCATAAGTGTACTTAGATTATGCTAATGTGGTTTAGTACTTAGTAGTGATTCTCTGATGCATATAAAACAAATAAAAAACAATAACGCTGTCTTTTATATATATATATATATAGTAGTATCACTGAGTTAAAAGGAACAATATTTCAGAATGACTGATACACTTTTTTTCCTCACAAAGCTCAGTGATTCATCCTGAAAGGGTGTTTGAAAAATGCTTGTTTCCTCATCATGAGAACATTGTTGGCTATTACATTTAAATGCAGGCTCTTATAAATTTGTAAAGTGTTGTAACTGTGAACATTTTTACTTTCAAGGATGGCCTATGGGTTTCGAGCACATCTGATGAATTTAGGCATATATTCTCTTGGTCTCATCCCATTGACTCTTCTGGTCACCCACATACAGCCAGGAAGACCTTTGAATGGAACAGAAATCTATGAAGCAAGACCATTAGAATATGAGGTACTGAGTTTTCATATCATTTAGAATATGTTCAGGATTTTTGCAGCAAGAAGATGAGATTGCTTATATATTTTCTAGAGTTATTTATTTTTTAGCAACTCTGAATAGAATTGTTTATTTTTTAACATTCAGCAACAACTTCTGTAGATACTTTGGGGTTGTTAGCAGACAGAAACAAACTTTTTTCAGAAGCTGGAACTGCAATAAGTAGAACACCATAGTGACCTGAAGAAGTTAGACTTGCCTGATCCAAAATGACGTTTTAGAAAAGACAGACACTGGTGCGACTGGTTGATGTCCTTTTTGTAAGTGTTTCCCTCCTGCAGTTAAAACTAAGCAGTATTATGTCCCTTAAGAAGGCTGTGTTGTCCCAAAGCTGAACTTCCAAAGAAGAAACTGCAAGTACTGCTTTTTGCTGAACCTGTGAATACAGCTCATGCATAGTGTTACACTCCTGTGTTCACTTGAAGGGCCGAAGAGTCTCAGAGCTCTGTCTCAAACTGTGGCATACAAGCATTAATGGACAGAAGGTATTGTTGTGTGGTGAAATCTTCAAATTAATCCATTTAAAATTGTGATTTTTATCACCAAAACCAAGGATTTTGAAGAAAAGAGCCAAGAAAAAATATTTTATATGTCATTTCACAGGAGAAAAAACTAACAAACACTGAAATAAGAACTCAAAAAAAGATATGCTAGTAGAAATATGAAATAATGTAAACTCAAGGAATATGAAAGGTCCATGAGGATATCCTGATGCATGAAAGAGTCTGGAGAACCACATGCCCAAGCCAGTGCATGCAGGTTTCTCAGAAGCCAAGACTAGCAGAACTGGAATAATTCATGCTCCACTAACCAAATCATCTTTGTGATGGAAGACAGGAGAAGGATGTAAGCAGACAGAGGAAAGATTCTGATTGACCTGGGTCCTTGAGCCATCAGGAAGAAATGTAGCTGGATGAGGGAGTCCTATCCTTCAGTGAAGAATGATGATGCCAGCTTGTGGAGAAGCAGTGTACTGATGAGGAGCTGTGAAGTTGCTGCCTGAGAGACTAAAGCAACACTAGCGTATGTCATGTAATGGACACAGTCAGTGTCCTGGTGACTCTGTAATGGGAATGAAGCCAGGAATGACAGATCCTGAAAGGAGCACAGCATTACAGAACATGGTACTCTTCTCTGAATCCAGGTTAAAGAGGTACACCACAATGAGGCACATGCTGATATGTATTGCAGCAACCCCTCCGGTGGCAAGTTAGCTTTACAATTTATTTATTAAAGATAAAATTCCCTGTTGTTATCTATGCCATTATAAGGCATTTCATCAGCCTTTGCCGATACTAATTGTAAAGAGAGATGTCAAAGGGAGCAGCCACATAAAGATGCCAGGACTCCAAATTGTGCACGTTCCAAAGACTTCTGTTGCCATTCCTGACACTTCAATATGATGGTAAAGTTATAGACCATAGAATTTATCTTTATGTTCATGTTGTGGCAAAACACATCAAAAAAAGTGGCATAAATACTGCAGTTTCAGTTCCCGAGCTTGAACAGTAGTAATAAGGAAGCTGCACAGCAACAGTTTATCATGGGAATGCACAAACTTTCATTTTGGTTTGTATTAAACATAATATACATGACATAGATTTCACAATAAATATTAATAAAATAGAATTTAGTCTGTTAGCTTGCTTCAGATAACCTTATTACTGCCCTAACTTGGCAATATAATGTATATATAGTAGGTAGAACTAAAATAAACATTGTTAATTTAACAATTTCTGATTTGTTTTGTGCTCTGTTTTTTGTTTCAGGACTCATACTTCACAAGGGTGTGTATGTGTTTAGTTTTAATTATGAGTTTACTTGGAATCTGCAAAGAAATATTTCAGCTCATTCAGCAGGTAAATTCATAAGGAATTATATGCATAACATCAATCACAATCATGTGCATAGCAGTTTGTATTATATTGAAATATATCTGATTTTTCTCTAACTGTAAGGGAAACATAATTTATTCCTGTATATGAGATTACAAGTGAGAAAAGGATTTAAGTACTGTTATTGAATTCAGTCCTTTAACAATGCACAACTTGTAAATATGCATCTCTCTCTTAAATCCTAGAAATTGAAGTATTTGTTGGATTACTCCAATCTACTGGACTGGACAATTTATACTACAAGCATAATTTTTGTGTCTTCTTTATTTATTAATACACCAGCTCATTTGCAGTGGGAATGTGGAGCAATTGCTGTATACTTGTCTTGGATGAACTTCTTGCTTTACCTTCAGCGGTAAAAATTATTTACATGTTTTGCGATAAATACTTTCAATATTTTACAAATGCTGTACATTCTAGAGTGTAATTGATCATTTGATAGTCCTATTTTTAATTTAAGCTATACAAGTTTCCAGATTAGGGCTATAGGATTTTTAAATTTTATTTTTATTTTTATTTTGCCTAATGAACTGTGAAGTAGTTTTTGGTGGTTTTTCATGTAAAGAATCACAGTGTGTGATGGCAACTTAAGAAGTAACAAAACTTATTTTAATGCTAAGTAAGCAAAGTCACTGCATATGTCTTTTTAAAAAGTGTTTCATTATACTATATAGACTTTAACTTGAAAAGCAAACAAAAAAAAAATAATACCATCACAAAAAAGAATGTGAATTACAGGAAGCAAAAGAACAACAATCTGTTGTTATAAGTAACATCTGAGGGAGGGTAATTTCTTTCATCATTTTACAGAGTGAATGGCACACCCCACTTTTCCCCATGTGTCCTGTAAAAGAATTGCAATGGGTGAAATTATTTCTTTAGTTGTCATTAAGTCTATTTATTGCCATTAATGACCCCAATGATACCAGTAGTACAGTGGTGTCTGAGAGTCATGGACTTCAGGAGGGTTATGAAGATGGAAAAATAGGGTGGGTGTAGTGCTTAATACTAATAAAACATGTTTGTACCTGTTTATACCAAAAAAAAAAAAAAAGTGTTTTGAGCTCTTAAAAAATCTAAGTGATAACCCAGCATATATGATTTTCAGATTCTTATTCCATGTGGTTTGACAGATAGACAAACATGGCATTTGCTGATTAATTTTAACAGCATTTTACTGTAGTTGGGATGTTTGAGGACAAGGTTTGTCAACAGAAGTAATATCATAAAGAGATAATGCCTTTATGATATTGCCTCTGCTGACAAACCTTGCCTTGCACGTGTCTGACCTTAGATGACTAGTGAATGGGCTTATCCTCTCTCCTTGTCTGTGTTCAGCGGGCAAAATGAGTAAGGAACCTAAACCATAAAAAGTGCCCAACCTTACTTCTGTGAGGTTAAATGCTTCCCTTCCCTGCTTATTTGTATGTCAGTAGAACTTTACAGGCACTCTACAAGTTGTTTCTCTAACTGAGTCAGTCCATGTCTTCTCAAAGCAACCTGTAGTTCTGTTGACTTCAGTGGAGCTGTATCTAATAAATAAAAATTTATTTATATTAAGATTAGGTTTGCTTTACTTCAGTTTGACGTTTTCAGACTTGCAAATCGTA